>OY720270.1:12400000-13000000 GCA_963082995.1 Noctua comes
TGCCATTCGTTCCTTTATGACTCAAAGCTGCGCCGCAAAACTAAATGCTTTAAAAACAGTTGAAACATAAATGAAGATTCAATCAAAAACTAAATAAATAAAGAACAGTAAATTCCATTAAAACAAACATTTCATAAAACAATTTCGTGGAAAACTCAGAATGCTATATTTTATCTTCTATATTATTGCACTGAAATTACCCCAAAGGCACATAAAACAACACTTAGGTACAAAACACCATTTACGCAACCACCTAAAAACGTTGCTTCTAAATAATTTCCATAAACCCCACTAATAATATACCGCTTACCTTTTCGCATAAACTTAGACGTAAAGTCCATAATTTTAAATTGCAACACGGCTCAAAAACATGAAGATCGATTAAGTTTTAAGAGCTTTTATCCATTAGGTTGATGGCATCGGGATGTAATGACTTCATTAGGGGCAATTTTCCATGCGGTAATCGTCGCGACGGTCATCTAAAGAGGATTGGAAATTAATATACCTTGCATATAATAAGCTATGCACTATAATTACGTTTTACATATTGATTCTGTTCATGTTATAAGTATGGTATTAAAAGTATATTATGTGCTGAAGTTTTTGTTTGGATGTACCGTTTTCGTAATCCAAATTGTGTTTCAAAGTGATGAATTGGAGATTTTGTTAGTGGAATCTGCAACGGACTTCAAGCCATCCTTATACCATTACCTTTTAATAAATACGAGTAAGAAGGCGTACCCAATGATAATGAGCAAAATGGCAAAAGTCTGTATACGATGAAGAGCCTGAAAGAGATGGAAAAAATCCTTTTGCAACCGTATCTTCCAGTTCTGTATGCATTACTTTAACTGGAACATTATCCAACCACAGGTGACATTATTTTGGCTATGATGCAAGTCATTATAATAATGAGCCTGATGTGTCCCACTGCAGGGCAAAGGCCTCCCTTCATTTATCTCTGCTGTCTTTGGCTATTAGGGCTCAATCCTTTTAACAAAAGTCCAGCTCGTCACGCCATCTCCTTCTGGGCCTACCGCGTCACCGGGTTCTGTGGTTCGGAACCCAGTCTGTTGTGACTTTGGCCCAATTTTGATGCGACATGCGGCAGATGTGGCTCGCCCAGTTCCATTTTAATTTGGCAGCTGTTTTGCAAACGTCTGCGATTTGAGTCTTGGATCGAAGTATACTGTTCCGTATACGGTCAGAAATTTTGACTCCTGGTCATTGAAATAATCAAAAGCCTTACCAGAAAAGGCCTTTCCTGCTATAGTTCGGCGCAGCATGTAGATCTTCTTCTACCATACTTCTCTATCAGCAGTCACCTCTTTTCTAGCCATCCTTCACACAATCTATCCAACGTTTCTTTCGTCTTCCTCTATTCTTATTGCACATTCATACTCAGAACTTTCCGCACGACATTTTCCTCATTCCTCCTCATCACATGTCCATACCATTCGGTTTACTGAGACGTGGTAAACTGAAACGATCCCGCCCCATGCCCGCGTTTGCTGCGCCAATCAGGAAACACTCGTTTCGTTTCGGTACTGGGTATACCGAGCATGCTGATCCCGTACCGCTGACGCACCGAATCTCAGCACCCTTTGCTGAGATTCGGTCCTTAGAGAGAATTGCACCTCCGAAACTGATCGCGATCAGCATTTAAATTGTGTTCAAAAGCAGTCAGTGTCATCGGTTCATTAATTTAACGAAACTCACTCCAAGATAGAAACTAAAAAAGTAGGTATGCATAATATTCAAGGTTCACACACGCAGGTAGTGTTTCATAAATTAAAGTTTTCCTCACCTACGTGCGTATTTCGTAGCGCGTAGTACAGGCATGCGCTCGCACACGGCTCGGCGTGACAGCAGCGCGCGCGTTCGATTGGTCTCGCTTTATACACGGAGTAGCTAAGAAATGGAATGCTGGTTATCATCATTATTCTTCTGCCCTTATCTCAATATATTTGGGTTCGGGGCTGCATGCTTTATTCTTCTATATTTCTCTATTGGTCGTCAACTCAGTAGTAATATTATTTTTAGCCACGTTATCCAAGCTCACCAAAAAAATCACGGAGGCAGCAAGAATGTTTAACGGAGGACAGAGTTTGAAGTAAACGCTCACGTTTGCTTGTAGTAGCTATGACGGAAATACTACACTATTTTATAATATCTATACTATTTTGATCGAATTCATGCACTACAGGATGCAGTTTATTTTTTTAATTGTAGTACCGTGTCTATCCTAGATCTACAGTATTTCTGCAACGGTTATAAACCGCCACAAAAATTATTATACCTACTTTCCATTTTTTATTTTTTATTTTTAGGCTTCAGCTCTTCGTGCCTAATTTAAGATGTTAAAGTGAATGCATATTTAAAGGAAAATACGCGTTTTTAACACACTCCATGGAGAGAAGTAGGGACTTCTCTGATTACTCCTTAGTTTCACTACTCCATGTCCTCTGTATATGGAGTTGGCGCGCAATCATCAATTACGTCCGATTGTAACGGAGATCAAAGCGACCGACCACTCATGCGCAACCAGAATGTAAATTATGATATACATTGCTAAGAAGGATCGCAGGAAAATTTCTTGTGTAGTAAACAAATCAATAGAGCATGCATAACGTTGGCTGGGAAGGTATTTTCTGCATACATCAAATGCCCAAAAGTATTGTAGTACCTATATTCGCATTGGCTTTAAACCTAGGTGAGCTTTTAACACTGCTGAACTCAAACACTTGGATCAATAAGTCATCATGTTACTACGAAACACGATATTCACTTAACACAGATAGAATTAAAACTAGTAGACATAACGAGGAGGTATTTTAAAAAGAGTAGGAAATACAGCATTCTAGTCGAACACGTACACTATTTTGATAAGTACAATCTCAAGAGAGTACACAATAATAATATGTAGGTAGGTGATGATAGGTGCTTTTTGTAGCATTGCGTAACTTCAATGTCCATATAATTATTTTTCATCCTTCGTAACTGAATTAAACTTGCCAAGTAACTATTTATCCTACCTGACCGAAACACGAATGTTTCACACCTTCCAGACAAGTCATTAAAATATAAGATCAAACGTTTTGAACTTTATAATTAAGTGCATGGAGGCTTAACCGTTCAGTTTATCACACAATCGGAAACTAGGTTAGCAGAAATGAAATCACTCTTCAGAAACAAAACAAAAGCTAGTGATCGTGAGGCACCAAGCTGATTTGATATATTCAGAGCTGCAGAATCGTGCGCACGAATGCGTAGCTTGATTTATTACACGTCAATCTTGCGCACACGCATACAAACATACAACCATCCTCATTTTCAAACCTACTGATAAAATATTAACCGTTTTTTCGTAAATATCAAATATAAACTATTAATTGATTAGCTGAACTACAGTAATGACAGGTAATAAATATTTTCTTTTGGACACATGATGTTCCGAATGATTGATTATGTAGTTTTTTCTGTAACTGTACGTAATGCGCTTCTGGCTAGACTAAACTATATTTAATGTTTATTTTAGTGAGATATATTAGGGGTCACAGGTCAGATTAAAATGTTATTGATCTTTAGCAAAAATTGATCGATGTTATTTAGTAAGTACTAGGTAGCTCTGATTATAAAATACTGTACCCATCTAATTAGTTTGTTAACTTATATTATAATTCCTTTATTCATCACATTTTTTATATTTTGAAATATTTCCTGAAAAAATCCTATAAAAACATTTAAAAGTATAAAAAATAATAGTCCGCCGGGGTCCAAGCTACCGGTGGTTGCGACTGGGGGAGACAGGAACCTCCTCATAATACGGACCGTATCGAGGAGTACTGCCTTCTGAATCAGGCCCTTGATCCAACCTCCTAAGGAGAGCCTCGAAAGTTGTTCGTCATATATTATAATTTTTGTTTGTATAGCAGTTTTAAAAGTGCACAACAAAATAACGATTTTATATACACTACGTTAAACGAAGCGAAGTTCGATTTTCCTCAAGTTTTATCACGGCTCACAAATCTTTTGAATACTGGTCACTTTCAAAGCCTATTGACGAAGTATAAGTTATCTATTGCAATTCATCATAATACCTACTATTGACAGCAGTGACAGTGTCGAACAGCATCCTCATTTTAAGGATACAACTCTATATGTCCGTGAGTTATTGCATATCATTCAAGAACGACTTTTTCTTTTTAATCCACGCATTAATGTTTTTGATTTTATTAGAGACCTTCATAGATACCTATTTGAAGTAGGAGCACAGCTAGGATGAATCACAAAAAATCTAAAAAAAACTCGACACATCTGACCCATCAAACACAACACTTACAATTTTTCAAGTGACCCAATTACACGGGATATGACCAGTGAATGGAGGCTATGTTTACAAACATCCTAACCTAGGCTAATGATGAACGACAGGGCGAGGTAATCAGCGGGCCGTTGACCCCGATAATGACTGCCCGATGACGTTGCATGTACGGAGCACGTGCTCACAACGGTTTACACAATGGGGAATGAGACAGATGCGAGCTTTTTATACCCATTCTGATTGGGTGTTATTGATTGGCTTTTTTTGTTAATTTATTGAATAAATACGCGAATTTTTCGAATTTGGAAATTCGATTGTGTTTTCTTTTTGCCTCAGGTAGCGTACGTAGCTTAGCTAGATAAACCGACGACCAAAAAGGTGTCGTACAGACTGGTCGCGGAAAGGCGAAGGACAAAATGTTGTGGCGCAGCCTGGGCCTATATGTCCAGCAGTGAACTGCGATACGCTCAGTTGATTGAGGTGTGCTGTACGAAACAAGCTCTTATCGTAGTAGAGTGGATTATAGTTGCTCGCTCAGCATGCGCCGTAATTGCTCTGACATCGTCATTCATGGAATTGTGTGATGTCACTCTGCCTATTAAATTGTATAGATACTCATCATTACATCATTCTCCTGTCCTCATCACAATTTATTTGAGGCCGGCGCAGTGTTTCTTCGTCTTCCATACTTCTCTTTTACTCGTCACCTCAGCAGTTACCTCCTTTCTAGCCATATCATCTTTCACACAATTCCTCCATAGTTTCTTTCTATCTTATAGCCAAAACTCAATTGTATAGTTACTCATTTTCACAACATAATATGACCCGTACTGCCAACCGACATGCAGTGTTGCACTACTATCTACGTCATGTCCGCTGACGAGTGCAGCGTTATCGCGATCAGTGCATTCCATGCAATACAGGCGACCCATTGTCATTTGTTACTGAGCACAATCTAAATCACGACTGATTACTGAGAATTTTTGCATCAAAATAACACAACAATTAGCACTAACTATGAGGTAATCAGTCATTAGCACATGCGCAGTCTTTTCTGCGCATTTTTCATTGAGAACTATGAGGTTAGGCAGTGTGATATGATTCGATGCTTTACCTTTCATTGATTTGATTAAAACCTTAACCAAATTTTGGGTCAAAACAAAAAAAATATATTTCGTGCACTGAAATTCATAACCATGGCAACGTTTGTTTGTTTCTCTTCCAAATGCCACGAGATTAGCATGATAAGAGACTTTTCACCAAGCCATTTGTTTCAATAAAAACTGACAGTCACCACAGTTTTTATCATTTTTAATTCACACCATTGTCTCACTGGGCGTGTGTCAATTCTGTCAGATTTCTGGTCATAGCGTCCAGCATTGAGCCGTCAGTCGAATGAAGACAAATATGTTGGCATGACTTTCAAAAAGAAAGTGTTTGCGCAAATTGAATAGAGTGCAGTTATGGTGGTTCAACGTCTGTGTTAGTTTTTGGGGCCATTTTAATAGACGAAGCAGTTTATTGTTTGGATGGGACGAATAAATAATATAAGATTTTAAACTATCGAATTAATGATGTACTATAAGTACCTACTGACTTACTGCATTGTTGGTATATCGATGTATGGGATAAAAATATGAAACAAGTAAATGTTGAATGATTTCTTTGCCACATTTTCATTTTGTAAATACATATAAGCGCCTTGTTATTTGTGTTTATTTAATTTTGTATGAATCAATAAAATATTATATAACATAGATAAATGATATTATAGAAACTAGTTTGGCTTCAGAACTTCCATTTTTTGTTAATATTCAGATAATCGAAAAGGCGTAGCCAGCTGTTATTTCGTTAACACAATGTGTTGCAGGTAACAAAACCTTAAACATTTATCAATATTATGTTGGAAATCTATCGTAAAAGATCTCAGAACTTGAAATGTAAATCGAATTTATTTTTTCAGGTATATAATGTAAATAATCAAATTATTTGCAATAGAATGACACAGCTACTAAAAGTAGGAAAATTAATTCGAAAAGTCTTTTTCTTTCTTGTTTTCTGTCAGTATACATATTGAAAATTCAGCCTTTCTTTACGAAACTCTTCAGTGACCCATTCCATATGTGCACACAGCTACTCAAATTTAGTATTATATTGTAACTGGCTGGTAGCCATTGAGCTGGTTATTGGCTCAAATTGACATGTCCGTCTTCATAACGGAAGCCGTCGGATTACGCTCAAACCGAATATAGTGAGTTGTGCCTTCTCAATGTTGCGTTTGTAATGTAACTTGTAATACTTTTTTGAGATTCTGGCTTCGATTCCCAGGTCGGGCTAAATGTTATTGATTTTTCCATTAGGAATTTCTCAGTTATAGCTCCGAGTTTGGATTTGTGCCCGATAATAGAATTGCACCTTATTACATGGGACTTTAAAATAGCGAAATTTGAGTGTAACATGGTTCACATCTAGTAGATGGCAATCAGAAATATTTTTTTGTATCTTTTTTAATGCATTTGTGATTGTACATCGGTTTTGTGCATTAAATAAAAAAAAAGAAAACCCTTCCGTTAAATGCAGGCGTGATGGTATCACATCTAATAAGCCATTTTCCCAACTACATATGTCGGGGTTGGCTTCCAAACTAACAGGATGCAGCTGAATACCAGTATTTTACATTGTATGTTCTGTTAAAAATAAATATTCTGAAATAAAACATACCACAGTAGGTGCCAAGGTACTGCGTAAAATTTTAATCTATGTGGTACCTAAGTATAATCTTCTACAATTATACTCATAACCAACCAGTTGTTCAGAAATAGGTTTTCTTTTAAAAATCAAAACAATTCCAATATTATTTACTGGATAAAGTTGAGTAGGTTTAGTACTTTCTTCAAAATAAATACATCACATCAATATATATACTGTATTTTACACATCATTTAACGGTTTCATTATCTTTGCTTGACTGAGAAAATGAACATTTATTTGTCTAGATAAGTAATATGATACATAGACTATACGGTATATTAACGAGCTACATTATAACAAAATCTTATTCCACATTTTTTTTCCCTACGAGTTAAGAAAAGCACAGCCGCTTCTAATTTATTTTAGTTTTGTTGATGTTTGTTTTCAAGCTTTGCTTGGATTTCATTTGGGTCTTCCAGGAAAGTTCAAATTGTATTAGACAGTTCATTATTATTTTTTTAATTACAAAATATTTATTTACTAATTCACAGTATATTTATATTATATATAAACTACAAATCTATAATAGTAATAAAAATATGTAAAAGTATCAAAAGGGTTACAGGGCAACAAAAAATTCGTCCACATCGCTGTCAACAGGAAAAGTGCCCAGAAGGCTGACAGCATTGCCACGTTGGATGGCAATGCTGATTCTTTGGCCAAAAATAGGCCCGCCCTCTGGTCACGTGAAGAGTCGACCAACCGCTTGGCGATTTCCCGAAATACTAGGGGAGCTCATGGCCCTAGTGTTTCAACCCGAAACGGCTCAAACACATAACTACCAATTAAATTATTGTATTTGCGCCGTTTGAGGTTTTCAGCACCTGCAGCAGCCGAATTGAATTGAAAGAATTTAATTGTTTTTGAAAAACCGATCTGTGTTACTGTTTCTTTATACTATTCCCTAGCCATCGCTAAACCTTCCGGTGAGAAATATCTTCGAAGGCAGCGTTTTCGAAGTAATCCTGTTGCTGGAAACGACACGGCCAAAAGAACCACAAGATCTATATTTACCTTTCCAACATCCAAACATCCTTATCAAACATCCTGTCACCTATAATACCACCAAAATCCGCATCACCATAATCGTATTCCAATACCGATACCGATACCAGAATGACTAGCATAGTTCAAAGTAACAATCGGATATCAAGCGGCGCGACTGACATGTAAATTGTGATCGACCGGGATTCGAACCAGCTACCACGGACTACCGGTGCCACTGCGCTGACTCAGCACTTATTGCACACCTGCCTTAGTAACCCATAGAAGGCGTAGTAGAATAGCAGATAGATAGAAGATTAAGTCGTATGTCAAAGGAGGTAAAGGTTGTAGTGCCTTGTAGTGTTTTGTGCAGCCTAAGTGAGATTTAAGCAAAAGATACGGGTTGTTAATTAAAGTATTTACAAGGTTATGTAGTTGTTTTGGATTTCATTAGTATCATCTGGATTGTTTGTTCTGATGCATGTAGAATATCATCGTGAGACATGAAGTTGGGCCATATTGTCAAAACGACATTTACCTAAGATATTAAAAATCTTTAGTAGTACACAAGTAGGCAAAAGTACTCATCATGAAAATTCGTAAGTATTTACACATTTACATTTTTATTTAGTCTCTGGTCTGTGTGCAGAGTACGTACAGTCTATGGTAGAAATTTTGAACGAAAATGACCAAAACTTAATAGCATCTACCGATGTTGAAAAACATTCAAAACCCAGCGACCGTTCCACCACAAGTAACGCATGAAGCGTGTATTTATCCGGTTCAAAAATAAATCTTCAAATACGAACAAATAATGCACACACGGCTTAATATCAAAAGCAAAGAAAATCAGGTACCTGCACGTTATATACAACAATAAACAGAATATATAACCAGAGATTCTCACCGACCTTCGTCAAAACTTTATCTAACGCCTCATAATCATACAGCCCGAGATTTTTTTCTGAACATAATTCCTTGATCCTCTTAATGCTAAAAAAAGCAAAGATGATGTTTTTAATCTAACGTTTGAGAGATTGACAGGTCGGTCGGATGCCCGCGGACTAGCAGGTAAGCAGCCAAAGGTAGGTAGGTAGGTTTGATTAAAAATATTTCAGCAAAAGATCGCTGGCGATACCATCGCGTTTTACCTTTTTATCCTCAAAATATTATTAGGTTTCGTTCAGCTGTTCGAAATTTGAATGTTTTTTTGTATTTTTATGTTATGGCTGGAAAGTTGCCAGGATGTTTGGTTTTTTGTACGTGATTTCTATAATTTAGGTTCAATATTGTTTTGAGACGATGTGTTGTTGCTCTTGAATCTGGAATCTAGTAATCATAGTCGTCGGTCGATCGATATCAAACAATAAATATTTGAACGCTTACAGCTTTTCTTCAGTTTTCCGAATTCATAAAGTAATTTCATTTATTGTAAAATGCCCTCAAAACCTTAGCCATCTTTTTACTTTTGGGCAATCGATAAACAAAACAGACAGAACATGCATTGCCCAATAAAATAAGCGAATCGTTCATTTATATTCAACAAACATCTTCAGATCTACACACAGTTGAACGATTTCAAATGTACCTACTATAGAGTAAAAGGATCACGCACACAGAGTTCAAATGTGCGTAAAAGATCTATCGCAATTGCAAACATCTCAACCACTAGTAAATGCACCCTCAGAAGCGACCATTTCTCAAATTGTACGAACGCATTCAACGACCCTACGTAAAAAAATATTGAACTAAAACCATCCCCTAAAATTATTTTAGTGAAAAGAAAGGAACTTAATACAGTCCCCACCATGCCTCGGGGCGCACCCCTAGTGTGTGTATGTGTGTAAGTGCCAACTGTATTAGATTGTGTGTGTGTGGGTGCCCTCGGAACGAGCGGCTGACAGCTGAGTATGGGTGGAGGAAAGTACTGACAAGGGGGAAAAAAATTTGAATAGTTTGCACTGCGTCGATACGATGAAATAGGTTTTATTTTATTATTTTGTGCGAATAAATTCCTTCTGCACCCAGTACATAACAGTGACATGAAATGTTTTAAAGAAGCACGCTACTGAACAATTTCGCTCGATTTAGAACTTTGTTAAAAACAATCATGCTTTGTGCTTTGAATCAAGGTAAATATTATTCATCTTTATTTATTATACATATTTAAAAAAAAAACTCTTTTCATGAGTTTTGTGCAAAAATACTCACAAAAAGTTTTTATGAAACTGTATTAGTTATTAATTTCCCTTCAGCAAAACAATTTAATTCAATAAACTCCAGTACTTTCTACCAACCGTACCTCAGAACCATACCGAGCGGGCGCGGCGTCGCGTCGTGTCGGGAAATCAACGCACACATGCATATCTCACACATACACACGCATCGTACGTCGCCCCACAGAAGGGCACAAAAGCTTGGCCGACTGACTACCGAGATATGTGCTATACATACAGCTGTGATATATTGTATGTCTTTATAGTCTATGTAGTATATGGAGCGTCTTGAAACGTGTTGAGAGCAAAACAAAGTGTCGGTTGCGTTGATTTTCAATTTAGTGCGAATTAAGTGTGTTTGATATAAGCTATCTAAAATGAATTTGATGGCTTTGCAAATTGCTAAACAATATCTAAATCAAAAAGTTACCCATTCCCGTTACAGAAATGTTCATAACACACATTGTTGCATGTGTAGGCATTCAGTTTCCTAAACTTCCTATAATCATCTAAACAAGACAAGATTTTAAACTATCATGGTCACTAACATTACTATTAATACTAACGGGATATTTACCATGTTTACAGCGCCGAAATATCGGGAACTCATAACAAACAGTAAAAAAATACTTCTGAGCTTGTTCCTCTGTTTCTCCTCAAAGAAACATTTTTGACATGAAAAATGTGTTTGTTAAAACTTATTCACAGAATTCAATCATCATTTCTACTAGTGACTAGTATACTTTCATAAACTAATATAATGAGCCTATAAGGAATACTAAAATATATTACGTTTTTACTAAAATGGGTAGAATTTACAGAAATGTAGCTAGGTACCCTACTGAATATGACTTTTGTATAAGTGCTTATATCATACATGTTAATGTGTATGAATCAAATTGTAAAGGTTGTCTGCAAGGATACGACCTCACGCGAACAAGTGACTTTATAGGTTCATATTTATAACTGAAACATGCCAAAACAAATAGGAAAGTAAAAATATAAAGTAAACGTATTCTATTCTCTGTCTACTACTAAATTGATCTGTCATCTCAAAAATAGTTCTGCTTCAATGATTAAATTAATCAAAAGAAATAGTAAAATCAAAAACTTTCGAGGAAACGACTAACAAACCTTAAAGATTATTTATTGTACATTTATATACATATTTATTCAAACAAAATTGAAAATACTTTATATCATACTCCACAAACACAGAAATCCAATATCTTGAGAACCCCTCCGCATATGTCGGCTTCTCACGTACATTTCTGCAGCTCTCAAATCGACTCGAGTATGGATTACATACAGCCGACGACTTGAGCCACCCTATACTATGATCAGGCACAATCTATACGATATCGCGTGAAAATACAAAAAATATTAAGTTTCAGTTTTAAATCAAGCTTGTTATAAGGTGAATATGCAGTCGCTGGCTTCAAAAAGGATCTGCTTTTCAGCTTTAGAGAACAATACTATGGTGGAGGTCAAAATTTGCTATGTTATAATAAATGGATTGTTTTTTGAAGATTATGTCTATTTCAAACCTAAAAATAAGTCTGGAGTCCCACAAGGAAGTTTTTTAGGTTTATCGTTTCTTATAACGTTGATTCAGTTTTCGTCTTATAATACCGCCTCAAACACCCAACAATATGTTCTTTTTGAACTCCAAACGATTTGGATATTATATTTGTTTTATAAACTTGTACCACACGAAAACAATCCGCCATATTCAGTTGAGGGGCGCCCCTACGCAACAAGACGATGTATTGAAATTTGTCGCGTCGTACAGCCCTTTGAGTTCACTCCGCGCCGCCAAAGTTGCTGACTGTTGCTGAAGCGTAT
The DNA here is from genome assembly GCA_963082995.1 of Noctua comes. NCBI lineage: Eukaryota > Metazoa > Arthropoda > Insecta > Lepidoptera > Noctuidae > Noctua > Noctua comes. Next base: position 12,412,121 of record OY720270.1, read on the forward strand.
ACGTCTACCAAGTTTGGCTTAAATTTAAGGCGTCCATTGTTCTGTATGACGTGTATTGCTAATTATGTAAGTTTGTTTTAAGCTTGCGTTGCTTTTGTACCTTTCGATCATCAATGTTGAAGTTTTAAATTGATTGTAGAGAATTACTGAACATTGCATCTACAATGGAAAGAGTCATTGCTTAGTTGGTATCTCAACTTATTTTTGCATGGTTATTTTGAGTTCAAAGTGGGGATACTTCAGCTACACTAACACATCTGAAGATCCATGAAGTTTCACTCACAAGTTAAGTTTCATGTTTCAGCTCAACTGTATCAAATCGAGCAGTCATCTCAAAAAGTGTTTCTTAAAATACAGACAGATGAATAAGAAATATTTCTTCACGTGCCATTCTTCACCTCGTTTGTAGACAGTCATACTTACAGGCTTACCTGAATACTTACCGATGTTTTCGCAGTTTGGCAAGTCACTCGCCGGAGTAAAGCTGAAGTCATCCCCAGAAAGGTAGCCGCACTTTATGTTAACTGTCCCTGGAGACTAAAGAGCACTCTTAACAATATTCTTACACATTAAAACTTTCTATTTTATTGTTTCAGTGATATTCTAGATAAATCTATGTTAATAACCTAGTGAGAAAGAGAGGCGTTTGCAAATGAGTACAAATTGAACAGCACTAAAACTGCATAAGTTGTTAAACGTTAATTAAACAATTTGTGTTAAATTTCCATATCTATAAATATAAGACTTATGCCCGACTCGTCATTGATCCGATTGGTCACCAAATTTTTTTTCCATACAAGAAGTCCCGATTGGTTATCATAGGAAAACAAATGAATTACTCTCTCTCTCTAATCGGCAATCCATCGCACCCTATTAAGACATAAGACTATACTTACATTATTTATGAGGTCTAAGTTTTGGGATTGCATTTCTGCATAAATTCTAAAATCACTCACTGACCAATGACTATCTACCAACAGTATCTCACCTGACTTCTTACCTTCTCATTTGAGCAAAGTCACGGTCTCGGCGGCACTTTTACTCTACTTCCTCAACCAGTCCCGTGGGACTCACCTGCCGAAGCCTCCACTCTCTGAGACCTTTTACTTTACCGCCCTTTGTTTCCCAAATGTTAGAAGGCTGGTAAATAATGCCCCAATCCCAGTGGAACTGTAGTCTGTAATTTCAGGAACTAGTGTTGCCAGGAAAGATTTTGGTTTGAGAAAATATTATTGGGCGATTTAAGTTCACAAACTTTAGTAGCGACTACATAGCAAGAATAGAGCTGCTTATAAAATCCTAACGACAGCGAGTAATAAAAACATTTAGAGGAAGGAATATTCATTCACATTTATCAATCGGAAAAATCCCGTGCAAATAATTAATTTTTCCGACCTAGAAACAGATCTAAAGCGAACTGATTCTACGTGGCTCAGCATCGAGGTTTGTCATATTCGTTTAAATGTTACTTAGTATAAGAAACCAATTAACAGTAAAACAGCTACCGTCTGCTTTGACAAAAGAGCCTCAAGGGACATGAAAAACACCAAACACTTTACAAGCGGCAAAGCACAGTAAATCCTTCAAACGGCGACGGTAGCATAATCTTGTTATTTGCATACAAATCTCAACAACAATAACATCTTTTGTTTACACCAAAAGGATCTGCAAAAATTATAACTCTTTAACGCGCCGTGCAAAAAAGGGTTATTGTGAAGAAACCTTGCCAGTCTTTTACGAATGAATAAGAAAATGTTTCGGCTAATTTGGGAGTTTTTGCAATATTTTTTGCACATCATCTGCGTCTAGGACTAAAGTAAAAATCTTCTCGTAATATACTGTTCCAAAAAGTCTTTTGAAGTTTTGCCAAAATTTTATACTTTTGATTCTTATTTGGGTATCAGAACTAAAACTTCAAATCAATTTCAATGTCCATTTCTCTAAGCTACCATTTGCTTCGTAATTTCATGTAAGATTAGCGGTCACTTACTGTACAAATGAGGCACGCGATCTATTTTTTGTTGATCGGCAATTTGGTTAATGGCTTTTAATATCTGTAATTGGTGGCCACGAATTTATTTATGTAAATGATAGGAAAATCCATTTGGGACTGAATTTCAACGTTATATGTTGCAACTTATATTTCAGTCTATTTTAGAGACAATTTAAACAAAGTGGATTTAATTAATTTGGATTAAATGAAAGTGGAAGGAAAGCAAAGCATAACATCTACATTAAATAATATTGTTCTGACATTATTTTAGCGCCAAGCCGTTTCAACCTACAATAAAAACGAAACTGCAAAATTGTAGTTATTCTTGAACTTCAAAGTCAACAAAACTGACTTAACACCAACAATGAATAATGCTGAAGTGTGAAAAATCCAACAGCCGATATTAAAACTGTGAACACAAGTACAAGTTATATCAGAGTTGATAAAACCGTAGTCGTCAGCCGCGCAGGAGATGTTGCGTGCCGGCCACACAATGAGCCGGCGACTTTGATTAATGACCTTACATTCAACGAATACATTACGATTTTTGCTTTCATTTCGTTCGATACGAATGTCACAAGGTTATGATATCGATGCCAGACGAGCGATCGGTGCGTAGGAGTGAGTTGTGATGCATGCCGATATGCTTGGATGCGATTTTCGTTTGAATGTAAATTGGGTGCTTGCTTGTTAGGTTTCGCTTGGGGCAAGGTAATGTTCATGACGTTTGAAATTGAATTTAGATTCGATTATTTGATCACTTCATGGTTACAGGTAAACTCAGGTGTAACCTCTAATGGTTTTGTTCTGTATTTTTTGCAAACCTTTCCTAGTTTTACTTTTTCCAGATTCTTCGATTAGACTTACTACAAAAGTCTAGTCTTCGAGAATAACCTTTAGCCATGTGTACGTGGAGTTTAAATAAAAATCAGTAGAATTATTTTCATTACTATATTTATTGGTTTTGTATTCACATTTTTCTATTTCAGTTACAAAACAATTTCTCGATAAAAATTAAATCCACATTTTGTACCTAAGCCTAAGTCATTGTCTACATCACATAAGTCATGAACATTATGAACGACATTTTTATCATTATGATTATTTTTTACATACACAGTAAATCTACCCACCTGTAGCTTTATTTAGGAACAGTATATTAAAATAATTTAACACAATATGTATATTTTTTACATCAAAGCATTCAGGTAATCACCAAAGCATTCAGAAATATCTAAGCTTTTATAAAACGGAAACGTTTAATCTTTTTGTTCATCAAAATTAATGATAGGTTCCTAAAATGTTGTACAAAACCTAGAATTTTTAAATGTGTAATTCAAATACCTGAATACACTGAATGAAAACAGATTGGTAGATGGCTTGACAATAAGGACATACAACAGTTAAAATGGTAACTAAAAGTAAGTAGACAGTTTAGCGCACATCGATAACAAGATTATTATCCTTGCAACGTATAAAAAGTTAGTCATTAATTTAATAAATACAATTGTTACTACTGACAATGACTTAAAATAAAATGTACAAATTCAACACTCAGAAGATGTTTACCTACCCTAAAATAATAATAATCACACTTTTGACATTGTAAAGTTTTCCACCTAATTTATCCAAACATCCGATTATGACTGGTTACTCTAAAATACTTACACAACTTAAAAATAAACCTTAAATTAATTTAATCACTTTATTACACCTTAGACACAAAGGAATGGTAAGAATTACAGTTCGATAATGAAAAATAGAGTTTTCTTCTTTACACATCTAAAGATTATAAGGCGGTTAGACCGTAGTCTGATTTGATGACTGGTTGGTTAGACGGGATGCCTGTGCCGCAGCCTGCCGTGCCGACGGGAGAACCGTGGGCTGCAAGATTAGCGAGCAATGCAGGGTCCATGCCTCCGTGCATGCTCATCATGTGAAGGTGATGCGCAGTCATGGGATGCCCCGCATTCATCTGACTCCCTGGGTGAGACATAGGGCTGATCGCTGGATCGTGCGACAAATTCTGCTGTGCCCCAACACAATGCAAATCATTCATTATGTTATCAGTAACATTCTCTATGCTGTCTGGTCGACCATTGTTGTTTGATTTCTTCTTATCATTGTTATTTGTATTCTTATTCGATCTACTCTTTGGTGTACCCTTAGTCGTGGTTGTGGTGACGCCGGCCGGATTTGTTTTTCTCCTCACGTTTTTGGTGTTGGGCAGCTTATTGTCCTTCTTCCACTTCATCCGTCTGTTCTGGAACCAGATTTTGATTTGCCTTTCGGATAAGACTAGAGTGTGAGCTATCTCTATTCTTCTTCTTCGCGTTAGATATCTGTTGTAGTGGAATTCTTTCTCAAGTTCTAGTATTTGGTGTCTCGTGTAGGCGGTGCGTTGGCGTTTCGGTTCCATTCCAGGTTGAAATTGGCCGTTTGCTGTGAAAGAAAAGAAAAATATGTTTTAATCTTGTAAATAACCTTGGTATTCTTTGAAGAAAGTTAGATACCAAGCTTTAGCTATCTGCAATCCAGATTTTTCGTTATGGTGATCTCTTTTTTTCATTTTTTCTTTAGTATCATTAGGTTTATTAACTACACAATGATCATCTTCTCTCTAACTTATTTCTATGTTGATCTGGAAATATGTAGCTTTATTGCAGCTTACAAGATATTTGTATTCTCAAACGCCGCACCGCTAATAAACCTACAGGTAAGTACCTAATAAAACATAAATAAGGCAGTGCCTACACTACCTACTCTATCTACATCAGTAGCGTTGCGTGCTCAACGTACAATAATTTATGTACCGGCCCGTTGTGTTAATTAATGTGCATAATAATTACACATGCATGCGCCTGAGCTTCCTTTTTGTTTTGATTAATTGCGCCTAGTAAATTAGTTGTACAGACACCGTAGACACTGATACGATTTCGTACACCTTGTATGGCTTGTTACAATTTTGCATGTAATATATACTCGCATATTAGGAAGTTATTTACATTGGTATATTCGTGTTGTTGAGTATGTGTAAGCTTGTTTAGTGATTTCAATTTCGTTTGTTGTCAATTTTGATTGATCATTTTGCCGTAAGAAACTTTTACTTTTAGATTAGTGAGTCGAATTGCTTGTCCATTACAGTAGTTTTTTTTATTAACTATAGTTAGTAACAGTGGTAGCTAAAGTTCAATTTTTTAACCATGATTGATTTAGTACGGTTTCTTTTTACTGAATAGCACTTGTAGAGTACTCATCGTAAAAACGCTGTCGTTTCTGAAATTCTGTCGAACGCTCAAATACGTTTTAATAGTAAAATCATTGCATGACTGGCCCGTTATCTTTACTAAGAGTTTGGTTATATGTTAAATAATAAGATACCTACAACTCAAATCTTTTGTAAACTAACACGTTTACAAACACAAATATGTTTCTAGTCTATTTTCTACAATTCCGCAAATCAATAACTTTTCAAAACCCTTACCAACAATAAGGTACCTGACGTCATACTCGCCCTCTTCAATACCATAAATCAAGTTTCATATAATTCAGGTTTAATCAACGAATTCTATAGAGCCAACCTTTCAATTTGTTTAATACACAACCCTTCTAGATTATAGATTAATATTAGTATTTTAGTGTTAAAAGATTTAATGCCTAGCAAGGTCGAAGGCACTACCTCAAAAGCCTAGAATTAAACATCACTTGAATTTTCAATGGGGCTAATAGTCACGACAGAATAGTTCCTTTGTGAACCAAGTCCTAGTAATTTTGTAATTTCCTTTCGAGGAAATTGCCTTTATATTTGATGTCAAAGGAGCTTTGTCAATGTAACGTCTTTTTTATTTTGTAAGAATAGGATGGAATGGAAAATTCTGGAATTCATTAGCTTTTTCATACTTTTTAGAGTTCAATGACATAGCAGAATCTGACAGCATCGAAAATTCTGTTTCTCTTGCTATTTGAAGCGAGTTTACTGAAAATAACGTATTTTCTTGAGTAGTACTACCTCTACGTGTTTGTAATTATACCGTGTTAAGAATAACATCGAAACTGTTGAATAGCAAAAACTAATCTAGATTCACAGAACTATAATTATCTCAAAGAACATTTTCTCACTAACACAGAAAAAATAATGTAGGTAACATGGCGGATGTAAACAAGTTATGATTTTGTTTTTTGTAGTTAATTATTTAATTTACAATTTGCTACGCTTCTTTTTCATATTCTTTAAAATATTCCCGTAGGTATTTCTTCGAAACAATACATGTATCTAAAAGATCACTGATGAAATTGATATGAAGAAACTTCATCCGTCGAAATGACTAGTTATAACATAACGCACACACAACCAACCGAACTTCCTTTTATTAATATCGATAAAACAAAAAGATAATCTGGAACGAGATCACAAATCACTAATCTATACATAAGAGCCTTAGCGAGAAAGGGATAGAAACATTTCTGTGGGGTTCGTAGTGGTATTTCTTTGAATCTCCGCGGTTCTGGTATGTGCGGTCGCCGGGTTGAGCCGAGATTCCCGCTGACCACTGACAACTCCACATTGAGCAGGGTCTAGGGATCGTACCAAATAAATATGGAGATATAGTCGCCTATTTTTAGGTATGTTTGGTTCCCGATAGCAGGAAAGTAAGGGAAATAGGAGGCGTGTCTGTTTTTGCGGACATAATATACAGTGTGTTCTGTAATTATATGTTTTTGTTTCGGATTTTGCTTTCGCTGATTCAATAATATTTGTGAAAGTATTTAGAGTCATTTTTATATCAACTGTTTTTTTATACCAAAAAGAATAACACGTAGACTTAGTGATACAATCTTATGCTCATTTTTTGTATTCTATCAGCATGCGCGAACATTTTATTTATGCGGTGAGAACTTTCTCAATCTTAGCGTATTGTTAAAACAAAACACACCTAACAATGAGCCGTAAGTAACACCAGAATCTGATGCAGTAAATTACATGCCAAAAACATTAAAACATGGTTTCATATAAACAGGTTTTTCTTGAGAAGATATTAGACCTGATTATTATATCTAAAGAGATGACTACGAATCTGACAGAGTGCAATCAAAGAAGTGCGAACTGGCAACAGTCTCCGCGGGCCTTGGCAGATATTTCAGTACATAACTATAAAGGGTGTAAATAGACCCTTAACATAACCGAAAGGCACTTGTTCTCCCCGTCTTTGCGATCATTTTTTTGTTCTAGACCATACCTGGGAACCTTCTAGTTACGGAGATATTGGGGGTCAAAGTTCCAACTTTTTCACAAGTTTTCTTTTAAATACGTGTTTTTAATGTAATATTTTTACTTTACACAATTCCACGACCCCCGTACTATTCAAATCATCCATCAGCACAATGCTTTGAGTGCTTTCCATCGAGTCTTACCGTAAAACGTGATTTTTCACCCCAAAAAAGAAAGTCGATTCCCAGCAATATTTTTTGCGTAAAGTTACTTAGTTTGATGTACAGAACGCTTGGTTGACGGGTATGTGAAGGGTCTGTTTACACCCTGTATGTCGTACGGTTTAACCAAACTCTTACTGAAGTAAAAACCTAGACGAGAATGGCTGTAGGTGAATTCAGGCTGTGGATGATGATAAACTGAATAACAATGAATAATTTCACCAAGAATAATTTCACTCTGTTTATGTCAAACAAAAACGTCCTTGTTTTGGAAGACCAGTAGCTAATACAAATAAGTTTCCAAAGGCTAGGTACTATTTGTCCACCTAGCCATAATCAATTACCGACATCAAACGTCCGTGGCGACAAACAGACTTTGTTGACTGATTAGCCGTAAAAACTATTAGATAGAGTTTTTTTTGTCGTGTTAATACGAACTAATTAATCAGCGCTCTATAAATAGACGGGAAGTTTGTTCACATAAACTATTTCCAGAAAAAAATCAAATATAGATAATGATTTCAACTAAAGAAAATCTCCGGGTGTTAAAGTATCAGATTGACTTGTTAAGCCAGTTATTAAGAAAATAAAAATTCAATCACAAAATAATTCAATATTAGAGATGACAACGCATCCCAAGACATTGATCAATGTAACAACATAATAAAACTTTACAGCATATCATTTTAATATTCTTTTAAAAGCTTGTACCACCTGCCAGAGAGAAGCAACAACTCATTATTTTAATCATCATCGCAGAACCGCTACTCGCTACCGGTGCTCGATCTTCGCTTCGTTAGCCACTATCACATCATCGAGACGATGACAATCTCAATTGAATTACGAGCTACCTGCGACCAACGTGTGGTCTCTGTTAATCTCGAGTCGATCTTACGACGCATGCGCTATCGGCCTCTCGAGGTGGTCCCGCCTCATTACGTCCAACTTGCGATGGATCTAAAGCCTCTTTGTCCCACTATTGTGTACCATGAAAAATGTTAGTCCAATGACAGGTGTCGATAAGCCAAAGATTCTCTTTTTAAATTCGGAATAAAACGCGCGAATGTGATACTAGCAATTCCTTTGGCGATCAATCAATGAGACTGGTTCATTAATGATGTTACAATGGATGAGGATTCCTTTGATGTTTGTCATTTTAATCGCGGAGGATTCCACTTTTGGTGTTAGTTTGTTTGACGGTTTATCGAGTTGTTTTATTTTTGAGTTGATGAAACCTGCTGTTCGTTTGTCGCCAGTAAGATTAATTCTGAATCGAATCATTTACGAAACAAGTAAACTAAGGAATAAAAACTAGATTGACTCCTTGATTTGCTATCAAAATGGCCTATGGTAAAACTCCTATATCTTTCTCTATTTCACCCAAAATTAAATAAATTTCTAAGTAGCATTTTGTCGGAGGCATGAATTCCAAGCTCACACTTTATTTCTGACAATCATGCGACTAAGAATTGCTTTTGACCCAGCTGTTACTAAAACAGTCTGTGAAAGGCTGGCGACGAAAAATATAAAATTCACATCATCACGCACCCTGTCTTTTCCCGACGCAACTCCGTAAGGGACAGGGGTCAAAAACTTGCTGCATCATGGTGGAGGTACCCTGGTTGTGCATTTGCTAATCGTATCTCCAAATATCTCTTTAGAAAATGGTGGAGCGAAATTGCCTTTCTACAAATTATTTACGAATTCACGAATTCTTTTGGCCCATAACAAAAACATTTTGGTGCATTCGGATCCAACCAACCGTATTATAAGTGATGGCAATGTGAACCCAATTTCCAACTTTAATATTGACCAAACAAAATTAGTTTTATCTCATTTCTTTCAAAAAACCAAAACTCATCATCTGCCTATCCTTTTCCCAACTATGTTAGGGTTAGCTTCCAGTCTAACCGCATGCAGCTAAATACCATTATTTTACATGGAGCGACTGCCTATCTGACCTCCACAACCCAGTTAGTACTGGGTAATACCTCTTGGTAAGACTGGTTGTCAGACTTTTTGGGCCACTGATTACCTTTAACGACTGTCAAAGATCTACAAATGACAGCCGGGATCAACCGCTTAACGTGCCTTCCAAGGCACAGAGGAAACTCGGTATGTAATGGGTGGTCACCCATCCACAGACTAACCTAGGCGAGCACGGCTTAACCTAAGATCGATCCAAGCGGCTGTTATTATTTAGCCACAAGCTCCTCTTCAAAAAAAATTAAAACTACGGAACCTTTAAATAAAAGTATAGACAAAAATATTATCATACAACTTTTTGCTGCAAGTGAATACAATATGCATAATTTAGAGGCAGGCAATGAAAAAAGTGTCGACAGCAGGTTCATGAGACAATAAGTAAAGGTCGCTGGTGTAATAATAACATATGACTACGTGACAAATAATGTAGCTATACATATTTGTATGGAAATAATATTAACGTTTGATTGTAAGCTATGCGAGCTTTAACACGTACCTACACAATGCAATGAGCATGATCAGTGATGGATGTTCTGATGTTTGCAGTAGTATGATGTTCGTTAGGTGTGTATGAACACGGTACAACATGATATCATGCCTTTTTAACATTGGTTTAACTATGTAGGATTATAGCAGTTTATGCATATTTTCTTAACATAATGTATGGGAGCACAGGTTTTTAAACTGCAAATGTAAGTTTGTTTTTTTATTATTACAATAAAAATCATCGTTCGGAGGCAAATCCGCCTATTTTGATGGGTAACTACGGAACCCTACATTGTGCGTGGCCCGACATGCACTTGGTCGGTTTTTTCTTGCATCAATGAAAAAATCAGGTTTGCAATGCGAAAATGAGAAAATAAAAAATAGCCAGAATTTGGGTTTACTTGATTAGATGAACATTTTTAGTTCGCTGAATCATTTAAGTAGTGCAGATATTTTTTTTGTTCTTGACACGTATGTACTTCTATATTATGTAGTCTAGGAGCTAGCGCTGGTTTTATTCTTATTTTGATTACAGCAGGCCAACAAGTTTCAAGTTTCTTTTTCTTAGCTGTTTTTTTTTCACTTCAATTCAATAATATCTCAAACAATTAGATTTTAGGTTAGACAAGATTCTTTGAAACTTTTTTTTGAGCAATCCTCTCAAATTGACTAAAGTATCACAAGATTGCAACTTAACACAGAAAATAAATGTATGCGTTTCTTGTGCCTGAAAGGATTAAGGAATATTGTATTAAGCTATAATACACCAGTAATTTGGATTTGCGCCTTTTAAAAAACACCTTATGGTACTTAGTCAATGGAGTCTGCTCAAAAGACTAGAATTTTAGTATTACGGTACCTAATTGTTGCATTATAGTCGAAAATTTGGTGTACAAAAGAACAACTCAACGATTATTCTCAATCGTTTGAAAGTACATAAATTAAATTATTACGGAAATACATTGAATAAAACTACATCGATTTTTTTGGTGAGTAATAAAAGAAACTTCCATCATTTTTAAACTTGACATCAAACAATTACACTTGTTCAATGGAAGAAATCTATGATTGACGTTAGAAAAAGTTTGAAATTCAGATTCTAAACGGACAAATGGATGGTGAGGATATGCATTAATTTCCATCATCATTTAATGATTTTAGAATTAAAAATAGGCTCAACTTTTTCATAATCATTTCACCCGTTTTCACACGCATTGCCAAGTAATAAAAAGAATTAACAATTCGGACGAATTTACCCGAATGACAAATTGAAAAGGTTAAGGCATCGTATAAAATTAAAAACACCTGAACCAAATCATAACCAAGCTAAAGACAACAAAAGGGAGACAACATGCTAGCAAAAAAAAACTATATCGATAATCTCTACGCCAAATGTACAACCACAAACAGCTATTTAAAAGCTATAAAAATAAATGACACTCATTAACATGAGTGTTTGGTTCTTTGTGTCGCGACAACGGTCCTGGCGTCTTACAGGACCAATTTAATGACATGACATTAGTAAAATGTCAAAACAGAAAGGACACACTCGAAGACGAGTGGTTGAAGGAAAGATTTGAGAGTTATTAATTGGAGGTGATTTGTTAATTCTTTCTTGTACGCACCGCGAACGCTTAATATGTTTAAAAGTTTTCGCATTGATTGTACACAATAGCAGAATTAATGTGTGGGTATTAATCTTGGTGAAATGTATATTTTATATGCATTTGTAAGCCATTAGGCGGTTTTAACTTGTGATTTGGGTGCATTGTGGTTTTTTTCTGTCTTCATGTTCAATAGGTCATATTTGAATCGGTTTATAAAAGCATATTTTTTGTTATGTTAAGCACACTCACGTGCTTGTTATTTTCTTGTTTAGTTGATTTATTTTTGTTTCTTTCAAGAATGGAGACACTCCCAAGAGATTATTCAAGTGACGAATTGCAAAGGTTAGCATCAAAACGATCGTTGGTACGAATGAGTATTTTTTTAAGGGGAAAAACTTGAACGTAACTGCCGTAATATCTTAATAATAAAAATATACACACGGCCATAGTTTAGGCTTCCAACATACTAGATATACTCTACTTGGTCAATCAATATTTGAAACTAAAATTTTGACCTCCTCAGAGTAAAGATTTCAAAAAACCTTAATACTACTTGCGTTTTCTAATTGCGTTACTGTAAAAAACCGATTGAAAGAAAAGAAAAAGCGATAACGGAGATTCAATTTATAACTTTTTATGTAGTCACCACAAATTAAGCTAATAACATAGACCAATATAATAATGATGAAGATGAAGAGTATCCTGCTAAGCTGCTAACGGATGGCGAAGTATGGCAGTTTTCAAAAAAAAGACGATTTAAATGTTTGTAAAATATAAGGTGTATACTACCTACAGTACATAATTGCTATGTTTGGACAGAGGAACCGAAATATATCGCATCGGTAAAATAAACGATTCACCGTAGCTCAGCTGTCTTTCTCTTTCAACAATATCTCATCTACCGCCATGTGTAATTTAATCTGAAGATAGTTTTCTTTACATATCTTGGCCACTCTGTGTGACATGAGTATGAGTAAACATTGAATCATGTTTCAACCCACATGTTGAAACTTGGCACTCGATCTCAGACAGCGGCAGATCCTGTTCAACAACAAACTCAACCATTTAAATCCTCATTTTCTGCATCCTATCGTTTAGATTTAGATCATTTTATCGTTGTAAGATATTGATTGTCGTGGTATGGGCATGTGATGCGGAGGAATGTGGAAAATGTCGTGAGGAAAGTTTTGAGTATGAATGTGGATGGGTATGGGAGTAGAGGACCAAAGCAACGATGGATGGACTGTGTGAAGGATGATATGGTAAGAAAGGAGGCGTCTGATGAGATGACGAGTAATAGAGAAGTATGGAAGAAGAAGACATGCTGAGCCGATCCCAAATAAATTTGGATATGGGCAAGAGAATGATCGACCGAGACCGACCGACCGTTCTGAGACCGTTTTTGTAATTGAAATTTCAAAAGTGAGTGTAACATCTACAACTTTCTTTTTTTTGCTCTTGTTGGAAGTTGCTCTTTAGGATCGGTTTCATTGCATCACATTAGAAGTATTCTTGAAATTGTATAGGCCAGTTTAATTTTAGTTCTGTAAATCTATGAACCGCCCAGGCGTTCTGAGCGTACAATACGGTTTTTGTTATTCCTGTAGCCTATGTCGCAGGTAGGTCTACTTCAATACTATTTCAATCTATCTATATTTAGGTACCTTTGTGAAAGCCAAGTTCGAAAATTCCATTCCCCAGGTTTAAATATCTAGGTTGTTTCTCTTTAGTGACTGAACTCCTTCCTCTCCTCCTTCAAGAAGGTGATTCCATCCGTCATATTATAAAACTTTCCCAAAGAAATTATATCCGATTCTTGAAAAACCTTCTTGAAGGATGGAGGTGACTGAATCACCATACTGTTTAGCAGTAGCAAAGGGTCAATTTTTGTAAGAGGTAAGCCGGAGTACATATCTTCAATTATTATATTATTTGTCTATAGAATACTGACTGTGCCATTTTTCAAAGGGAAGCCGGTGGGAATCGAGTTCTATGGACCCTTCGCCACTGCTGTTTAGGTAAATTTAAAATAAAACTCTTTATTAGCGATGCTATATCTATTATCTACCTACATAAATCTCACATTTACTTTTATTGACGTTTGCCGCCTGTCGAGAACACAACGTTACTAATTTGAATGTTAATAAGTCGACCTATTAATTTGCGTTTTCCTTATCATCGATACCTGCACTGCAAAATAATTATTATAGCTGCTGTCAATCATGACTGTATGTAGCTGAATTATCTTTAGAGTCCCTACTCTGTCTATCTATAATTAATATAATTATTTGTCTAGGTGCGCAAATTCTCAACTTGCGATTTCCAGACCAACATAGGGTTTTGATCACGTGTCCGCTATGTCGTGTCCTAGTATTACTAATATGTCAGTTATAGTCATAGATGCTTCATCATTTCGTTGAATTTGAACTGGTACTGTATATCTTTATTACCTTAATTTTATATCCATTGAAATTATGGCACATGTAAATAAATACAAGACCCTTAACGAAGCCGAAAGGTACTGGTTCTCCCCGTCACATTGCGATAATTTTTTTGTTCTAAACCATGAATGGGAACCTTCTAGTTACGGAGATATTGAGGGTCAAAGTTCCAACTTTTCAACATCCATCAGCACAATGTTTTGAGTGCGTTACATTGAGTCCTACCATAAAACGTGATTTTTCAGCCCATAAAAAAAGGCGTTTCCCAGCAATATTTTTTGCGTAAAGTGACTTAGTCTGATGAGCATAATGTTTGGTTGACAGCTTCGTGAAGGGTCCGTGTAAACCCTGTAGAGTGCAACATATAAAGTCAAGTCATACTTACAGGCGCCAGCAACATGTATCTTCTTCATCCATGGATAAATTACCCTGTCAGTATTGTCTGAACATATCGAGGAATCATCGTCTTCTACAGGCGGAGAATCTAGAAGGAGTCTCTCGTCATCTAGCTCCGATCCAGGGGATCCTTCTCGTCCTAACGCATGGAGCTTCCTCCCTGCAGGAGCTGCCTCTTCAATATGCCTCTCTAGCCTTAAACCAAGTTCTGCCAAACCTGGGGCAGTTTCAGGATTGTGAGACGGGTATCCGTGGTCAGCGTCTGATGGATGTGAGGGCTCAGGAGGCCTTGGTGGCGGGGCGACAGGTGGATGCTGAGGCAGAGGATGATAATACCCTCCATACCCGTATCCTGTTCCAATTTGAACTGGAGCATATTGGTGCTGGTATCCGTACTGCAAATGTTGGTGTTGGTAGTACTCCCCTGGTGGTATGTAGTCTGCTTGGCTGTATTCCTCGGAGGGCGGGAATTTGGGGTCTGGTTGCGGTTGGTAGCCACCGTTGGTGAGGAATGAGCTCATGGTGGGCGTGGTCCTCTCCGCGCATCACCTCGCACAACACACGCCTGCTAATATGGCTGCCATTCAATTTAACGACATTTTTTCCAAAGTTTGTCTTTTGTTTTATGAGCTATAGTCATAACATGGATGAGTACAATTATGGAATATTCTCGTATCAACGACTTTTTGCAAAAGCAAAAGTACAGTACAGCTCACAGCTCTAATCAGTGTTCAGTGAGATGCTTTCAAAAAGAGTGGATCTGAACGTTCCAATGTAAAACTGCTAGTGTGCATCAAATACTGATTCTTCTTAGATCAATCTAGCTGACGTCACAGAAGGTATGAAAGCTCTTCTTCAATCACTGATGAACAGTTTGGATTAGTTAAACACAAAGCCGAATTTTGAAAACTTAAATATTCATAGGTATAAAATGAATGTTCACAGCGTTAAGTCCACCTTTAAGATCTAAAATAACTGGTCCAAAATATAATCGTTTAAAACGTCCACAAACCTTACTGTCAACGTTCAGATTTTCTAGTCATCTGTTGTTATTATCATCACATTTATTAACACTGGTATCTTCACTATCTACAGCATTTGTCCACTAAACACTAAACACAAACCCAGTAAGTTCATTTCACAGTTTTGATCGCAAAAGTTTTAGAACAGCATTATTGCAAAGTCATTTGATTTATCACTTTTTGATAATAAACAATGGTGCTGGAGGCGCGCTGTCCTGCAACATTTTGAGACAATATACACTGCCCAACACGCCAGCACACTCTGTCACTTTAAGGACTCCTATACATGTTCATCAATTTTTACATACCACCTTCCATTTTTAAGGCGGAGCTGTTCTTCTTGCTACTTGCTTATAAACTTACAAAGGACTTTCGACCTTAAATCTGAACAGTAGACCATATTTTTGTTTGCACTGGTACTTGAAAGCAATAAGCTGCAACCACGCTTTTCCCCCTCCCGCTTGTAAACATACGAATGCGTGCGAAAGAAATAGACGCATAAATCGTTCGTCGACGCAGTAACCAACCTCATCGTGCTGTCTCATTCTGTCATGTAAAGTTTTAGATTAGAGCAAATGAGAACAAAGTTTAGAGCGGGCTTTACTATAGAAGAGATTAAGAAGCTGTTTAATAATAATACAGAACGAACATGGTCTCTGTTCGTAGCGACACGGCGGCGGGTTTTAAATATTTAATATGCAATTTCCTTTATTTTTCATTATTATACTGTTCATTATTTTAATGGACGACAAGTGAGATATAATTAGGTAGAAATTAATAGTTTTGATACAAACCGTGTACGGCCATCATACGGTCATTTGCATTTTAGTATCCGTCACTCATGGTCAACGCAATATTAATGATTTGGAGTGTTTAGTTCTGTTTTACGGTTTTACTTATCACTAATTAATTACGTTAACATTATGTTTTGTGATTAAAATTGCGTACTGTAGATATTTCGTAACTTGCTTTTTAGTATTCTCGTTACAACAATTGTTAGTTTTGATTCTCTTTTTTTTCAAAGCTAAATAAAGGCTTTTTTTGATAGTAGAAGTATATGGGACAGGATATATTGGGGTTTGTAAAAAATAAACGTTCTCTTAATAATGTAAATAGTCGTGTTGGCCAATGGCTTAATAGCCAATAGCCTCGACTAACATTTGAGGAGGCTCTCGCTTGGCAGCTGGATCAAGGGCTTGATTTAGAATTCTGGACACGGCGCGTATTGTTAGGAGGTCTCTATAGCCTTGACCACCGGTAACTCGGACCCTGTTCCCGATGCCGGTGGGCTACTATTTTTTTATATTTTTAAATGTTTTTATATAATTTAAAAAAATATTTAAAAATTTAATTAGTAGTATGTAAGGAAAATGAATAAACGAGAATAATGTTAATCTAGCATTAAGTAAGCTATGGTCACTTAGATAATCATAAACAGAATATTTGAACAAATGCTAAATACAGATATAAAATCGAATAGGTAAGGTAGGGCAAAATGCTTATTGCATGATCATGACGCAGATCTTAGGGCCAAAATACATCCCAAACCTGAAACTTAATCTAAAAATGATCTCAAAAATAGAGAAGATTATAACAACGTAAAACACAAGACGATAAACAAAAGCACACATATGATTCTACCCACAGAGATATCTATCTCACAAATCACACGACAAATCCGATCAGTCCTTACTCTTCAATAAAAAACAAAGCAATCACTAGTCACGGTACTATGATACCGTCTAAGCCGCTAATACTACACTAAGACCCGACAAGGGAAGCCGACTTGCCCACCAAATAAACAAAAATGGTGATTTTATTGAATTAGATGATCACAATGGTCCACGGTGAGTTTCTGCTGAGTCATCCCAGCTCCCGAGCCGGCCACAAAAGGTGGTAACACCCGATCAATGGATGTTTGATCAATAAATAGACGTGTATCTGGTCTGGTTCGGCCCTTTTTTGATACTGATTCTGTTTTGTGTTGCTGGGATAAAGGTTCAGCTGCTTCGTGTGCCTCTTGCAGGAGTTTGGATTCTGGTGGAGTAAGTTCTTTGATACTTTCTACTTTTACAAAACCAGGATCTACTTCTTGTCCTACTTTATTCAATATCTATGATTTGAATACTTCATGAGTTTGGTTCTTGTCATTCCTTTCATTTTGATAAATTCTCTGATCAGTCTCATTTTGGCTTTCTTTAGAATGATTGCTAAGTTTTGGCTTAGTAGAGCAGTAAACACGAGGTTTTAAGAATCAACCCTAACCGTCTAAATGCTCTTGTCTGAGAATTTCTACTGATTGCTGTCTATTATGAACCTAATGACCTTCTTTATTAGTTTCAACATTGAACAACTGACAGAGCTTAGTAAAATTTTGTAGGAAAGATTCTGATGATCTATAAAAATTATATCTAACTAGATATGTAAGCTAAGGTAGGGAAACTAAATAGGATTTGCTCTTGATTGAGTGTTAGAAAAGATAATGATTCAGACAGTATAATCATACTTGGCGATGGACTTTATACCCGTAGGTTCTAAAGTCCATGTAAACAAGAAATCCAAGCATAAGAATAGTGATTTGTTATTGTCCTTATGACCGTTAATTTCAATTATCTACGGAAGATTCCAAACGTTCTTTGTTACTTGGACAAAACAAGTTGTTGATGACAGTGATAATTGCATAGGTTCTGCAAGTAGCTATCTGGTACAAGTCATAGTTTCTGATGTTCCATAAAAATAATAACTGATTTTTCCTTACAAAATATCGCGGAATACAAAGTATCTAGGGTTGGCTACAAGATGCTAAATCTTTCTTGGTACTACTAAAATGCGAAAGTTTGCGAGAATGGATGGATGTTTACTACGCTTTCACGCAAAAACTACTGAACAGGTTTGGATTAAATTTGGCGCACAGATAGTTTATAACCTGATTTAACACCTAGGATAGTTTTTATCCCGGTACACACCGACAGGACAGTTACCGTACTCCAAGCGGGCAAAGCCACGGGCATGGGCAGTAACAATATATTTCCTTGCCAGTGTTTGAAGTCAAAAATACCTAATTATGCTTGAAGATGGACTTTATAACCGTAGGGTTCTAAAGTCCACGTAAACAAGAAGTCTAAGCATGAAAATAATGATTTGTAATTGTTCCTATGACCGTTAATTACAATTATTTACGGGGGTTCCCGATGACCAGTTGTTACCTGGACATAAACAAGCTGATGATGACAATGATAATTACTTAGCAACTGCAAGAAGCACATGTAATACTTAACACGAGGAAAACGTCAAGCGTTAATATGTATCTACTTCTTTAATCTAGATCGTGTCTAATCACTGTGCAATGTGTCGATGTCTGTCAGCCTGTGCTATCGCTGATCTTGACAAGCAATAAATGGTTTCATCTCTGTCATTTTTTAGTTCGCCTCTGTTCAACTATAGCAACTATTTTTAGCTCATAATGTAAATTAAACTGACTTTATCTGTTTTGAAGCAAAAAATGGTACAAAGGTGGACTCCCAAAAAGCGAGAATTCATATTTCCAATAACATCTTGATGGACTCCCAAAGTTTTAAATTAAAATTATTTGCTTATGAGAGATAAATGTCCCCCATTGAAGACATCCTTATCGGCGCAAACTTTCTTCAACAAACTTGCTCACGCCCGTTGTGTTTTTTCTCGTGACGCTAACTGCCTGCCAGCTCGTTCTATCCAGCGCAAACTTAATCCAAGTTTAATGAACAATACGACAGGCCCTTAATCAAACTTTGGACTTCCTAACTTTGCTTTCAGACGATTTAGAACTTTATAAAGTGCAACCACCGGTTTAAATTCTCCTGTACGCTTCAATGCAGATAGGTCGTTTTGTCTTTTAAATTCCCAGCTGGAGAAAAACCTATTTAGCTGACTTTGATCGTATTATTTGTTTCTTGTTTTGCCTTTTAGATACAGTGTCGGAGTAAAGAGAGTTTATTCGAACTGGATCTTATTAAGATTTCAACAAGGTCATTTATAATATTCAGATTTGATACAAATACAGTTTAATACTGATGGGATTTCGAAAATATTTATTTTCGTTTTTGGGAGATATAAATGGGACTGTATCATTAAAGTTGTGGGCAAAAAATACAATTTAAAATTTCGCAGTCCTGTTCCCAATCACATGTTGTGAAGGGGATCGTATAGCCAATTTTCTGTAATGGCGGGTTGCGTTTCCTATCTTTGTTGGGCCGAGTGCCGACGTTTTTTGCAAAGTCTCGCCCCTCCCATGCCGAGGGCTGGCTTCGATGAAATTTATGGGGTACACATGTACAAATCTATATACTTTTTATTTTTTGCTGGTGTTTCTACTTCTTATATGGATTTTAAGACAGCTATCTATAGTCTCCAACACTTCAATGTCTTTTTCAGTCTTATGAATTTGAACCAGACAATTATTTCGATGAATTCTCTTAGTCACGTCTTTATAATTTAATATTAACAATGTCAATACACACCTACATACATTGTGTGTGCGTCTACATCGGAGCGAGCTCCTCAAAGCCACGCACAAGTTTCTGACGCGGGTACGTCATCGTATGTCAGACGTTTGACAGCCGACACCACTCTCGCCTCCCTGCCACCTCCCACGCCCCCCTAGATGACGTCACCCTTCAAAGGGATTCATGGATGGAAGGTCTGCATCTAGAAAGATTTGTGTTCTGAAGTTTGATGAACTTCTTTAACCAAGATTACGACTACTGTCCGTAATATAACTTCGAATGTTAAAACATCCGAAGTATACCAACTGTCCAGTCTTCCAATTTCCCAGAAAAAATCTCCCAAAAATTCCTTTCCAAAGCAGTAAATTGTATAACAACTATCTTCTATACCAATCCTCTATATTATTAAATCTTATTAATACGATTCTGGGTCTTCTAAACTTACAAAATACTTTCTACAAAAGATGTAAAATACCTATATCATCCAAAAGCTCTCTAATTCTTGTCCCAATATTTTCACTGGGACGTGTATTCCTAAGATTTATATGGCATTTTCTACCACAGCCAAAGTTCATATTTTGCCATTTTATGTGTATGTATGCTTCACAAAAACGTCAAATGTTACAGCGTCGAGGGGGAACGTTTGGTATTCCTGACAAGACTGAATTCAACACCATAACTCCCGACTACCTCCACACTGATTGATACCTTAGCTACTGTGTGATAAAAACGACTTTTCTCTGATTCTTGTTTGGTTGTTACGATGGTTTCCAGCTGAGTGAGCAGATGTTTCATTAATCAGCGAACAGTCGCGACAGTGCAGCAGCGCTGGCGTCGCGGTTCAATTTTTTTCCTCTTGCGCCCTTAGATTGGATATTGGACACGATTTCCTGGGAAACTTGGCAGAGACTGGGTGGTCGCTAATCAATAGTATATGTCTATCTATTACTAATTATATGTACTGGGACAGAATAATAACTCATCGTTTCCTTCCTCTTATTTGTTCTAGCCATATTTCGTCTTAGACGCCCACAGGATGTTCAATTAACGAAGACAAAAAGGTATTATTAGAACTACACAGTTTCTAGATTCGGCTTTTTTGGTTGTTCGCTTGTAAAAGTCATCCAAAAGTACCCAAACATCAAAAACATTTCAAAATTATTGATGCCATCGAACCTCACCGAACAACGAAACATCAATCAGTATACCAACAGAACAATACAATCGGCCCACTACACACATCTCCTAAAATTAAACATCTCATCTCAACTCAACAAGATCCTAAGCCCGAATCTTTTAACCCTCTTCAACTTTATCTAAAAGCAAAAGCAATTTGCATTTCAATGCATAAATTTATCCGACACACGCTAACCCTGTATAAGTACTGCTATCTCCTCCCCTTTGGGTGCACTCTCGGAATTATCCCTCCGTGAATAGGGGTGCTTTTGTTACTGCATTTTGATGTTATGTATGGGTGCTATGTGGATCTTGGTTGGCATTTAAGTTATTGGATTGGTGGTTACTTCTTATCCTGAGCACTCATCTTTAATTGATAGGAAGCTCCTTCGTGCACGACTTTTTTTCTTTACTTTTCACATTTGCTTTAATAAAAGCTCATGTCCACGAACAAACATTTACAAGATAACACTTACTCATACAGACTATGCAGGTTATTTACCTGTTTAAACATTTGAAAACTGATGCATTACCAGAAGGCTTCTTATATTTACAATACTGCTACCCATGAAAGCTATAGGTGTTCGGTGCTGGTAAATTGGTTGATTAACTCGCTGTCTACCTTTCGTCAAAATGCTTTGGCTAATTGGACGGGTTTCACCTGAGATGATTAGATTACCGTTTGCATACGGAATTTTACCATTCAGGAAAATTAGATGCTATGCTTATATTGATAACACCAACTGCTGAAAGACAGTATAAGTGTTTGCAGACCAACCGCCAAATAGCTGGATGAAATTTAAACGATCACGGAGAAGACCTAGTTGAGACGTAACGTAGACCAGGGAAGCATGTTACACAAGGCATAAGACCTATACTCGTCAGCTGTGGTTGCAACAAAACTGCCAATGGTGATGATGGTGATGATCGATAACAGCAATAAATAATCTCAGGTCTACATCCAGAGAAAGCTAGTTTAAAGTTTGATCAATTAAACCGAATAATGTAGTGAAAGCAACAATGCAATATCACAGAATCATGACAATATAAATATTCATAACAAGCAAGCAAATAACAAAAACGAATCTGCCTGTAATACCGATCGATCAAGCGCTGACTGTTACATTAAACTTAAATAAACTAAAATTTCACGCTCACATCTTACTTTCTAATGATCGATCGCCCGGAAAATCGTACTGATTCGACGTAAATATTTTGACATCAAAGAATCGTATGACGAAACAATCGCTTTCGTATCTGAGGGGAATGTTAGAAAACTTAATATCTGCAGACGTTTGATAGATCTGTCTCGGGGGAGTTCGTGAACGTTCGGACTCCGAACAGTAGCGATTCGCGTTTGCTATACAATGGCGAGATTCAAGACAACTCGCCGCTTGGGACTTCGATAAGATTGGCAGCGGGATGGTTAAAAGCTATACGGGCGCTTTGTATTGAGGATCTAATACTTAGATACCTACTACTATTGTTTAGAGGTCCCAAGTTGATTGTAAAAAGCATTTTAGAAAATTCGTTTCTATGTTTTGGCTGGAATTTACTTTGACTTCAATTTATTGTTAATCTCTCATAACGTGATAGCCATCTCGGGAGTCGTTCTCCCGATAAATGGATATCACGTTATGAGAGATTGTTGAAATATTTGCTAGTTCAAAAATAAAACAAGACATGTCAACAATCTTATTTCACGTAAATAGTACGTATGTGAATTACAAAAATACCTTGCGTTTACTTATTTTTTACTATTACCTACTCCTATAACATTAGAATGTATTCGAATCTCTTCTTCCGCCAATATGTGCCTCTTTCTTTAAATTGAAAGCAGCTTTTTCTTTGCAGGATCCACTTCAATTGCAAACTGTCGGAAAAAATCCTCTCTCTTCAATAACGTCTCTCGCCATTACCTCAGAATTACTAATGCAGAGATGATTCAGAAAAATACTTCATATCTTGTGATTTACACCTACTATGTGACACCAATCTGCTATTTAAAACTAGATCAGAAAGTGAATCACATCCACTACAAGGCTGACCAGCTTTTGTCCAATATTTGGTCTTATTGGACAAAAATCCAATCCATTTTTGACCATCCCATAGTTATCGTTGATAGAACGTCACTCTGTCTTGGCTTTTAGAAGGAACTAACTGCTGCTTTTGCAGGATCCACTTTAAAATCAAACTATCAAACAAAACCTTCTCTTCGGCAAAGCACTTTGTTTCGTTGCATCAGGACCGACTATACATCCGCAAAAACCGTCTCTCGCCACTACCTCAGAATGACTAATGATGCTGTGGACTGTGCAGTACGGATTCCGAAAAATACCTCACACTCGTACCCGTAGACAATGACGATTGAAATACGTATAATTGGGTAAAATGTTCAAAGACACCGCTGATTTTGGAAAATCTGTTTGTAATATTTTAGAAAAAAGGCAGATTTTTTATATCGTAATTGCTTTGGGATTTCAAGTTGTTTTGAATGAGCCGTGAAAGTATGACTGCTACCAAACTGCTGTATTATTATACAAGTTGCTTGTACGAAATGTTTCAGGAGAACTTAGGTTTGTTACTTACAGCATTTTGCCAAGTGTTATTAACGGTTGTGAGCGACGTATATGCTGCGATCTAATAAGGTCGTAAAAAAAAACAGAAATACAAATAATAATCCTAATCAAGAATTTATGTTTTACTAAAACGTTTAACGTTAACGTTTGTTATTTTTTTTAGTTTTACTTTTTTGTATTTTTAGTTTGTTTGTTTTTTTTAGTTTTTAGTTTGACTTTTAAGAAACGAGTTGCGCCGACCGCAAATAACATGGGATAAGGGCAGGAAGATGACGATTATAATATGACCTTCCTAAGTATTATTTCTATATTTTCATCTATGTGCGTCACCTGTCAACAACAAAACTTAAAGGCGAAACGGGTCACATCAACGCCACAAACAACAGCTGAAACCTGAACAAAAATCCAGTCTTCAAATCAAATTCACACAAAGACTAGTACGGTAGGTAGGTATAAGCCGATCCTTTTGCACCAGCCAAGAAAAATAGTAGAAAAGCCATTAATAACTGTCACAGTTGCCTTGTTAAATGCATACAATACTTGGAGCTTTTTAAAAGGCTCACAATGGGGACTTGGCTAAATTAAAAGTTTTTCGATACAGCCGCTCGCGACATTGCACGGAACTGGAGTTGGTAATTATTGTACGTTACTGGTACGGTTAGCAGATTAATACTTAGGGTTATTTTTGGGAATATATAAGATTTTCTTTGTAACAGCAAATAAAATAGCAGTTTAGTCTTAGCTGTGTTTTACGGCCAGAAACTTTTTTTGGCCGCCATTTTGTCATTGAAAGTCAATGAGTTTCAATACCGGAAAACGAAAACGTAAAGGTCTTCGATATTGGAAATCACGTTATGGAACACAATTGGAGTTGGACAGGACACCAAGCAACGCGCCGTGGTGAGAGATGGAGTAAAGCTGTCAGTGAGTGCACTGCTGGACATAGGCCTCTTCAGTGTCACGCCATTCAACTGGATTCTCGGCAACCTAATTCTGGGTCGATCGATTCTCGGCAACGCGATTTTCGGCAACTCCCATCTATCTAGCTACCAACCTTCGAAAGTCATGGGTCCACCTAGCGAATCGCCTTCTCCAGCCAAGAACGTTTTTGCCCCCTACGGCCATTTGTTCTACAGCTAATATAACTGGTCCATCCCTACATTAGCTTAAATATTCTGTGATCTATGTCAACATATTCTTTCATTCTCTGTCGGATTTGGTATCTCGTTCGGGATTAGATCCCTTTTAGAGACTAAGCATAGCCCGTTCACCTCGCTGACGTTGAATTTATGGACCACTCATACCGTGAGTGTTCACCTTTTGGCCCTGTAAGTCATAACAGGCAGGACACACTAATTGAGGATCTAAGACGTTAAGCTTTATGGGTATAAGAGATGAGAAGACTTGATGAAGCTTCCCAAACACTGCCCAGTCCATCTTAATTCTTCTGTTAGCCTCCCTTCCAAAATCGATCTTACCAAAATGTAGATTTTGTACGAGGTTAACATATTCTTGAACAACCTCGAGAGGAACTATCCAAGTACTCGGGTATTCCTACTTATAATACTAAGAAGATACAAATGAACTTCTCAATAGAACAAAATATTTACCTCATTCTGAGAAACCTTATAATATCATTAAAAATATGAATAGACTTATAACTGACAAGCAATTTACTTGTCATCAATATTTATGCACCGTGGTAAATTAAAGGGTAGGTAAATAACAAAGTTCTATGAAACGGATAATTGTTGAGATCATCTGATCTCAGATTTCCTATATAACTACAATGTGCTATGTGAATGTGCTCATAAATAATTAGGTTCAGCTAAGTATCGGACTTTACACTGTAAATATAACTTACGGTGCAAAGTACGATATTCAATACCATAGGTACCTATCGATTCCTTGTTCTGTATTCGAAACTCATCAAGTAAAATGAATAGTGTCAACAAAAAAACACTATGGTAGTCATCATCATCTGCCTAGTCTCTTCTCAACTATGTTGCAGTCGGCTTCTAGCTAACCAGATGTACTCGTAGCTGCTAGTTTTCAGCTATTTTTCATTAAAACAAATTTTACAGCTTTATTTTACTAATATTGTATGTAAATTCATCAATCACAAAAGTTAGGCTTTTTCTGCGGACCATACACCCTAGGTTGGTACGTCAACTGACACTGGTTTGTAAAGACACATTTAAGCGGAAAAAAATCAAAATTAATGATATCGGTGGCAGCTACTAGGGCACAGTTGAATACTCTTCTATAGTTCCACCTCAGCTTTGTGAGTTTCCTTGTCCTAGGCATTTTTGTTCAGGCGACGTAATTGACAGAAAAACTGTATACTTCGAGGAGTTTTCGTAGACAATGGTTGGTGGCAAAAAGTTAAGGTCCAATGAGGTAATTTTACAGTTGCCGGAAGGTGGAAGGGATTTTTGTAAATTACAAATTTTCGTCATATCCACAATTTTAAGGTAGCTTAAGTCTTCGTTCTTGTTGCAGAAAAGTATTTTCCCTGAAAAAAAAAATAAATATAAATAATTTCTTCTTTATATCGTTGGATTTTTACGAAAAACAAATATTGTAGACTTGAAAAAGTTAATAATCTTTATTCCTTTATAAATTACACGTAGATGATTGATTACCATTCGCATTATTTTCTCCAAACACTCACGTCAATAAGAACGCATATACCACAAAACACCGACTATCCTATCACACGACCTGGATAGCACCTTGATTGACTTATCATTTCAATCTCACTTGCTACCACGAGAACACGAAACGATATCACTCTGTCTCCACCAATAACACAAACTCTTGATACAACATCCATTGCCTTTTTTGGTTCAGCGTTGTAAATGCGAGTGCTGCTATAAGCACGCAATGTATGACGAACAATTTAAACTGCCAAAGAGTTGTTAGTTTCTTAGTACGGTTATAACGCGGGGGCGCTTGCCTCCTCATCATCAGCTGATAACATCTCCAGACAGTCGGTGTGACGTCGAAACCTGATCTCCCGTCAATGTTTTGACGTGGGATTCAGTACCTAAGTATAGTATGTAGGTACCTTTAGGTAGGTGCGTTAGTGTTCTTTGTGGAAAAACGGGTATTGTGATGTTTTGGTCTTGTTTTGTGAAGAAGGGTCATGTTGCAGACTTTTTGGTTGTCGTTGAGGTAAGTTATCATGTAGCTTAATAGACATAACATTTAACTTTATCTACAAGGCTGTGATGTAATTATTTTTACATCAAATCAGAATATTGGTGGCATAGTGATAACGGCCCTGACTTACGAGTTTTAGGTCGTGGTTTCTAACCCAGGCAGGTACATTCATCATCTGCCTAGCCTTTTCCTAACTATGTTGGGGTCGGCTTCAAGTCTCAATGGATGCAGCTGAATACCAGGTTTTTTACATTGAGCGACTGTCTGACCTCCACAACCCATTTAGTACTGGGTAATACGATACACCTTGGTAAGACTGGTTGTTAGAATTTCGGGCAACTGATTACTACTACCTGCAAGGCAGGCGCATTACTTTGTGTAATTTATTTCATCACCACTGCTCCAAGCGATGAAGGAAAAAATCGTGGGGAAAATGGCATGTCCCAGAACCAAAAATTCGAAGACACACCCAGACAGACACATCTACCAACCCGCAATGGGCTCACGTAGTGTATCATAGGCCACTCCCTTTCATAGAAAGGTGGTCCAGCTGTGGGAACATTACAACAACAGCACAGGTTCCTTACCGTATTAGAAATCAGGCACTACATCATTGCAAATCGTGTTCATGACTCTGCGGTTTAATAATCAAAACATTTTAATTAAAAAAACGAATAGATTCAGCTACCAAATACAACAGAACGCTGCTAAAGAAATCACAATCCAATTCCATCCAAGAAATTGCATATCGATCTCGAAATTTTAATTACTCTAACTGTGAGGCAATCAGGCGAAACCCTGTGACCCATTTTAAAAGTTTTATACGTACCGAAGCAACGAGGGGAGTGATAAATGAATAACATCAATCAGAAGAATAAGTGTTGCAAATTTTCACCCGGCAACTTATCGCGGAGTAAGGTCCGACTTGTTTTAAACGATAAAAGTGATCGAGTGCGTTCTGTTCTGTATTATCTGTGGTTCAAGATGGCTGCAATTTTGGGATGCAGTGTGTATTTATGAAATGTTTTTTTTTGTGTTGGTTGGTGGTCGTTGTTTTAACGGGATTTAATTATGCAATTTCTGAAACTTTTAAGAAAAATGTCTGAAGTGGACATGCAGGAGTTTATTCACGAACACTGGTTAAAATACCGAGACGTTTTAACATCGAAACATGCAGTGAATGTAAATAAATTCCGAAGATTTTAAGTTTGACAATGTAGTCCTGCATTAGTAGTAGTCCGTTAATATTAAGTGTAGGCATATTGTAAGACCTGCTGTCTTGTTTCGATTTTGGTGTACAATAAAGTATATCCCATTCTATTCCTCCATGAGCTCAGCACTGAAATGACTGATATTCATTAAATCGGCGTAGCCCATCAATGGAATGATGCAGGCTGGTGACTATTACCCAAGTAAATGTGGGATGTGGACTCAGCAATCATTGTGCCGATAGTTGTATCAGCCCATGGCTTAATTGCCAAGAGCCTCGACCAATACCTGAGGAGGCTCTCGTTAGGCAGCTGGATCAAGGGTTTGATTCAGAAAGCGGTACTCCTGGACACGGCTCGTATTGTTAGGAAGTTCATCTCTCTGGAGCCCTGACCGCCGGTAGCATGGACCTTGTTCCCGATACCGGTGGGCTACAATTTTTTTATATTTTTTAAATGTTTTTTTATATAGTTTTTTGTAAGGAATATTTAAAAATGTAATAAAGTTGATTTGTGTATAAATAAATAAAGGAAATATAATAATATAATATAGAAATAGTATCTATCTTTGCGATCAAACATTTCTTCCTTAAATACATAGTTATCGTTGAATTAACCAAGGACCTCAGGTTGACAAAACAGATTAAAAAGTCTAATATTTGCTACTTGGCAAAATTGAGTAGACATCTCGACATATCTTTCAAACAAACAAACAAAGCAATCAAATATATGTTACTTCCCCAGTTGCTCCAACCCTAGTTTTGATATTGTGTCTTCACTCCAGTAGATACCTACATTTCTTGCAAACTTTTAAGTGAAACGTTGATTCCAAAGTGGATCGAAGATCCGAGCTGACGGCAGAGCGATTGTTTTGAAGAGGGGTGCTAAACTAGTTAAGAAGATAAAATTGCATTGATGTGGAGGAAATAAAATTAATGAAAGGAATATCGATTCTGTCTTTTCAATGTTTCCAACTCAACCTAATTTTTATTTCGATTAAAAACGATGTTACCTACTATGTTAAATATAGAAAGATACAACAAGTTCCAAGTTTAATAATATACCAACGTTATTTAACCTAGCTAAACCAATTGGAAGGTATATCATCCAACTCTCTCAGCTCATCAAGACTTTATTCCCAATATCTGCATTTGTGGCAGATCTATGGATAAGTGATTGTCCTTATTTCTTCATCATCTGAAACACACGGCGACAAATCAAGCTATGGGTATATTTCCAGTATAACATGGGCTCGCTTTGTATAGATTTCCTGTACAATGAGAGATCCACATAAACTGGTACCTGGTAACTGGTTTCGTATAGCTTGATTGGTCGCCCTGCGAACATGATTAAAGTTCTGCAACGCTTGGTAGACAGTGGTAGTCATCATCATTTGCCTAGCCTTTTCCCAACTATGTTGGGGTCGGCTTCCAGTCTAACCGGATTAGGCTGAATACCAGTATTTTACATGGAGCGACTGCCTATCTGACCTCCACAATTAGTACTGGTAAATACGATACCCCTTGGTACCAGCGGCTTAACGTGCTTTCCGAGGCACGGAGGAAACTCGGTATGGGTCCATCCATCCACGGACCAACCCAGGGAAGCGCGGCTTAACCTAAAGATCGACCCGAGTGGCTATTATTATTTAGCCACGAGCTCCTCGGTAAACAGTGGTAATACGGTGGCAAAGTCTCAGAATGAGCCATTCTACAAGAAGATCGACTACTCAAAATGTAATATAAAACTTATGGCTCGAAAATTCCTCATCGTATCCTCATAAAAATTAGATAAATATTCAAATCCTTACCTCAACATGTACTAATCAAACACATAAGATAAGACGAATTAGGCGTGATACCCATCTCGTGTCCACGGGGCTACGGAAGGTGTCCTCATCAATAATGTGTTATCTACCGGACCGACGACGACCGGCTACCGTGGACACGGTGGCAGTGGATCTATAGAGATATTTGTTTTGTTGCTGTGGATTAAAAGGTGGTGATGCTACTGGATCATAAATGGAACCTGATCAATAAATCGGAAACAACTCAAGAGATCTTTGTGTTTGGTACAAATCTAATAAGCGCGAGATCGTATTCGCAATTTTGTGAATGACCTTAAACTTGTGCTCCAGTAAAAATAAAAATACCATCCATTGATTAAATAATTTACGATTATTGTCATCGTCTTATCCGAAAGCTCCGGGACGAGCTAAATTAAATCAAGGAGAAGTGGTCTCCGCAGTGGTAGACGCCCACGGCGCCGGACGTCGGCAGACGATCTCCAGCCACCGTAGGCGCGGGCATGCGGGCGGCGAGTAATGAGCGTCTCGCTGTCCGACCATGGACCATGCCCGGGTCGACGGTGCGTTGTGTTCCACGCGCGCCTCAAAGAGTGTCAGCATATGACGGGGCTCCCCTAGAGGGCCAAAGCCTGCCGGGGTCGCGGGACTCATAGAATTACCGTGACCCTGGAACATAAAGGGCTATTGAAGGACACCGTGGATTTTAGTCAGTACAAATCTGACAGTCCCTCCCGCTCTGCCCTGGGTGGGAGGACTCATTTGATGATTTCAACAAGTAAAAAAAAAAAATAAAAGAGGAGAAGTGGTCTACAAGGGCGCTGGATCAGAAGAACTGCAAGACATTGAGAAGGGCCTTTGCCCAGCAATGGGCTACCGCGGGCTAACAGTAACAGTAGCAATTTAAAAACTTAAAATAGGGTTCTTTAAGCAAGACCACAGTGACCCATCTTGAAGATTCCGTGAGTTTCCAAGTGAAGGTCATGGAATCACCAGTTTACGAGTTAGCAGTCAGGCCTTGAATTTGGATTTGAAGCACACTAAATCTATCTTCAAGATAAGGACACCTCGACACCCCAGATAAAACTCCGTGTTGAAGAAATCCCAGACTTTATTAATCGCACTTCAATAAGAAAAAACCTGAAAAAGATGTCACTTAATACATTTCTCACAGAAGCCCGACTACAGATCGGGGACAGTTTTAGGCAACTATTAAAAAATAACCCTGTCAAACGCTATTAATCAATGTTCGATAAGGCTGTTCAAAATGGGCGGTCTATGTTGTAAGGTAATTTATTTCATAAGTCCGAATGCGATTGAAAGACTAACTGAACCAGTATACCCTGACTCCTCTTTTTCCTCTACGATCCCTTTTTGCTTCCATATTTTGTATGGTTGCAGGAGGTGGGGAAGGTCATCGATTATGGTCGTTTTATATTAGCGATGGGCGATAGTGGCC
Source organism: Noctua comes (assembly GCA_963082995.1). Taxonomy (NCBI): domain Eukaryota; kingdom Metazoa; phylum Arthropoda; class Insecta; order Lepidoptera; family Noctuidae; genus Noctua; species Noctua comes. The sequence continues at coordinate 12,443,357 of OY720270.1, forward strand.
GTTGTATTGACAACGTTCAATGGACAATGGGCAATAGTCTTATCAGAACATCACATGATTTTCTGTGTACGATCGTATAAAGTGAATCAGGTACAGTATTAGGAACAACTTTGATTCGTAGATTACATAGTGACCACAATATTTAAATGTCTTCTGTTTTCTACTTTCACCTCTTACAGGATAAGTTTCAAGTTCTGAAAAAAATTATAAATCTACCTATGAACATTCATTCAGGTAAGACACCTAAACAAAATAATCCGCTAGTCTGAAAAGGATGAATGATAACAAAGATGTTTCTGGCGTCATTTAATCAAATGTTTCCTCTTGTTTATGAATTACAAAAAAATGTGATCACCAATGCTTTCGTCGAACAATCGTCGCAACGTTCAAAATTGTTATGGGTTATTAAAAGGTTATGTTCAACACTGGACCTTTAAATTATAAATCGATTTTTTTTTAATCTAAAGGCCTCCATATATTGTACTAGCTGTGCAAAGCGGTTTCATCCGCCGCTTCTGACTTATTTTATTTATGCTGGGCTCCTATTGGTTGTAGCGTGATGTTATATGGCCTATAGCCTTCCTCGATAAATTGACTATCCAACACTAAAAGAATATTTCAATTCGAACCAGTAGTTACTGAGATTAGCGCGTTCAACCAAACAAACAAACTCTTCAGCTTTATAATATTAAGTATAGATTATTTTAAATGCCTAAACGTTTCCATTCCAATGAACTAAAAAGTTGTAAAAATCCATTTTGAATTTGTTCATGCCTCGATTTGATGACCTTGTAGTAACTGCCAAATGGTATGTTTTATGTTTGTCCTCCAGCAGCGAGTTCGCTACGTAGGGCATAGATGTCGTTGTTAATAAAAAATATACCAAATGATTATACTAAATGAATAGAAAGTAAAACTAGATTCGAATTAATTTATAAGGGGGTTGTAGGTATAAGTAAATTACTATGAATGATTGTTTAATATTATAATAATGCATGTGAGGGTAGGTAGGAGAAACAGATGTGAAGAAGGCACATTAAACCGGTCTTAGCCCAACCACCGTGTTTGAATACTGAGTCGTCTCCCAACTTAACAGTCTTTACAAATACCAGGTACGTAGGTACTCGTCCGAGTACCTACGTACCTGGTATTTGTTAGAATATCTTTTTAATTAATGGTATGTCCAATGTTATTTCTATTTATGTTGTAGATTCTTCTACTTTAATGCGAAACTTTATTTTCTGCGTAAATAATAACCACATTTTGCAAAGGTGGTCCAATTTATCAAGTTATGTCCTCGACATACCGGCATAGGATAAATTTGTAATTAATTTAGGTAAGCAGAATACGTATTTGATAGGTTCTAAGTCAAGGTAAAATTCAAATGGATGAATAATTAAATCACGAAATCTTATCAATGTCAAAAGGCCAATCAAAATTCAATTTAATCTTGACCACATCAATATTCAAAGTCAAAGTTTGAATATTGATGTGGTCTAATTATGCGGTCTAATCTAAATACCTCGATTATTTTTTTCGTATCTGTTGAGAGGGTACAATAGTATTGGTGTTATAATATGTCCCCTGCAGGTTTTCGTTTTTTATTTTTTTAGCAATACTCATAAGTTGGTGTATGTTTTGCAAGATGGGTAGGTAAGGTACTGGCAACTGCAACAACAAACGATTTTTAGGAGATATTTTATGGCCGGCGCTGCTGTCATACTCAAATAATAAAATAGACATTCAAAATCAAGATCCATTTTAAAGTCGGCATAATTCAGCTCCGCAACGCCACCTTTTGTTAACAAAAGAGTAGTCATCAACAAACTGGCCGCTACGTTCGTAGCAGTTTGCCTACGCGATGACTCTGTGCTACTTGTAGATAGTCAATGCCATCTGTTGTCGAGTAGCACGAACTACGTAGTCATATATAATTACATACATTTATGCAGTTTTTAAAAACATAACGATCTTGACTAGACTGCTTCGTTGGTCTAGTGGTCGCAAGCGCGACTGCTGAGCATGAGGTCCTGGGTTTGGTTCCCAGGTCGGGCAAAGTGTTATTGGGTTTTTCCGTCAGTAATTTCTCAGTAGCAGCCACGGAGTCTAGTTTTGCGCCCGGTTGATGGCAATAGGCTCGCCCCCAATTACATGGTACTTAAACATAACCGGCAAATGTGGGTGTACTATAGGGACACTTCTCCCTGACCCTTCGGGGATTACAGGCGTGATGTCATGTTATGTAACTATCTTGTCTTCACGTCACTTCTAAGGAATAGATTCTAGCTAAGAAAGTTCCTTGTACCTTTAGATTTCTATACCGTCATAATACAGTAACTATCTACACCAAATCAAATGTGTCATGTGATGCATGTTATTTTAAGCTTTAGTTAATAAGTTATGCGGTTCATTGTTAAGTGCCCAGAAATAGTACATAGATTTAAAGATCAATCAGTTTTTGTTCTCCCTATTAGGTGTCGTTAAAATATCACTCCGTAAACTATTAAAGTTTGAACATTTTAAGTTACTCATTGAATACTCTGCAAGGATTCTACCTATATTTAGTATGCAACCTTATTTTTTTTTTAAAGCTGATATCTAGTTAAGAGTGTATGTGTATGACACGTAGTAACTTTTAACTCGTTTTCTCCTATTCAATGCAATTTTTTTTTTTTTTTTCAATGTAGGATTGAAAAAGTATTTATTCATGGTGACCTCCTAAGCATTACGAAAATTCTTACTTCTGCGAAACTGTAAAGCAGTTTGTTGGCAGATGTAGCTCCCGTATACAATATTACCTATATTTTTATGTAACTACTTGTAGGTGGTCTCATTTTGGGCTTCACAATACGTATTATGAAATAATCCCACAATTAAATCACTTTTCAATTTAGCTGAACTACATATTAGTGCTTATTCAAATGACTAGGTATCTTTTTCTTTATGTTTAACATATTACAATAGACCATAATTAAGTTTATAGAGAAAATAAATATTTACTTTGATATATTTACAACATTTGGAAAAGGTCCAGCAGTTGAACTAATAGCTGAATTAATTGAATCTACAAGAAACTGGGCGCTTTGAATGATAATGTATGTGGTCCTTGTTATTTATTGGGATTATTAAACGGGGAATATTTAATTATGAATCTACTAAATAATTCTTGTTAGATTGGACAAAACACAGGAAAATTAAACACACAAAATACAGGTAAACAAATCAGACATCATTTTAATCGATTTTATTTTAATGAAATTATGAAACTGCAAGGTCATTGCATCTTAGAGCCGTCCACTACTTGAGATGGGTCTCTCCAATTACTGGGTCCATCCTCGGCCTCATCCATCTAGTTGCTGAATTGGGATTGGTAGGTTGATAATAAATCTGAAACATAAACTTTTAGGAAACACACAATATCGCACAAATTTAAAAACGAAAGTTTAATAATCCCCATTTTGAAATAAATACAAATGAATAAAATGATAACCTAATAAAATAAATGATGATAACATGTTTTATTTTAATTAAATTTGCCTATACTATTCCCTCATTGTGTTATTGTTACATTGGATAATCGAAACTTATTTATCACGAAAAAAAAATTATTATTTCATGTATTAAAATAATTAATATTCGTATTATTATTAAAGGTTTTGTGAGAAGGACAATCACTCAACATTAATTTGGGGTTGTCCTTTTCACAATACTATCTTGTCTGTATGTGTTTTCTATTGTAGTTTAAGTACTAACACTAGTAATAAGTTATTTTATCGTTTACTAACACGTTGGATCATTGTTGTCCGAAAAATAAAGAATATTATTATTATTATTATTGGGCATTTATTTAATCAGGTAACCGTTTTGAACTTTTTGTAAATATCTTCACCTAGGTGTCTATTAAATGTTCAATTCAAATAAAAACAACAAGAAAAAGAGAAACCTATTTGACTTGACACAACTCATCACTTACTAAAAGGACTATACCTAATGTGTGAACAAAAATGTTACTCCGAAATAAAGTTACTTTTATAGCTAGATCCACAAATCATTCACACTCGAAAAATCGGAAAACCGATACTAAATTCCGCACTATCCGCTACAAAACCATTTTTAAACCAATCCACTGCAATATTCCCACTATTTCGTAAAATATAGCCCGCGAATCGACATGGAGCAATAACAGTCCCACTAAAAGCAATCAAGTGCATATCTACGCGTCATAAATTGCGCTAAAGCCTTTACTTTAGTATCGCAATAGCGCAATACGGGGCAATAAACCATTGACAATACTGCATAGATACCACATTGTCCTCTTTATAGGTTGTAACCAGAGATTGTCATATCTCTAGCGGTTACAACCGGGCTATGACAGAGTGGATTGGAGAATAAAATAAAATGTAGTGGAATTGATGTGAAATAAAATATGAGGAGCTAGGAAAAGACTTGTACATTGTACTACACATACTTGTACTTTTCTGGTCAATCTTTAACCTTCTGACCGCCATAGTCACATATAAGTGACAAGCAAGCGCGTGCCCTGTACGCCAAACGTCACAAATATATGACAAAATAGTAGGTGAAATTTTGGCTTAGCGTGGAGAACACGCGCGTGAGTTTTTGCTCTGGTGGTCAAAAGGTTAAACAAATGGCTTGAATTTGAGACCACTTAACTCATTGATAATTTCGGCCTTTTGAAATCAATCAAAACAACTATTGTAGTTTTTTTTCTTAAATAACAGCCTACAGATATACACACTGTCACCTACGTTTGACCTTATTGAAATTAAAATAAAGAGGACGTTGAAAATAAACCAAAGAACAGCACAAACTTATTCAAACATCTCTTAAGACTTTTGAAAGATGGGAAAACGGCAACAATAGGGATTCCTGAAAAAATCTAATTAGTCCGTCAGATAGATTTCCAAAAAATATTGGATACGTATTTTTTCTTTTTTCACGAAAACTAATAATGAAGACGATACAGTGTGTCGAAAACTCGTGTGACGACATACTTGTAAGTAAAGTGTACTGACTTTTTACCAAAAGTGACGTCACAGGTGACTCATGATCCTTGATGCGTTTTATCTTCGTCAATTTTTATTGATTTGTTAAAACAAAAAATACGTATCCAATATTTTTCGATAATCTAACTGACGAACTAAATAGAATCTTATTTTTTTAAAACCGGAAACATCCCTATTGCAACACGTTATATTTGAAAACTTAAGGTAATATTTTGATAGAAATATATCGACACGAGCTATCCCCGCAAGGACTGTTTCTAGTTTCGTTATCTACTTTTCTCATCTCAGAAAAAATCTCAAAACAAACAAAACAAAAAGAAACAAGGCATAAGACACAGGAAAGGTACAAGTCAGCATAATCTTCGTCCAGCCATCTTCCATCTTCAGAATCGCCTACCACCGGTCTTCAGTCTTCAAACTCGTCTACCGTAGCGTGGTCTTCCAGCCGTGAGATACCTGTAGAGACGAGCTTCTGATGTGAACCAAAACTACAAAAGCCCGGATCTACAGGGTAGATCACGAATGTGCCATAAAACGATCGAGTTCTACGAGTTTCGAGTTTCAGTGGTAGGATTCGGTCTTCGACCAAGTTTTCGGCAGCAGCTGTCTCCGGGCGATCTGAAAGTTTCAAACATATTTTTTGCTGCTTTATATTGTTCTTGTCTTCAGTGTTTCATAAAGTTGGTATGAATATAATTTTAGGTTTCAGGAGTTTTTGGATACGGGGTTAATAATAAAGTTAGTTGGAAACGGCTTTTAACATTCATGAAGTACCTTTATCCAAAGGGGCATCAACGAATTTATCACAAAGTCAAAATTCTGGATAAAATATTTATATATTTTTTTTTAATAACGTTGCCCCACACTAGGAATTTCTCCTGTATCGTGGGTGCGTTTACAAACATTTAAATTCACATACACAAACAGCCAGACCCGGAACAACTACCTGTAGGCCATACAAATATTTGTTCCGTGCGGGAATCGAACCCGCGACACGAAGCGCAGCAATCAATTGCTCAGCCACTGCGCCAACCGTGCCGTCCAATTGAATTGCTTTTAAATACAATTAAGAGTACCTACTAGAATATATTAACTTATATTCTTCAACGTTGTGCTGATGGATGGATTAAATAGTACGTGGAGGTGTGTAAAGTAAAAATCTTACATTAAAAACAAGTATTTTAAAAAAACTTTGCCCCCTAATATCTCCGTAACTAGAAGGTATGGTCCCAGGTATGGTCTAGAACAAAGAAATGATCGCAAAGACGGGGGCGAACAAGTGTCATTCGGCTGCGTTAAGGGTCTGTTTACACCCTTTATGTACACAAAGACTTGAAAGATATTGCCTGAAGTAGGAAAATTACCGTAAGTCACGATCGATAACAGTATTTGTTAACTAGAAAAACCAAAAGTCCTCACGATACTTTGACCCACCGAAAAAACGTTTGATTAAATAAAACGCCCGAAAAGTTGCCAATTCCGCGCGAAAAAAGAACAGTTCCCCGACAAAAACTCAGCGCCTACCAGAATTCAATTTACGCTCAACAATACAACACTTTCACCCTAATCTGATAGCATGACGAGGGATCACAAATCAGAGGAATCAGCATCGAAACCTCACGGGATACGCCACAAAAAAATAATCTCCTCGTATTTCCGCAAATCACTGTGACCATTGTATAGTCGATAATGTAGTTGAGAAAAGCGGGTCTAACAAAAAGGTTCACTTAATTGCGCGAGGGAAGAACGCTGAAAGGCGACCGGCTTTTGTTTCCCGTGAGGCCTTTGTACGGGCTCAGTCGATCGGCTGACTCATCAATTTCCTCAGATTGACGTAAACGTTTGAGTCTTAGATTGCGCTAATACGGATAGACGTGCGACACGTATGTACGTGGCTATGGATGTTCTTGTTCGTAGCTCGATGAGATGTGGGGTTTGATATTTCAGGAAAATTCTTGCGCATTTTGGTAAAATTCTTTACTAGTTTCTCTTTTGTACCTTATTTCAAAAGTTAAACTCAACGTTTTTATTTAGATAGACATATAATCAATTTTCAAGTGGCTCAACTCTCAATTTACAATTTATTCTTCACCTTGATTGACAAATAACTCCAACTATTCACAAAGCTATTCACCAAAACCTAATAATTGAACCATTACACAAGTCAACTGAGCAAACACGAGGAAAACACGGCACTTGAACTATATTAACTATCGGGTCTAACGAGGCGCGTCGACTAAGCTTAATCGAACCTCATTTATAAATCTCCGAGTAACTCAGAGTATAGGTGGCTCACGTAAATATCTACAAGCAATTAGCCCAAATAGAACTAACGTATTACAACGTTTGGGGGACTGGATCCCCCATTGGGGGGAGGGGTATGGCCCCCGGCTCCCCCTATTTCCCCCGGTCTGCGCAGTGTCGTCCCGCCATCATTAATCTTGCCGCTGAGCAAACAGTCCTCCACAAGAGCAACTTTAGAGCTGTACCGTGTCGATAATGTAAGTAAACTATCGTCGATATGAGCGATAACTGCCTAGAGGCCTCCCCAACCCAGAGACGGTTCTTAATTAATTGGATTTTAGATACAGCCCCGAGAAATTTGCCTTCAACAGAATTTAATGGCAGTTAATTTTGATTTGTTTAATAAAGTTTGCTAATAAAATATTTATTCATTTTGTTTATTAAAGCGGGAATTAGTTTTATGATTTGTTTTTTTTTATAAAATACTGTTAGATTCTGTGTAAACAAATCTATACATATAATAAAAATTCTAACAGGCCGATGTCTGTACATTGAAGATATTGTAAAAATATTTTATTAATATCTTTATTAAAGCAACAGAGGCCAAAACAACAGTTTTTAGAATATTTATCTATCTGTCTTTTTGTCTGTGTGTTTGATGAATAAGTAAAGCTCTAAAAAGTACGCTAAACGACAACAGGGATTTTTAAAGGTTATACGAATATCTTCGCAGAAAAATCCAAACAAATTGGAGCGATCAGTCTTCTTAATTCTCGACTCATCGATACAAATTCGTTTGCTAATGGAATCCCTATCTCGGGCCGATTTCATGGAAATATTCAGCTGAAAGATTTCGCTTTAGATTCATATCGGAGCGTATTGAAGACGATCGTCCTTTATCTATTGAGACCGAGGGGTAGCTGCTATAGATACGTATATATTTTCTGTGAAAGCAAATGGATAACATTTTTCAGCCGAAAAATACGCACTCCTAGGAATGAAACGTAAAAATGGCAAATGTCATTTAAATTACTTCGATCTTTTAAGAATACAAAAGAACACTAAATTCATACTACCTGCCTGTAATCCCTCGAAGGGTTAGGCAGACGTATAGGTACCTAATAGTACACCCACTTTCGCCAGTTATGGTTAGTCCCATGTAATAGGGTCGAGCCCATTGCCATCAATCAGGCACAAATCCAGACTCCGTGATTGCTACTGAAAAATTCCTGATGGAAAACCTAATAACAACTTGCCCGACCAGGGAATCGAACCCAGGACCTCATGCTCAGCAGTCACGATTGCGACCACTCAACCAACAAAGCAGTCAAATTTTGAAGAAATCACAACCATAAATCGAAAAATATTGGTTTCGAAACAAATGAACATCTCTATTTCTTTTTCTATTCATTCTCCATTTCAAATTTAGAACGATCTTCCAAATTAACATCTCAAACTGCAAAACAAAATCAACCAACTCAGCAATCATCAAAATATTCAACGCGATGAAAATATAAGTTAACATATACGACGTACCTGCCAATGTTTGTTCCAAGCTTTTCTCATATCAGCTTGTTTTCCCCCGAGCACCGCCTGAAACATTCAATCCCAAATGTTACATTTCAATATGCTGACTAAACAGCCGAAGTTTTACTTCACCCTTTCAACGTGTTTTATTTGAAAGCAATATGTCTCCATATGTCTGAGCACATAATTTCATATTTGTGTTCGGGATATTTTGTTGAGCACCCTTATGTATTTACAGCAACGGATTGTATATAACTGGTACCACATTAATGTTATTTATGAAGCAAGGAGATAACATAAAAGGGTGATCAATTTAGCTATCTAAAAGCTTCCAATAAAAAATGTGGACTGTGGCCTTTATTTATGCTGGCAACTCGTAAATTTATTAGGAAACCAACCATCCTCTTGAGATAGACCATCACGAGATCTCATTTAAAGCGAATTTAGTGTGAGAAATTGAGTGCATGATAAAAGCCTCTTCGATTGCTGATGCTTAAGTCAGTTCGGCGTACTTTGACAGCAAGACTTTCTTACAATCTGATCTCAAAAGTACTATTTGCTCTAAAAAAGTAAGCAGGTACTATCGGATCTAGAACCTTCCACTCGATTTTTCGCGTTAACTCAAAAAAGAAAAAGACTAACAATCTAGTTTACAGAGTAACGTTTTCAACAAGGCTTTAGATATTCCCAATACCTTGTGTGGAAATGAGAGAAAATTACAGTAGAATGTAAAAATACGTAGCTTTTCGTAATTATTCAAGCATAACAATTTACTTTTCACAAACAAACAAAAGTTAAAAACGTAATTAAGGGCAACAGTTCATTTACACGCTTAACAAAGCTAATGTGGAGTGCAAAGTTCGCTTCCCCTTATGCGCAAAAATGCGTACGTATACATTTTTAACCGAGAGAGATACAGACATAAAAGGGAATGGCCCAATATTGTTCAGGATATTACTGTTACCGGACATCGCAAAACGTGTGCTGAAATTACAGTACCTAACCTTTTTTAAATATTTGAAACCTTGAAGAGCGCTTGGCTACATAATAACAGCCGCTTGGGTCGATCTTTAAGCCGCGCCTCCCTAGTTGGGTCCGTGGATGGGTGACCACCCATTACATACCGAATTTCCTCCGTGCCTCGGAAAGCACGGTAAGACGTTGATCCCGGCTGTCATTCGTAGATCTTCGACAGACGTTACAGGTAGTCAGTGGCTCGAAATTCTGGCAACCAGTCTTACCAATGGATATCGTATTACCCAGTACTAACTAGGTTGTGGAGATCAGGTAGGCAGTCGCTCCATGTAAAATACTGGTATTCAGCTACATCCGGTTAGACTGGAAGTCGACCCTAACATAGTTGGTAAAAGACTTGGGATGATGAAAGCTACTGATTGTAAAATGAACTTGCACTAAAAATGTCCATAAAGGTAGGTAAAGGACTTCTTAAATTATAACCTTTCCTTTTGGCTTTACCATAATCGGCTAAAATAAAAACGGACAAAATAATTTCCATCCGTATAATTACAAAAGTTTTGCATAATATTATGATAATGCCGAGTGTGGAGAGAACATAAAAATGTACTTGACTTCAATAAAAAGTTGAAAAGATGTATCCGTCTAGACTAGGTTTTGCCTATGCTAATAAATGCTAATGACGCATATCTAAAAGACATCCTTTTTCCTCGGCTTCTTGTTTTCTCTTTAAGTAGAAGATAGGGACTGGAATCAACGTACTGTTTTCTTTTTAGAGTAGATACACCTACCATTTGCTCTGAAATACCGATTCGGAAGTCGCCTTTTAAATTGAGAATTAGATCAATCTTTTTCGTAGTAACAAAGCACACGAAAGTCCCAAACAAAACTTAACATGTACTTGATTGTGAAGACGTATAACTAAAACATCACAATGATTACAAATTAAATTACTACGATAAAGCGAACGATCCATTACGTCAGTGCATGGACCCAGCACCCAGCATCAGTGACTCCTACATTAAACTTGATCCCATTAAACAAAAACTTTGCTCTTAATATTCCGCCTAACGAGTTAACTTCGGACATACGCCCTTTTGACATTAACTTTTAAAATTTGTCGAGTAATGTCAACGTTAAAGTTTATAGTGCACATTTGAAATGTAATAGAGGTGTGAGGGCAAGAATAAAATAGAGTAGCTATATCTCTTAGTTAGTGATATATAAAGTTTAGTGCTGACGCACTGACAGGTCAGACAGTAGACGGTATGAGGGGAGTCTAGACCGAATGGTGTGGTCGTTAAATTCTGTATCATGTTTCATTCAGACGTTTGCTGGAAAGAGCATGGATGGACACTAATGTCGAACCAAAACATGACTTGAGTATGAATTATTGTTCCAATTAGAATATTAGCACATGCGAAAACCTTCGTCGTATTTTGGGTTGCGTAACTATGCAAATAAGTTGAACCAGCCAAACTCCCGATACATAACTGCAACGCATAAAATGAAAATCGAATAATTTCATACTCGCACATAGGGTTACCCTGCCAAAATTATCAACATAGCGCAACTGTGCCCTGATTAACCATCACTTAAATCAAAGAGCCGAGGGCTGGGCTTGGCTCGGAGCCAGCCGACCGCTACAGATTTATATTTGCAAACATATTTCCATATACCCGCGATCGATATGCCTATCATATGGGATGGGAGTACGGAGCCAAGTCGCGCGCGCCAGATGAATATTTTACTGCGTTTCCGGGCCTTGCTGTGAAAATGCCCGGCGTAAAATACAGCGAGCAGTAAAATGGTGTTCATTTACAGCGGCAGCATAAATATGTGCTGGCTGTTAATGTTGAAATTTAAATTGAGTGCCTTGCATAATATATGAATTTCCTCGCACGTAAAAAAGGAATTAAAAACTACCACTGGTACCACAACGTCCGGAGTTTTCGCTGAAACATTATTCTACCATAAACGAACTGTGCATTTTAAACATTTATCCGTGGAACTATTTTCATTCTAAATTCTTAAAAAAACAGAAGATGTAAACAGCGAACGGAAACCTTTAAAAACTTCTAATTTATTCTTCCGATAAGCTCCGGCCGAAATTACACGGAACATTTTAAACATCGCAAGACCGTTTTTTACGGAAAGAAGCGAAGAGCAAAATTCAATCCGAAAAAAAGCGACAGCTACTAGTAGAACTTTCAAATTGTTTTTCTTTTAAGCACAAACAAAGGGGGATGATGCCAAGGAAATTAAAGGTGGCCTGAAATAAAATAAAAGTCCACCGGAGCGAAGGACTTTTTGTCGGATAACACGCCTTTCAAGTCCGGACTTTAACGTTTTTTGATTGCAAAACTAATTGGAAGCAATTACATTGTTTTTAACTTTTATTGTCTCGAGGACTTTAAAATATCCTGGGAAAGGCTATTTTAATTGCTTTTCAGCAGGTGGAAGTTGGAAGGATAGTAAGAAATGTAAGGTGTACTAATAGCTTGCAAACGGCACAGTAGCTCGTGTTATGGGGTGCTTCCCGTGCAGACAGCGACCACAAACGATCGAAGGGGAGAGGGAGGCAACACGCTCGCATGGCAGCAGGAGGGGAATTAGCGACGCTACGCGCCAGTGCAATGTGTCGGCAGACACAAGTGCATGTTGGTACGTCGTATCGATAGCTGGTATGTCTGTTTGCTATGTCGTTGGCACATGAAGACTATACAATCGGTTCTCTTGCTTGTCAGTGAACCATAATATTGAGTCGTATTGTGTAGCCTGTTTGGCTTACTATCCAATACACAGCCAGCTCAATTTTGTTGTAATTGTTACTATTACTTAGTAACCTCCTTTTACCCTTAAGTTATATGTCCGCCACACTATTCCGAACCACTGTAACTACTGAAAGCTAGAATTGGCAGTAGTACCTAGATACAAGAAAAGTGCTGAGGCAATTAAAGTCGAAGAATCCCGAACTGTGAATTGCCTTGGAACCCGCGATGAAATTCAGCATCACGCAGGACACAGAACAAATTAAATCTATTAAGATTTCAACTTAATTGTTGGCCATAGTTTGTAACAAAGCTCGACCAACAAACTTTATTAGTGCAACATCCGTAAAACAACGAAGCTAAAACCCCAAACAATAGCAGCTCACATTAACCGTTGCATTTACTTGAATAAACACTATTATTCGCACTTAAAGCCGTACAAAGCGAGGACATAACTCAAGCCTAACTTCTAGAACAATCTCACTACATATCTACAATGGTAGGAACTTAATTTAGTTTGCAAACTGCAGTCGCTTTATCTGCATAACGGAACTAACCCAGTTAAGCTAGGGGACGACTAAGTTGGCTGTATGTTCAGGCCTAAGGTATTATGGCTACCTGGATATTTCAGTCAGACTAAGCCTACGAAATTAACGGACTTGAGAAATATAGGTGTGTTTCGTTTGTTTTGTAACGTTATTCTCTATTTCAGACATGTTTTCTGTCACTGTTTTAATCTTTCACGGGTTACAACTAAACTTATACTGTCCCTTACGGTATATCTTCCGTGATTGTCCGTGTGGATCGGGAGCTCAAAATAATGAACAATCACGGAAGATATCCTGTAAGTGACAGTATAAGTTTGGTTATGTTTTCTGTTTTTAACTATATGTAACTAAAACTAATGTGCGTACATTGTTTCGTTTTATGAAATTGCAAGTTTTAATAACAAGATTACCTCTATTCAGTAATTAGTGTTTGTAACTCTGGTATAATACATTTATTCTTCTTAGGGCCTGATTCACGATATCCGAAGAGGCACTACTCACCGAATAAATTCAGAAATGGAACATAATTTAAATCAAATTACCTGCCAAGTAATTTAAAGGGCACTTAATCGTCGATAGTAAAATAGGCCTTTAATGCAAATTTTATTTGTCTTTCATATAGGCCCTTAAGAATTACACTAAAATAGGTAGTAATCTAAGCTGTAGTCTCATTCCCGTCATTAACCAGCCCAAAACCCAACTTATTTAGAATCTGTGCAACATGTCATAGGTACTTCTCTAAAAATATAAGATCTAATCCATGTTTAACGCTAAACATCGTTCATAAGATTAGATATCCCCACAAACAACACATAACTGGTTCAGTTTCATTAAAATAAACTACTACGAGACAATAAATAAGAACCACTAGCTCATATCCCAGACTGCAACTACTGAAGTCGTAGATTATAACGAAGACAGTGAAAACCCAGCTTTATTCTAAGCACGTTTAGCTCTATAGGAATATAAAGCTGATGACACAATACAAATTAAACACGTAAACGAAATAACTTTAAAGACGTCTTGTGACGTCATGCAAGTTGATTAAATTCATGGCTACGGATGCTGAATTAAACGTTCGTCTGTAGATTAAAGAATCCAAGCAGAAAGTTTGCGTAAGTCGGCTTGATTTAAGTCAAATTCAGTGCTGTTATTTCCAAAATTTACTAATTTAAATTCTTCAATAATTTGCCATCTATTGTAAAAGTATAATTTAGGACCATCTAATCTATTCGCTGCATGTTGCTGCTGTTTTGTACATTTATAGTTACACTAAAACAGAAATCAGACTCTTCGCTTTATGCCTTTAGTTCGGCATCTTTCTCTCGAAGTGAAGAGTTCGGCACTCGGGAACTTTCACTCGCCTTCCGAATGATTGAAAATGAAATGAAAGACCAGAAGATCGATAATTCGTACTAATTTTGTTAGTGTTGTATCAACTTGGAAATATGCGATATCAGGTTTAGTGCGAGAAAAATGGCAAACAATTTTGTACATACTTGCCACAAAACTTCTATTCAAACTCCTAGTAAATAAGAAAATTCAGACATCCACACCCCCCAGCACAGCTAGTTTACACCCCCTTCATAAAACAGCGGACGCAGGAACAACCCTAGCTTTATTCTAAGCACGGTAGTGCTGTTACTCCAAATTGCATTTGCATAACGCACGGACCGTGGTGTGTAGCGCGAATTGGAATACATAAAAAATATATAACGCCATTCGTAGAAACTTGGTCTTTGTTTTATTTGGATCCTGTTGTTTGTTTGTAGTGGATAGTTTATTTAGTTGGTATTTGTATTGTTGGTTGGTTGAGATTTATGTACAACTGTAGAAATGTTTAAATACAAAATATGTAAAAGTGTAGGCGAATCTTTGCATGGAGTCAGTTTATTTATAACAAATCAAATCAAAGTATTTATTTCAAGTAGGCCAGTTACAGGCACTTTTGAATTGTCGAAACAAAGACAACAATGAAATGTAGCTACAGTTCCAGTCATACGGCGCAAAAACTGTGAAAGTACTGTAGTTGCCCATTCCCTAACGTGTTAAGTATTTACTTTTATAGTCTTCAGCGAAAACCGGTTGCTCGAGATCAACATATTTTCCCTTAACAGTACGACGAAATAATAATGATTGACCAAACAATGAAACTTGCTCAAATATTTCAGTAAAAGTAATGTCTGCAACAAAAGAGAGAAACTACATTTTACAGTTCTTTTCACAAAGCGAATTAATTTCACAGATATCCAACTGCAAATTTCTATTTTAATATAGTACTCTATATCATGAAAATAAATGAAACGAAAGATATTACTTTACATTAGTAGTCAAGTTGTGAAACTCGTTATTCATATTTATGCAAGTTTCAGAGCGCCGGCTAAATTAATGCGAGATGGCGACCATGTTAAGTTGAAATAATACAGCTACAAGTAAAATAATTTACTGCTTTTTGTATATTTTTATCTTTTTCCCTGTTTTCGTTTACACAGCTTTATTTGAAGATATTGTACAGCTTTCTGTTGACACGCGACGTGATAGATGACCAAGAATCTACACGATGACAGAGCTGAAAGATCGTCCAAATGTGACAATGTCTCAGAAGTTTGATCGTGGGATTAGTTATTTTCTTAAATGTAGACGTGTGAAAATTCATCGATCATCTGTTAGTCTGTTAGGGCGATTGGGAAAATAGTGTTACTTTAGAAGAGTAAAGGAAAAACTTGATTACAATAAGCAACTAGAGCTGAGTTTAGTTGGTGACTTGATGCTATTCGATTTTTTATTCGACTCTATTCGATTGATAGTTGTACTCGAACAATGAGTAACTGAATAGTGACAATAGCAAAAGCTTCGTGACGATCACGATTGATCAATAACGAAAAAAGAAATAAGACGTCCTACTGCATTAGAATGTGTGATCTACGAAACCACATTTTTCAAATTTCCCTATACGGTAATGAACAAAGAACCTCAAGGAAAACTGGCGAACGCAACTTTGGATGACGGGATACCAAAAACACGAAATTAGGTCTCAAAACAGTCCATCTGAGCATTCGCCTCATGTTTCAAACATTTTTATCTACGCCGCAGATCCGAGCCTACATCCAAAATGAAAAATTCACAAGTCAAGCCCTTTCTATGACACCCCAGGGTCTTAATCCGACCACAACACCGCTGCCAGAAAAACCTGAATAATATAACAACGAGAATATATTTCCAGATTAAAATAAAGTGAAAATAGCTAACTAAAAGGTATGACTCATTTTGGCAATGTTAATTTAGGGACTGTTAGTTAATTTACATGATAATCTGCCCCAAAGAATTTATTTTTTGTTAAAGCAGAAAGCCGGCCTTGGGCTAAGCCGGCTAAGTAATATCAGAATTTACGCGGCCCTTTCCCTGCCGATTCGGTAATGTAAAGGGTAGACTAAGCTTCGTATCCTTGCAAATTAGTATTAAATTCAGTAAAGGTTCCATTTGAAGGTTTACGGCCTCTCGAACCTTATTTTATGAAATTCGGGTTGCTCATTACTAAAACATCGGTTTTAAATTAATTATTTTTAGTGGGAATATATCAGTTTAACATTGAAAATGTTATCGAGTTTTTGCGATTCCATTGACACGTTTTATGACCTTAACTAATCGTTTTACACATCCACCGATTCTACTACACACGGCAGAATAAGTACGTAACCTGCATTAACTCATTATTCAAACAAAATCCTCTCAATGAAACAAATGCTGAAAACAAAAGACCTCTAAAATAAGAACTACGGAAGATGCTACAGGCACAATTCTACATACCACTAAAAAAGCACATTAGCACGCTAGTATAGGTGGTTTACTGCATTTTAATTGTGCCCGCGCGTCGAATCAAATGCCAAGATGGCCGCCACCGAATGGCGGGAGCAAGAGGGAAAGGGGATCGTAATTTCGCGCCAGGGGCGACATCTATAATTCCAGAGAGCTATCATAAATTAGCATACGTATTAGATTGCGCCGGGCCGCGGGCGAGGACAAATTCCGTGCACGATTGTACATAGACACAAATCTGAGTAGGTATTCTATCTGGTAAATTAAAGAGCAATCAGAAAAAAAAGGATTCTGGCTTGGACATAATACTTAATTATTAAAGAAAATCTAGTACCTAGTAACCTTTTTCAAAGCATACCTTTGGCAGACGAGAGTTATGATTATTTATAAAAATCGTGCCGTACCGAATAATTACAGCACTTAAATTATTTAAAAAATGGATTAGACTGATATTAAAAGGGTAACTAAGAAGACCTCGTCAAAGTCAATGTTTATACACTTGTTTATTTCATTTACTTTACCAAAATGTTCATTTAATAAATGGTAAAAAGCAGTAAGTAACCCAATGATGCCGATGGAATTTTAGACATCAAAATCAGGCTGACTCAATCCATTAGCAGGCATTTATTGGCACTCGTTAGAGAGGTATGCCAACGACACGCGAAGACTGGTCCAATTTACGTTAACATGCCATTTACTAATAACGTTTTTAAGATTCACCAAGTGGCCGTTCACACATCTTTGTTTTATGAGTCATTTGATACGCCAAAGAAATGGGAATAGTTTTCCAAAAAAGATTAAAAGGTATCAGAAAATATAACTCCATAAAAATTTCGAAAAGTTAAAAAGGAAACACCTTAATCTGACCTCAAATGAGAACCGCGTGTGGTTTTTATGAATGATCTATACGTTGAAAGACATTACTGACAAATGTCTACCAACATAACTTGATCAATGAGTCTTCGGAAACTATTTTATTATTCAAAGTCGAAAGGTCAAACAAAAGAAGTCATAAAAACTTGCCTCCACGACGCCTGGGGACATCATGAGGCAATTTACGCTAGTTTAATGGTTGTCAGCCGAACAAATTACAAAATTAATATTTAAATTCTGCAGTATTAAGGGCAAGCTCATTTAGTACTCAGATTAAAATAAAAGTCTGGAACTGTTTTGAATGGGATAACAGCAAGATAAAACGCTGGCCTGTAATAAAAGATCCCTTTCTAAGACTTGTTGAGCGTACTCATTAGTTATTCATTTTCATTTTCTTAGTTATAGCTGTAATTTTATACAACTTGCGTTTTACGCAAGGCAGTGAAATGATGAAATTTTAGTATAATAATAAAGATAGCACCATGTGAACTACTTTAAGAGCGCTGCTGATCTCCTGGCCGGAGAATGAGCTCGTATAAACGATACTATAAATTTCCTAAAGGAGATCAGACCTAGGGTAGTAAAACCTTGGACAAGATTGAAGATAAGTGTACCCACTCTATATAAGACTTCGTGGCCAAATATCTCGAACATGTAGTAAATTGAAACAGTAATAAAAACGCTTTTTTTTTACTCTGGCGATTGAAATACTATGCCAGCAGTTTGCCCAATTTATTACCGCTGCTAAATACTATGGTACTACATGGGTGAAAAGATCCGGTATCTACAATATCGTCGTCATGTAACGAAACGAAGAAAAAATATTTTTTGTCTCAAAAGACCAAATCATTCGAATTATTTCGTCGCCTACTTCTTAGCTAGACAGACTAAGGCCCTCTTGCACCACAAATTACTAAATTCCTTTAGCGCTTATAGTTCAAATAAGATAGAGAAATATTGATATTTAAATAATTATGTTTAGTGTTACATTTAGTGAGTTGTGGAGCAAACGCGTCTCATAAAAAAATACAAGTTAGGTACTGTAACACCTTCGCAAAATCATTGGCGCTTGGTTAACTCTCGACTATTCTCAACTACATCCACAAACTCCCACCAAGAGAGACATAAAGCCTTGTTAGTATTGTAAATTCCCCTCATTCTTCTCGCGGTAAACAAAAGGAATCCACCGAGTCTTATAAACGCGGTGCGTATACCAAATTGTTTCGGCCATATTGCCGGCCACGGGAGAATTAAGTACAGGGTTGCTACATTACCGGTAGGTTGGGAGATGGGACACGGTGGTATTCCGGCAATAAAGAAACGAAATAATTCGTTGTGGCAGTTGTAAATTTTTTCTGCCGAGTGAAGTGTGTGTGTGATCCCTTACAATGCATTACGTATTAGGTACACTACTTTTTACTTATGTATAGTTTTATGTTTAGTAAGTAGTGCACACAAATTGGCATTACTTTATTAACTTTACTTAATGAGTAAATAAATAGAATACCTCGTGCAATATAGTTGGTTGCCTCTCTCAATTTTGTTCAATGCAGACTTCAGCTCTTTAATTAGGTTTATACCGAACTACCTCGAACATGTTAATATTTCTGCATTGACTTACGTCTTAGTTATTCAATGAGTAATTTTTATATCGGTTTTCAAATGTGTGTTCCAAAAATGTTCATTCAAGCTTTTATAACACGACGAGGGCGTGTCTTGAAGTCGTGACCTGCGACTTCTTTTGCAGAAACAAAGAATATCGTTACTGAAAATATCATTAGCAGCTACAAAAAGTCGTACTAAAAGATTGAATCGATCCTCTGTCAATTATCGTTGTCGTTCCAAAGTCAATGAAGTTCTCACGCAAGATTTCTTCCAAATCGACCGCAAATTCAAACGCAATGTTTATTACTTCCGATACTCCTAACACCATACTAATATGCTTTTTCAACCACGCTCAATGGCATCGTTATCCGGTCTTTCGAGTCTCGGCCCGATTGTGTGCAATCTTGAAAGTGCGTATTAATCTCGGCCACTTCCCGACGGGGCACTATAATGGATAGTCGCGAAATCGCGCCCTAACAACCTCTTTGTACCGTTGAAAACTATTCTTTATGTGGCCGTACATTATCCTCTTTCGTCTACCGTGTAGAAAATGTTTTAGTAAAAGTTTGGGTAAAAGTTGTAAGATACGGCCTATTAATTTTCTTATTTTGACTCATGAACTTATTATTGTAAGTTTTGTGTAAGAGTTGAGACCAGATAACATTAAAGTAATACCTAAATTCTGCGTTTCATGTAGATACCGTCACATAAGGGTTCCGCTGTATTGAATTAGTTAATCAAACAAAAAATCATTTTCCACTTAAAGTAAATTTAGAAGTCGATTGTGTTCAGTTCGTGTTCCGTCAGTTGTATCAATATAAGACGCGTGACAAATTCAACATGAAAAGTTTAAAGAAAACGCGAGTAACCGGTGAGCGATGAAGAAAAACTTTCGACAGCTACAACCATTAACGATCAAAATTGTACAAATATATACGCAGACGTGACATTCGATATTAAAACGATTAGATCTGTCCCTCTTGTTTTAAATATTCCACGTCCTTCCCCAAAATTTGCATAGAGAGATTTTAATAAAGAGAAACCTAATTAAATACCCTACAGGGAAAAGAATTCGCACCTAAAGTCCCAAGTATAATACTCGGTTTACAGAAGTCCGTAGAAGCAAAATCCTTATTTGCTTTTGTTATTACATTCTGCTCCGCCTTCATAAATATGGCCCTCCCGGGGCCGTTTGCTACAGTCGCTATGATATGAAAACGGAGAAATACCTATTTACGCTTTCCTTATATTTTGGTCCTTTGATACGGGGGTATAATGTCCGTAATTACGGATCGGATAATAACGAACCGGGACGTTTCGGAAATGTTTGTGATTCCCCTTTCAGATAATAATAAATGGTTTTGCTTAGAAATTGGGTTGTGAATAGACCAGACGTCTAGACTTTAGCAAATATTTTTAGTGTGGCAACGTGTTCATGGTTTCTGATGTTACTATTTTATTTTTTTAATTTCCTTTGTTAAATCTTTCTAAATCATAACTATGGTCTTATGGTTTCGTCAGTATCTCATTTATAAATTGCTAATCTTTTTTATTTATTCAATGGGTAGTGATAGTTCTGAATTCTTTTACGTAAGTACCAAAAATATGAGTCGAAAATTATCAATTTTTCGGATTATTATGTGACTAGAATGTACATTATGAGGTCTGGTTTTATAACCGACAACTAATTTTATTAATTTGGTAGGACAAATTGTTCTGAATTATTTCTTTGAGTCCCTAAGATGTTAGTTTAAAATTACCAACAGATTGTTTGTGGCTAAAAGTATTATTGTAAAACGTCTGGTATGAAAGGAAAGGGGTGTTTGATTCGATTTTATCCCGATAATGACTATTACTTTGGAAGTGAGGCAAAAAGTTTTAATCCCTAAAATCAAGTGTAGCTTACCGGCGCGACGGGCGGCTGAAATTTCGCGACGGTGAAATTACATGTCCAAATGTTCAAACATAAAAAAATGTGTGTTAAAAATACATACGGAATTAAATACAATAAAACATTATAAATACTGTAGAAGAAAATAAAAATTGAAAATGAAATAAAAACATAAAATAATTATATAAATTTGAATAAAACGTAGTGAAATAAAACATAAAAGAAAACCAAAGAAATTATACATTACCTAAAACAAAAGACAGCACGGCAAGCGCCACTCGACCACCGCCATCTGAAATACGAACAGACAAATTCACAAAACCGCACTGAAGAAAAGGGCCAAAAAGTTTGAAGAACAAAAAAGGTTCAAATAAATGCCAGTTACAATCCAAGTCAAAACAAAATAGAAACAACAAGTCGACAACACTTGTCCGCGTCACGACTCAAGCGGGGGAAAAGGTGAGGGCACCAAATCGCATTAAGGGAGCGTTTGACGCAATCAAATTATACGAAAACTTCAACCCCCAAGCGATACACATACAGAACACAGAAAAAATATTCACAAATACATACCTCAGATTTTTGGCGTTCAATATTTTCAGTCTTCTAGATTTTTAAAAATATTTAATTTTAAATTCAGAACTGAATGTAACATGAAGTGTCGTTATCGGCAGGAGCTCAGTTGCGTCTAACTTTGCGGCGAGCCGCGCCCCTACACGCTACTTGTACTGAATCTCTACCCCTATTCCGGGCTACGGGAGGCGAGCGCGCTCGTGTGCCTTTGGTCGTAAACGAATCGATTTCAGTCGGTGAAAAATAAGCTTTATAACTTGAACAATAAGGTTGAATTTCGAATATACAACTGTGAACTTCAGCCATTTTGGAGTCTGCGGACTGCATTTGGGTACCCGGGGATGCTGCGCAAAATAGGAACACGAAATATGAACGAGACTGCGAGGCGCTGGCGGGTGAGGAGGGGTGCGAACAGACAGGGGATATTTGAATAGA
The DNA here is from genome assembly GCA_963082995.1 of Noctua comes. Classification (NCBI taxonomy): domain Eukaryota; kingdom Metazoa; phylum Arthropoda; class Insecta; order Lepidoptera; family Noctuidae; genus Noctua; species Noctua comes. The sequence goes on from OY720270.1 coordinate 12,465,642, forward strand.
CCTCTCCAGCTCTTTCCCGCGGCGAGGGGGAGCGAGGCAAGCGGGGGACGCGGGTAACGCTGTTGTGTCGGAACCACGCTCCGCGGTACAAATCGCCAATGTACACTGACTACACTGAACAACGAATGTGCACTTTACCAAGCCCTTGCTTTGGCGAGGGAAAAAAACAAAGAGATACGGTAATTGAATTCTCTCTCATTACATTATCTGCGAAGCAAGATGTTTTGCCGGGGGAATTTCTTCAAGTATTTTGTACCAGACAGGAATACTTGCAGTATTTCATACACAAATGTATAAGGGAAACAAAAACGCAAGAATATTACCCGTAGACGTCATTTGCTAAAGGAATTTCAAGCTGAGATTCTTGGTAATGACATGTCTAAACATTGCAGGCTGTTCGTAGAGTTGAACAAAGGGGTAGTAGGTACAACTATAACAGTTATAATAGATAAGCGAGAAAACAATAAGACTTGAACATTCCAAACTAAATAACCAAGAGAACGTCGAAGTAAGGGGTATGGTACAAAGTCGTGACTTTGCAACTTTAATCTCTTATATGCCAACACTCAGCTCTGAACATGTAGCCAATGGTACCGACTCACGTACCATGGTGTTGAAAAAAACATGAAAAGTATTGGCACGAAAATACAAAATTTCAAGGCAGATAGTTAATCACACGCGGGCGTTGAACGTATTCGAATCTTGTGGAAATCATTTTAGAGTATACTTAAATGATCATTTCTTTGTATGCTCTGACACGATTTTTAAGATTTCTGAATGAAATTTTAATCACGAAAGCTAGTAAACGTAAATTAAAACAATGGAAGAAATATATCATGATGCGACGCCAAGCACTAACAAAACATTTTCCAGACTCCCGTTTCCGCTTCAGGTACTAAAATATCTTTTACAGTTGTAGTTTTTCAATGCTTTTTCCGATGCCATAGATTTTCATTTTAAATCGTAACAAAAACTGGACCTCTTTTTAATAAACAAAAACCTTTTGTATTGAAAATATTTTCATTTTAAGCTTTTCTAACAACATATTATAGAAAATAATGTTATCGTTAAAGGAATGCTACAGGGCACGATAATTGGACCGTTACTGCTGCCCATTCGAAAATAATTTTAGTTCAATTGAATCATATAAAGTTCTAAACACAGCGTTTCAGTAGGGAGTAAATATGGTGTGTAAAATATCTTTACCCTTTTTTCAGCAAAACATAGCTGTAGATAAACATAACAGAGTTTTGCTCGCGACATCCGCACGTGAACTAGAAATAATGGTTCTCTCGATGTTTCTGCTCCCGCTATCAATTTGTCAACCTATACCCAGACTTCGCCTCAATGGATTGAGACAAAAGCGTTGTTTCGTCACTTTAATTACAAAGACATTATGTTGAACACCGTCAACTTGCAAGAGAAATACGCAATAATGGATGTTAACTGGAAAACAATCTTCAAAACTTTTGCTCTTGAACCTTGTTAACGTTTCGAATTAATAAGTTTCCAATATCGCGCAAACAACATGAAAATTGGTTCCACAAAACTATTCTTTAGAAAGTGCCTCAACAACTACGTCTATATTACCGACTAAAGTGCTTTCTATTCATATTTAAAGCGTGTATTGATCGTGTGTCGAACAAAGGCCGATGATAAATCTATCGTTATCACACAAGTACGAAGGACATTCAACCCTAAAATGCATTGTAGTAAGTAAATCCGTGCTTTGTCCAGACGGGTAGGTCGTGCAGAATCCCAAGATATCCCACAACACCTCTCAGGCTTGCTGGATGTGCACTGGGTGGATGCCAATACATACCACTTGGATGCTTTGTTTTATGTTCGTGTCTTATGGATTCATCGGTTTTTAGGAGCATTTGGACGGTTGCAGGGTTGAGTTTCATATTTTTATTTAGATTTTGTCTTATTCTACTGGAAACCCAAATCATCCATGAGTACTCCATGATGTGTTTTTTGCACACAGGTCTAAAATCACTAAAGGAATTGTTGTACTCGGGTACTGAAGTGTTATTTATCTGACTAAAATCAAAGCTGTCATTGGAATATCGTTTCTTACAAATTGGACTTACGACAATAACAATACACAAAACATTAGACAACACTATTCATTAAAGCAATCAAAATAAATTCAGGCAGGTTTTGGAGCAAAGACAAACGTAATGAAGAAAATCTATTGGAACATGAAAAGCGACACAAACGAAAAAAGGAGAATGCCCAAATACCTAAATAAGCATCATTTCAAATACTAGGCGCGCTATGTAAAGGCCCATTAATTGCGCACAAATGCGATGCGCTTGGGCCTCGGCCAATTTAATGTATTGCTTGGCACGAATGCGCTTTAATCCGATGTTGAATAGAAATTATGGTTGTGCACAGTAACAATGTATTGGAAGTTGTAACCTGACTCGTCTGCCATGTACGTGTAGGAGGAAGATCTATGAATATTGTCGTAGACTGACATTGTTCTGTGTATAACTTCGTATTTGTTCTTGTTTTAATGGATTATGATTTTTTGGTTAAGTATCCGGAACGAACGGTTCCGTATGGTGTCGGACGTAAAAGAATAGCACCATCCCATATCTTCCCGTGGGTGTCGTAAGAGGCGACTAAGGGACTTACCAGAGAATGGGCAGCAGCGTTCTCTGCGGTATTTAACAACCGTACTGCGATCGCCAACCCGCCTGCCAAGCGTGGCGATTATGGCAAAACCCCCCCAATGATGAGCGCAACCAAGAAATGGCCCCTAGTACCCGGCAGCCCGTCTACCCTCGACTATGGTAGCGGTCGAGGTTACGGCGTGGCAAGGGGTGCGAAGAATCTCCGGACGGGATCAGGCTGCCTATACCGACGACTTGACCTGGCAACATACAACACGCGTACACTCCGGAACGACGAGAAGATAACGGAACTCGAAGAGGAATTGAGCAGGCTGCGATGGAGTATTGTGGGATTATCTGAAGTCCGAAGAGAGGGGGAGGATACGATAATCCTGAAATCCGGCAACCTGCTCTATTTCCGAGAGGGTGACCGGCAGTCCCAGGGTGGTGTTGGGTTTATCGTCCACAAGTCCCTCGTGAATAACGTGGTGAAGATCGAGAGTGTGTCGACCAGGGTGGCGTACCTTATACTCAGAATATCCTCAAGATATTCGCTGAAGGTCATACAGGTCTACGCCCCGACCTCGGCACACCCCGACGACGAAGTGGAGACCATGTATGAGGATATCTCTAAAGCCCTGCATGGTTTCAAAACTCACTTCACCGTTGTCATGGGGGACTTCAACGCGAAACTGGGCAAACGAGACGGGGATGAGCTGCAGGTGGGGCAATTTGGGGTTGGACGTCGGAACCACCGGGGTCACCAACTGGCTAGTTTTATGGAGAAGGAGGGCCTCTATATGATGAACTCCTTCTTCAGAAAGCGTGAGCACAGGAAGTGGACCTGGCAGAGTCCCGATGGTGCAACTAAAAATGAGATTGACTTCATCATGTCAACCAAGAAGCAAATGTTCAATGATGTCTCTGTGATCAATTCGGTGAAAACCGGGAGCGATCACCGCATGGTAAGAGGCACATTGAACATCAATATAAAGCTTGAAAGGTCTCGACTGATGAAGTCTACGCTCCGTCCAGCACAAATCCAGATCCAAAACCCCGAGAGCTTTCAGCTTGAACTCCAGAATCGTTTCGAGTGCCTAGGAAGCTCAGTGGACGAATGCAACGATGGGTTCGTGGAAACTGTCCATACGACTGGGTCTAAGTTCTTCAAGACACGTCGTGCACAGAAGAACAAAAGACTCTCTGATCATACTCTCGAGCTCATGAAGGAGCGGCGCGAGATGATCCTGCAGTCTTCAGACGAGGCGTGGAAGCACCGGCAGCTCAATAGACGGATCTCTAAATCCTTGAAACGCGACCTCCGCCGCTTTAATACCGAGCGTATTAAAGACGCTATTGAGCGGAATAAAGGCTCCAAGGTTTTTTCAAGAGATCTGGCTATTGGGCAGAGCCAGCTCACGAAACTGAAGACCGACGATGGCAGGATCGTATCCGCCAAACCGGAGCTGCTGAGGGAGATCGAGAGTTTTTATGGGCAGTTGTACACTTCAACCAGTAAACCCGTTGCAAATCTAGCTAACGACCCAAGAGCTAGACTGACCCGACACTATACCGAAGACATTCCGGATGTCAGCCTGTACGAGATTAGGATGGCTCTGAAACAGCTTAAAAACAACAAGGCACCGGGTGAGGACGGAATTACGGCCGAACTCCTGAAGGCAGGTGGAAAACCGGTACTTAAGACCCTTCAGAAGCTGTTTGATTCCGTCATACTCGAGGGGAAAACGCCGCAGGCATGGTGCAGGGGTGTGGTGGTACTCTTCTTCAAAAAGGGCGACAATGCCCGGCTGAAGAACTATAGGCCCATCTCACTTCTAAGCCATGTCTACAAGCTGTTTTCAAGAGTCATCACGAATCGTCTCGCGCGCAGGTTTGACGATTTTCAGCCTCCCGAACAAGCCGGATTCCGAAAAGGCTTTAGCACCGTAGACCACATACATACGCTGCGCCAGGTTATACAGAAGACCGAAGAGTATAACCTGCCTCTCTGCTTGGCGTTTGTGGACTACGAGAAAGCCTTCGATTCGATCGAGACTTGGGCTGTACTGCAGTCTCTCCAACGGTGCCAAATCGACTATCGGTACATCGAGGTGCTGAAGAGTTTGTACAAAAACGCCACCATGTCAGTCCGACTTCAGGACCAGACCTCGGAACCTATCCTTCTGCAGCGAGGTGTAAGACAGGGAGACGTCATATCTCCGAAACTGTTCACCGCTGCACTGGAGGATGTCTTCAAGGTTCTGGACTGGAGAGGGCTAGGCATCAACGTCAATGGCGAGTACATCTCTCACCTTCGGTTTGCCGACGATATAGTGGTCATGGCTGAGACCATGGAGGACCTCAGTACAATGCTCGATGACCTCAGTAGAGCTTCCGAAAGAGTGGGTCTTAAAATGAACATGGACAAAACCAAAGTCATGTTGAATGCCCATGTAACACCCACTCCTATCAAGATCGGAGACTCTACACTCGAAGTTGTAGACGATTATGTCTACCTGGGACAAACGGTCCAGTTAGGTAGGTCTAACTTCGAGAAAGAGGTCAATCGTCGAATCCGACTCGGCTGGGCAGCGTTCGGGAAGTTGCGTGGTATCTTCTCGTCCAACTTACCGCAGTGTCTCAAGACGAAAGTCTATGACCAGTGTGTGTTGCCAGTGATTACATACGGGACCGAAACGTGGTCGCTCACAATGGGCCTCATCAGAAGGCTGAAAGTCACCCAAAGGGCAATGGAGAGGGCTATGCTCGGAGTTTCCTTGCGTGATCAAATCAGAAATGAGGAGATCCGCAAGAGAACCAGAGTTACCGACGTAGCCCGAAGAATAGCCAAACTTAAGTGGCAGTGGGCAGGGCACATTGCTCGCAGAACGGATGGCCGATGGGGCCGAAAAGTTCTGGAGTGGCGACCGCGAACCGGAAGACGCTGCGTTGGAAGGCCTCCCACTAGGTGGACCGATGACCTCGTAAAGGTTGCAGGGATCCGCTGGATGCGAGACGCACGGGACCGGTCAATGTGGCGACACTTGGGGGAGGCCTATGTCCAGCAGTGGACGTCTTTCGGCTGAAATGATGATGATGATGATCCGGAACGAAGGACCAAAAACCCAGGAAAGACTAGTAGTCCTTCGTATAAAAAAGTTGTAAAAGAGAAAATCTGAATGTTGAAAAACACAATATAACTTTCGGTTAAGTTTCCAAGTAAGGATTAAATATCTACTTATCCTAGATATTTTTAAAAGAATCAGGGTTTGAAGAAGATTCCAACTTAGAATAATACTATATAATTATTTTTCGTTTCGAAACAAACCAAAAAAGTTATGGCTTCAATTGTATAAAAACGGCAGAAATACAATAAAATCACCGTGTAAACAGGGAGAGCAATAAATTTTATGTTATTAGCTTATAAAGCAACGACTTACACTCCTCCTGCTATTTGCCGACCGTAAAACGTAGCGTGGGCAGCTGCCCTTCGCAATCCATGTTATACCACTTACAACAATACTAAAATATCGATACTATACATAAAAGATACATAAAACCATGCTAGAGAAGGAAAAACTACAGCAATCTTTCTTTAACTGCTTTTAGAGATTGCTGGTTTGGTGCATTTAGTTTCATGAAAGTATAAAAAATATTTCGGCCAAAATGGCCACATAAATAAAGACATTGTTTGATTAAATTTGGATAAAAAAATAGAAAGAACTAATTAAATATACCCGTATCGGAAAATTTTCTACGATATAATTTTTCGAAAAGGAAAACAAAGATGGACCCATCTACATTATATTCCCTCCGTGACTGTTCAAAAATAATCTTGAACAGAAAAAACTCTACGTCCAAGTGTCCCAAACTGTCTAATTACACAAACATTGCACCCTAACGTTGGCAACGAGACTCGATGCTGCTGCTCAATGTACAAAAACCAGCCGTTAGTTTTATTATCAACATGTTAATTGGACCCGAAGGCACTCGGTTGGTGCCCGGCCAAATGGCTGGAAGCCTGGTAGGCGGACTTATTCTATGATGTGCAGAAGATCCTGTTTAGATAAATTCAATGAGACGCTTTCCGATGTGGCATGAGAAAACGGTAGTGTTTTGTTTATTCATTCACAAATAAAACGAAGTAGTTTATAAGCATGTGAATTTCTGTTTGCTCAAATCATCCGTAAAATGAATATAAAACAAATAATGGTACATAAATAATACAGTCTTGCTTTATCTTGTGCATACTACTGGAATCGATTGACGTTAGTGAGCTATCTCATTATTGATTGCTAGCGACATGCTCAGAAGAAGAAAATTCAAAAAAACATTTAAAAAAAAACATTTTTAATGTCTTCTCGTGCATAACGCACGAGAAGACATTAAAAATGTGTCCTAACGTTGAAGTGGCGACACTACACTTCAATATTTATTCAAACTCCCTTTCCATAAGAGCAATGGATATAAAACTTGATGAGAACGAAAATCAGCATCCAGTAAAGGAAAATTTCAACAATCACATTTACGAAAACTCATATCGTACGTAGTTTCATTCTGCTATCGAAATTGTACGTCGGTTTTCATTACGCAATGAATCGAACAACCATTCGGAGCGTTTTAATCGTCGAATGATCGAGTGGCAAGCGTTTGACACGTATTAACCCTCAATTATACATCGCTCCCTTTCTGTCTTAATAATAAAATAGAATGAATGAAATGGTGAACTTGCTGATGACTTAGATATTATTTTGAAATGTTTTGTTTCTTTCATTTCAGAAAACGCCGTAGCGGTTCGGATATGAGAAGAAAAAAGATGACAGGAAAGAAGACGACCTTCTTAAAACTATACAACCAATAGAAATGAGGGCAGATCATGATTTATAAGTATAAAAATCAAAGTCTGAAGAAAAAGACCATGAATTGAGAGTTGGGGATAGAATAAAGAATAACATCTCCTCAATCTACACCAGTATCTCTTACTTCATTCTAACTATTTCTTCCATGTTCATTTTCTTTTTATCTTCTTACACCTGACTAACAAAATATAGGTATGTTATAAGCACACGTTTGTACAATTCTTCGAACAAAAACCATCGTGATATTATGTGTTCGAAAATCATTACTGAATCTGCACTGCCAAAATATTTCGGTCACAGAATAGGCCTGTGCCCAAATGAGGTCACACTATCAATGGAAGTTGGAGCGGCACCCGGCACTAAAATGCTTTAATTTTACATAACGTCCGTATATGCAGTTGTTTCTGACAGATCGTATATAAAGCTTGCGGTTGAGAGCCTGTGAGGTAGACGTTCAGCGGTTAGTTATCGACTACGTTTCCAGTTTATGGTGCAGGTTGAATGGAAGATTTTGTCTATCTTCTACAATGTCTTTGAGTGTGGTAATCTTTTCATCTTTATCGTTTTCATTTTTGGTAGGTATGTGAAAGCTCTAGTTGATATTCTGTTTGCTATTTATCAATCATTACAAAAGTAAAATCAACTTGGGGCACCTTTGTAATCAAATATTTGGCAACAGCTGGAAGGACGTACTCTTTATAAACTGATCTGTTAAGTAACCTCATTACATTGAAACTAGTAGCTCAGTTCTCGGCCGACACAATTCAGATTGCCATCGACCCGCTAATAAGAAGATCTTTCCAATTCAGGATCTTGAATCAGACAACTCCCGAAACAAAAGCAATCAACGAGATGTCAACCCTACCAGTCCTACCGCCACAAATACTCACACACAGAGGCACGAAAACCATCTCGACTGTATACATATTCCACATCGTACAAGATTATATGGAATCTTCGGAAACAGAAGAAGTTTCTTTTATAACAATAACGAGGTTAGCGGCAGCGACTGTGGTCTCGTCTCATAATAACTTGTTAACTGTCGCCAAGAGCGTAAGTACCAACTTGCAAAGTAATACGAGCGTCGTGTAGTTTTTCCTTTAACCGTTCGTACGAAACTTGGTATCGGAGATATTCGTAATGTTTTGAACTCTGGGAGTATTTGCTTTTGTTTTTCGGAATACGAAATGGGTAGCTGTTTTGTGTTGGCTCTGTACAAGCGTACTTTGTGATGCATTTCTTTGTGTAGCTGAAACACGAACTGTATTTTTCGGTGGATTCGGATTTTCAGACTCTGTGTCTGTACAATTTGGACAGTAAGAGTATTGAGTTGCTCTTTTTGCTTAGTAACTAAAACCAAATACCTCGAACGTCGAACTTACAATCTGCAGTACATTCGTACTACCAAAAATCATATCTAAAGCGCGTCTACGCTAAGCGAGCCGAATACGATCAAAGCACAAGCAGAGCACAAATTCCCTTGGCGGGAATACTATAGACTTCTGTTCAAACCTCAAATGTCTGATCAACCTTGTAACAACTAACAGAAAATGGGACAGAATTTCAACTAAATAAATAACCCTTGTTAACAGAAAACTGGTACACTGAAACAGAGAGTAACTGCTGCAAAATCCTTCTAAAACACACGAAATAAAAGCACAAAACACTATTCCAGTATGTTCCAGAATGTTCCACATATTTCACGGGCAAATCTCACCGATAGCAAAGTTATTAGGAACACGTCCCTAACTTTTGTGTAGCTCGCAAACTGCGCATATTGTACAACTTTTATTCATTCGCTTTTATATTGCACATACCGTACATATTGTTTTATAAGAGTTTTGTGTTTTTGTGAAACATTGCATTGCGTTGGAATTGATTTATTTAGTGTGGAAGGAAAGTATGGCATTCCTATTTTTTGTTTTTGACGACAGAATGCGTAAAGTGCGTAGACGACAGCGTTGGTATAATATGTATTATCATCAGTTACTTTTCACGAAGCAATAAAGGTAACCACGCCATAAAACTGTTCTCTTAAAATCCATGACCTCTGTTGTGTAAAGAGAAAATCTCATGTGTAGTGAAAAGATTAACTAATCTTAGTTTTATTTTACAGAGAACTAGGCGTCTGAGCCATATAACCGGAGTTTAGGTACTTAGAATCTCTTTGTATGCCTCCTTCTTTCTAATTACCTACCACCTAGACACATACCTACCTAATAACCATAAAAAACTCCGTAAAACAAACTTCAAACAAACAAAACAAACAAACAAACCTAAACTGCAAACAAACAAACAAACTAAAACTGCAAACAAAAACCATCCTAACCAACCAACCTGCAAACTTTATATAAAAATCTCATATCAAACGCCAGCCAGACATTCGACACACGTATCTCTCATTCCGCAATCAGTTGGGAGCACAAAGTTTCGAAGCAATCAGAACGCAGCTGCAAGCTCTCTGCGAATGCTGGGATATGGAAACTCTTTGCCAAATAAGCCTGCATCAAGCCACCGTCATGGAATTTATTGAAACTACGGAAGAGTTCCGTGGAATTCAATTTGGGAGTTTAAGTGTAAGTTTATGGTTCAAGTTTTTATGTGGGCAGGTAAGACTGTAAAATTTTGTTGACCTCTGACACTGAGTGGATATGGAAAATTACGCTTGGTGTAGATGAAATATGTCTCTAGGATAATAATATTCAGCTTTCTGAAGAAATAGTCCCTTGAATCTCCTGTAATATATAAATTTTCAGCTTCTGTATACAGTTCACTATTTATCTTCTCTTAACTAGTGAAAGTCAAATGATATTCACGCTAAATACGTTTAAAAATTAAATCCATTTATTTCAGGTTCTCCCATATTAAAATCACAAGATAAAAATAAATACAATGTCATAAAATCAGAAATACAGTGTCAAGAAAATCAAATCAGTGTCAATGTCAAATAAAAAATGATCAATTAATCGGCAATTATTAATATAAAACATAATAATATAAGTAAAAATAAAAGTTTAAAATTAAAAATAAATAATTTAAAACAAATTAGGTATCTACTTAGATCATAAAACAAAAAGAAATACCTTAATACCGACTGGAAATCAGTATCATCCAAAGAAGAAAGACGTCGAAAGGAAGTCTAGAATACTAATGCAACGACATTCATTTACTCCGAGCGCGGCACACGACCTGCATTCCATGAGTCTTCCAATCTTGAGAACCACCTGGAAAAAAAAACACAAGCTATTTTACTCGCCGGGGAATTACCGTGACCCTGGATCATAAAGGGCTATTGAAGGACACCCTGGATTTTAGTCAGTACAAGTCTGACAGTCCTCCCCCCCCTCCCTTGGGTGGGAGGACTCATTTGATGATTTTACCACGATAAAAAAAAAGCTATTTTACTCAGCAAAATCATCATCATCCTAGCCTTATCATTAACACTAGAAACGTGATATTTACCATGTTTACTGATTGTATCCCGTCTAGTGATAATAATAATGTTAGTGATAGTTGTCTAGTTGTTATTTACCATGTCTCTGTAGCCCTAACCACCGGTAGCTTGGACCCTGCTCCCGATACCGGCGGACCACTAATTTTTAAATTTTTAAATGTTTTTTTATATTGTTTTATATTAGAATATTTAAAAATGTATTTAATATGTGTAAAAATAAATAAAGGAAATAATGTTAGTGACCATGATAGTTTAAAAACTTATATCAGCCTAGCCTTTTCCAACTATGTTGGGGTCGGCTGCCAGTCTAATTTGACTCAGCAAAATGAACAGTAAAATTTAAAGTCCTCAAATTAAACGGACAAAGGAGAAATAAATCAACTGAAAAGCTAATAACTATTTTGCTAATTAGTATTATGTACCTATGTCAGTGTTTATATCTGGCCAAGGCACAGCCTGAATGTAATTGAGAATTTACGACGTCATTAAATTGATGCAGAAATAGTGCAGCGCCAAACATCAAGTACGGTCAGCAGAATAATATTGCTGAAGTTTCGGAAGGTAATAAACATTGTTATTGGTGTTTTTTATTGGTTTTTGTAGCCGTAACTTTTCTGAAAACGGTGAGTTTTTTCAGGATTTTTCGACCGGTGGAAGCTCGATCTGTGATTTTTTCGGGCATTAAAGTAAAGTTTTTAAATATTTTTTTGCTTTGTCAGTAAAGAGAGTACTTACTAATATAGCGCTTATTTCAAACTAATATTTAAAAATACATAGAAAATCTTCACGGTACGTTAATTGTAATTATGATAAAAATTAGAATAAGAATCGTCCTTCCTCTGAATACTTTAGTACAACAATGTAGATATATCATATACACCGTTCCATTTACAACCTCACACAATTCACACATACTTTAACCACACACATAACTAAGTAACCGCCAAAACACAATTACGACGCTCATAATCAAGGCTTCATACGGAAGGCGGCCATAATGCTACCGTTTATATTCTGCTAACGGTACCTTGGCCATAAATCAGCGCGATAATAATTATACATCGGCCATTTGTAGCCATAAGGGTAACAAACAGAGGTGTCTGATAATATTGGACGCGTGGCTTTGCCCAAATATTATTATAATTAATTGATGTGTTGACAAACAACGGTTTAATCTGTGTTTGTTTTTCAGGATTTTGAATTTCAGAATTGTTGACGTATGTCATGCTAGTTTTAAGCGTGAAATGTGAAAAGTGTCGGATTTCTTTCGTTATTTTATGGCATGAATAATTTAACATAACATGACATCACGCCTGCAATCCCCGAAGTGTTAGGCAGAGGTGTACCTAATAGTACACCCATATTTCGTCAGTTATGTTTAAGTCCCATGTAATAGCGGGCGAGCCTATTGACATCAACCGGGCACACACAAATCCAGACTCCGTGACTGCTACTGAGTAATTCCTGATGGAACAACCCAATAACACTTTGCCCGACCCGGGAATCGAACCCAGGACCTCATGGTCAGTAGTCGCGCTTGACTAGACCAACGAGGCAGTCAATAAAAAGTAAGAAGTAAGTAAAAATTTCTGAATACATTGCTCGTTTTATTTTTTCTTGATTATTAGTATTTACTGTTATATTTTCATTCCTATTCCAGAAAGTCAAACCATTAGGTATATACCTAGTATCGACGCTAAAGTAATTAAGCACTCGCCTTTGATATGCTACCCAAGGTAGGTTTTATATTCGCAGAATTCATAATTACTATCTACATGAATTTTATTACAGTGAATTACCGCTAAAATATTGAAAATCAATACAACGAACACAGCATTCAAACTATAGAATTAGCTATGGAACATTCATAGGTATCGTACCAACTCACACTACAATCAAAATTCGAATCGATTTTCCATCTCTTTCACTCCTACAGTTTGCAAAAAAGACAGCATCAATTACACAGCGTGTAGAATACGCTGGTAGCTGGTAGCTGTCACTTTAGCCGTGTCGACTACAGAACCCTTTTCCAAAAGATTACGCGTATCATGGGCTATAGGCTAGCGTGGGTAAATAGCTGGCTACCCTCCTTACATTTATCGGGACACTCATGTAAATAACGTCGGCATCGGGATTCGTGTCCTTTCATATTCTCAGAGACTGAAGTATTAAACTTATCATATTGTAAATAATTCAACGTGTTTTGTGTTGGATGTCACGGTGCAAAATATGTTTGGGGCATATTTTTTTTTTTGGACAGTTTTATTTCCATGTCTCGACCAGTGACCGTAATGAATTAGATCAACCAAAGTTTCATAGTAAAATTATAAATATTCTTCCAAATCATTGCATTTGATTGACATATTAAAAATGAAATAACATTAATTGGGAAATATTATTGATGGTAACAATGATATTTCTGGCACCTTTTCAATTTCATTATACACCATGGAGCATGCTTAAAATAATTATAACTCTAGGGATTTATTGATTTTAGTTGTTGCATTTTAATTTTGATAAATTTTTAATTGAATTTTAATTATGTTGAATTTTAATTATTGAAATCAATTCTATTTGGATATTAATTTACTTTATTTTTACCTAAATTGTAATGTTAGTCTGATATTATTGTAAATAAATGGCAATGGGTGTAAATGACCTGAATAAATGAATTTATACTATTACTTTTAATTTTGCCTAACATTAAACTCTCCTAAAAGAAAGAAAACAAATAAATAACCTCAAAACTTGACACCAGCTGCTCCAGAAAAGAAACAAAAGCCGTAACTTTTACAGAACAAACAACCGAAATATAAAACGTCGTTGGCACCATACAGTATTCATATCGTATCTAAATACGCACTCAGTTAAAAGACAGTGAGATCGTGAGCGTCGAAGGACGCAGCTCCGCAGCCCCGCATTATTGCCCCACTCTGCCCGCACCCTTTTTATCTGAACCCGCTCGACCCTCACAAACTTTCTCAGGAATCATCGCTTCAATCCCACCCTTTAATATTGTTACATAATATTTTCAAGATAACCCTGTATCTACACGATTTATGTCACGCCAAAAGCAGTAGACCGAATAATGATCTATAATAATATACAAAAATTCACCCCTTTTTAAAAACACTGTAAATTTAATCCTGTATTCCACGTCTGGTTTGGTTCACTTTGGTTCAAAAAACCTTTTACTGCACGATTTTCCACGAACTTCGCGTCGATAAATATTCCAAAGTTATATAAAACACAAATCTCTAAGACAAGCGTCTTCGTAAAATCATCTCAAGTAAGTAATCCGTTCTTCTATCAAATATGCAATACATTCTAATGCAAATAAAATATCTTTCTCTTTCTAGACTAGCGTTTTCGATAAAGTATTTACGATCAGATTTCGATAAGTTGGGGTAACATTTTTGAGCGATTTTCTTTCAAGCGTAATGTTATTTGAGTATTCAAATAACAAATATCTCGCGATATATCGCAGTCAGTTATCATTGGCGGTATAACCCCGTGTTGCTACGACATGTCAACGTATTCCTGCAAATAGCATATTTTTATAGCGATGTCTGTCGGATCGACCAAATAGGAAATTGTTGCCACTCCCAAGACGCGTACCATGTCACGAGATATGTACGCGAATTATTCAGTTTTTTACCTCCTCAAGGGATGATCCGTGTCGCATGTCAGGCGACGTAACCATTATCGGCTCAGTAGTGAAAAATAAACTCTAATTTTAAGGATTTAGGGAAGGAATTCCTTTGCTGATAACTTAAAGTATATGTTTGATAAGTGACGAGTGCAGATTCCTTGTTTTTACTTCTGCGGTGGAATTCGAGGAGCTTTTGTTAAGTGTTCAGTCGGTACGGGATGATGGAACGGAAAAATATCCTAGCTCCGTAATGTGTCTGGAAATGAAACGGCAGAAATTTCATTTGAATTTAATTTACAACGATTGCAGTCTATTTCTATCTATTGAATTGGTAATTTATTCTAAATAGCTTTTTAGCGATTGGGAAATTCCAGAAGACATTACGGTAGCGAAGAGAAAAGACTACTTCTACCTACCGACTACTTTCTGTTCTGTACATAAGCATCTGTATCTATGGAAGGTTTTTTTTTTTCGTTTTCGTTACGGAACTGTAGCCATCAGAATCGATGAGAGCGGGCAATAAATCGGGCAGCTTCGTGCCCGCACTAACTCTTCGATTACTAGCGACCCGCGAACGACCCTAATGTAAAGCTTTAATGAACATATAAAATCGGATTCGATTCACGATCGTGGACTAGAGCTGTATAAATTGTCAAGAGATACACACGTCATTAAATTAAATGCTTTAAAATAACAATAAAGTGGAAAAACCTTGGCGATCGTAAAATCATTTGTTAGTGAAAGGAACGGTGACACAATGTTATTTGTGCAGACTTTTCACGTCTCTTTGAAAGTACTTTTGGTTATTTATGAATGTAATGCCAGTTTTCACTTACACCTAAATTAAATCTTGAATATTATTGCACACAGCATGAAAGTCATTTTTACACTACAAACAATCCAAATAATCTGAAATATTTCATTAAACTATTTCACAACACGTAGCTGCAAAAACATCTTATATTTTCGTCTCGTAAGGGACAAAGGCTCCATTTTGTAATAAAATGTTACTTTTCATCGTGCGTCTGCATAAAGTGCGGACCGTTTTTTCAGCTTGTTCTTGCTCTGTGTACAGTTACAGTATGTTTCGTATTTTCCTGACGTACCGCCCAGGATTAGATTAAACAATTTGCGATAAACAACCTCAAGAACGTAAGCTCCCCTATTTCCTGCGACACGCGACTAAAAATTTAGTTATATCAAAGCTTACGACGCCGTGAACATTACTAGCACTTATGTTTTCACCCTGTCTCGCACCTTTTTATGTAGCTTGTTTTAAATCTGAAAACATAAAGAACGTGTGCTTACTTTATTCTTTACTGCCGCACATTAATTCGCGTAATCTCAGCTGAAACCATGCTTACAAAACATCGCAGACAGGCTACCTACAAAGTTTCGGCGCACCTATAAATCAACGCTAATATTTCCTGGAGTTTTTACAACACAATTTTTACGCAGGCCATGTCTAAATAAGTTTTAAGAACCTTTAATAAAGAATGTTTTTCCACGTCGCCGCTGTATTAAAGGGATAAGCAGGAACGAGTTTACCTTTAATTTTTGATAGCTTCGGTTAAATCGTCTACTTTGTTATTTTAATTCCGGGGAGAACGAAGCAGAAGTTCAATTAACAAAATTGCCAATTAAATGTTTACACTCCGTAAAATAATTTTAAACGCTCGAATTTTCATAATCAAGCATTATCTCTAGCCCGACGTAATGACATTCACCGCTAATCGCTAATCGCTTTACAAACATAACGAGCTCCTCTAGAACTCTAAAACGTCCACACGTCGAGGAGCTTGCTGAAAATTCGCAACTGAAATCTGTACCGTCATACGACATATCGAAACTGTGATACGCCACTCCGACTGACAGAGATAGACGTATAAAGGTAGTGAGTGCGACGGAGACAGGCTCACCTTTTGGTAGGTCATATTGATCTTTCACCCGCCATTTTAGACCGTACCATTTTCGCTTCGGGCGTCACATGTATACCAGGGCTCGGCGCGCTGAAAAAAAAAAAGAAAACCTTTTATTCGCCTGTCATTTCGTGGTTAATGAAATATTCCACAAAAACGAGGATGAACGTAGAATTTGATGTACAAGAATTAGCATTTTTGATGCCGTGAAAATGAAGCCTCGTCAAGTTTTGTGGCGTACCTACCTACCAAGATAATTTACATAACTTTAGGTTTACCTACGCCTTCTGGTAAATTTTGAACACAGAGTATCAATTTTCAGCAATTATAACTTCACTAAGCAAATTAAAATGCAATGGATTTCACCCACAACAAGTACGACAAATATTTAACTAAATGTATTTGATATTACCAAACATTTACCCTCAAACTTTTAACATAACACCGAAAATCAATTACACTTAACATTGCGAACGGGAAGAGTTATATGTACTTTAATACTGATATCGGACGGTCACGAATAAACTGGGGCTTAATAAAAAATAATGCCAATATTAAACCGGTAACACGGACCTACTCCCAAGGGAGGTCTCGCCACGAATATAAGCAATTTTACATTTGTAAACTCGAAAAGGTGTCTACTGTGTTCAAATTTATGAAAATTCTATGCAATTTTTGTTTAAAAACGGCCTTAACATTAATCTCGTTCGGAAATGGAATGGAAAAATATATTGACTGAACTCTGTTCTTTGTTGCGCGAAAACGGAGATATTTTAAAATTAGTATTTGATTTATTTTCGACACGAAATTGCAGAATCCATTTATGTTGTTGTTTTTTATGTTTTTGGGAATGAATGAAAAATAATGAATATAGGTTGGTTTATTCTACAAATCAACCAAATATCCTTAGAAAGAAGAAAGAAAGAAAGAATAAAGTTTATTTGACTTCAGTTCATTAAGCACACATAATAAAAATGATACAAAATAAAAAATAAAAAAACAATTATAAAAATTAAAAAAAAGAGAAAATACATGTGCTGTGGGCCTCACGGCTGCGCCAGCATATCATTAGAATTTTTGATCATTAGCAAAAAAACGGTGTTTTCGTACATCCTTCTTCATAGACCAACATAATTCAGTTTAATTCTTACGCTGTGTCGGAAACACTCGGAAATATCCGAATATTTATCTCCTAAGAGGGTTTTTAAGCGGGATTTCATCGCTACTAACACCGGGTTCAAAGAAATAGCTACCATATTGTATTAATACTCTTAAAAACACTCCAAGCAGACGATTTTAGACCGAACTCCCTTGTGATAAGGTAGTGGCGTTTATCTAAATATAGTCAAGGAAGTTGTGCAGATTTGCTTTTCAGGATTAATTTCTGTCTGCATCTACTAAGAACTGCAAATGGTTTTCTCTATTTGAAGATATTATGCTTAAAACTAATTGGAATACGTTCTGGCGCTTTCAGCATTGGAATATCATTTCCTCGTAGTCGTAAAATCTACATAAAGACCTATCCAATTAATTGGTTTGATTATGTTAATCCGTAATCGAAATCCTGATCAGTAATGCCATGCGACATTAATTCTAAATCAAAACTAACTGATGCATGATTAGAATTAAACAACAAATCAGCGAATGCTAATAACCAAGCTGACAGGGTTATTACACTGAACAATCAGATAGCCACTAAAATGTTATTAGAGAATAATATAAAGAGCCAATATTAGGCAGTTTCCAATTTCCAGCGGGATGGTCTCGCCAGCAGTTGCGACAATTAGTCGTGATTTAGCGCGACTAATAAACATAACGCCGATACTGTGATAGGACTATACGTGACGTAAATAGGAAATGTCCAATTTCAGCTATTAACGGTTACGAACTAACATAATTCAATTAAATTGGTGCAATGATGTTATTGGTATTAATTTGTAAGCATCTAAGTTATGTTTATTAGCTAATATTGGTCTTCATCCATCACTGGTTATCAAATCTGTCATTTAGGTCTTGAAATTCTTTTAAAAGACTTTAAGCTTCAAATTCATCCATCTTCATCGTTTTCTATCCATTCGACGTCTTCTCTTGTGAGATATACTCGTGAATAACTCATGCCATGGCTGAATAGGATTAGCCAAGAAAAGTTGGTAGCGGGAGCTGTGAGTCCAGAGAGCAGTGGACGTCTTGTGCTTTCCATAAACTTAAGCCGTATGCTAACCAAAGCGATCGTCGCATGTCGCTTTCATTTAGTTCGGCGAACCTAAACGCATCGTCGTGCCCGGCAGAGGGCGCTGACTTACTGACATAATGGGCGTGACGACCGCATGTTCGCGATACCGCTCATTTTGGTTAGGTCACGATGTATTTTGTGCTCATAATCATATGAAAAAACTTTTCTTCTTTTGTTTTTTGATGAAAAACAATACATTATGATCAACGTTACTTCATTTTCATGCATGGTTTCAGTGTGACAAAAAATATTAGTAATTTTCTCAAAAAAATCCTAAATCCACGATATTTCATTTCACAGTTTGTTTTATAGCGCAAACATTTACGCTGGGAAACGTGTCCATAATTACAGTTCAACTAAAAACAAGCATAACTAACACTATTTGCGGAAGTTTAGTTTCAGATCGTTGAGTACAAACACTAAAAAAGGTATAAAGGTTGAACGTTGTCCTAACAGAAGCGACCATTTTAACTTGGCCCGCGAAACTGGTTGGTTCCCCTAATTTCGTAAGCCGGTTTATTGTTATGGGGAGGCAGGGGAGGTCTATGTCTGCTGGTGAGATAGATCGTACATTGGCTAGGGATGAAACCCTCGGATAATTGTCACCGTCAATGGGAACAATGACCCGAAAATATGGTTAGGGTATTTAGTATACGCACCTTGTGTTATGGAAAACATGTTTGTAATTTGTATAACGAAAACTAGGTATTTTAAATAAGAACCGCAAAATAATATGGCATTTTTTTATCAAGAATCGATACTGTTTATTTTATAATTCTGGTTTTAATCTGATTTATATGGAAACATTCTAGTTTTAATACGTAGAACGAAATATCAAAAACCAGATACCATTTAAGATGTCATTAAATCTTTATATTTTATTTACTGTTTACTTCGGTTAGTCCCTGCCATAAAAAATGAATCATCCTTGGTATAATTGGATGGTGAATTTTACAGCTGTCGTAAAATTACCACGAGACTGTTAACAGCATCTCAAATGAAAGTATTTGTTTAAGGCAGTAACAATGCAGCTGTTGATGGCACATCATCAGTAGGTAGGAACCCTTAACAAAATTGCAGCTTGTTTATATGCGTTGTGCAAGCTCATGTCGAAGACTAACGAAGTATCGATTTAATTTTACAATCGATTTTATTTGAAACTATATTCGCACGACTATTTTTTTCAAAACTATCTTTTTAACTGAATCTATAATTGGCTATTTTTTTTTTTTTTTTTTTGGCCGCAATCAGCGCATTTTGTTCGGGTTTGGGGTAAATCAGATAAGCAAAATTATACCAATGAATACATGATGACTATAGGTACCTAAGGTTTGCACAGTTTTACCTAGTACGGCAAACTTGAGGAAGCAAATTGATTTTATAACTGTATGAATGAACGATTGATCAATGGTAAAAAAAGGGTTCTCGAGGTACTTTTACGCCAAAACTGCGTACGTACCATTTCCACATTAATGTTACACCGAAAACTAGCTACCACCAAATAACAGGCGTAGTTTCTAGAATTATAATAACAAAAATGGCTGCAGCCCATCTCGTATCAGCCGCTGGCACGAGTTCAGGACTGGGCGTTAACAGACACATTCACAGCATCTGTCCGTGCGAGAGGCGCGAACCTTTTTAATATAAAGCCTTATATGTCTGCGTGTATGTCTGTGTGTAGTTTGCTCACACACTGGGCGGTGTAATGATAGTTTTAACAATTTTGTTGTTAGTGTGTGAGGTAAGTGTTCAATACAGCTATATAGCAATGTTCTTGAGAAATTTATTTCATAACATAACATCACGCCTCTAATCCCCGAGGGGTTAGGTGCTGTGTTGGAACTCAGGACCACATGCTCAGTCGGGCGTGCGACTACTAGACCAATTAGAAATTACCTACGAAATCCGCCTATATCATTCCCACTGCTGGGACACAGGCTCCCACTCCGTCAGACGAGAGGTCCATAACCCACCACACAGGCCCAGTACGGGTTGGTTGGTGGAAGCCATCTATCTTTAAATTTGTTATTTCAATACCTACAAGGTGTTAAATCAGAGATAGAACTTTTTAAATCTAACTTGCTGAACTAACTTAGCGGTTCTTGGATCTTGGAGAAAGTTTCCTAATGACATTTTGTCGCTGAAAAAGAATCTAATATATCTGTGACGTAGAGATGTTGGATGTGGGAGTACACAGTTTAAACACAGTACAAACGACACCTCTCCCCGCACCCCCAGCACCCCCCCCCCACCACCTCACCTCTCCTCTCTCTATCTCACAAGCTGTCCATTTAGCCAACGCAATTCCAGTACCAGAGTCCAGCCAGACATACTCCTCATAAACACCCCAACTTCAAGTTGGAATGGTCCTTCAACACCCATACAAGCGTTGAAGGACCATTCCAACTTCGCCTAGAAAACCAACACAACATGAACATTGTAAATTTGCTAGAACAAAATTAATTCAGACGCCAGCGGTTTTACCGAGCACTTGAAAATTTCTTTTGCGATTTATGTATAGCAAGAATGGACCAACTTGTACAATTACTGTGCCAACTCGCAAATCTTGGGCTGCAGCCATACTTGTAGAACTGTACGTAGAAGGATTCCTAATAATTTCTGCGTGTTTCTGAAAAAGAAGTTTCTCATCGAATGTACTTCGTTGTAAGGTGTTCGTGAAAATATTGAACGTGAGAATAATTTGAACAAATGAAGCTCGTCGTAATTTTGATTTACCAAATGAAATTCAAGTTACTTGAAAAAAGACTGAAATCCATGACAAAATGGAAATGTGACATTAAAATAAACGTGATCGCTGGTTCTTGTATCTATTACTTTTTTTGAACTAATATTTGTGTTATGTGAAATAAACACACTATTTTGTTTCAGTCTTTTAATTTAGGTACTATTTTGGCCACATAACAAAGTTATTACTAAAAGTAAGTTACTAATAGAAGTGGTAAGTTCTACAGAAGGTAATTTGAATTTCATTTAGACTGAAGACGGCGTGACAAAGGCAGCCAGACGGAAGCCATTTCAGCGAACATACTGACTCGTACTATAGTAAGTAAGTACAGCACGTCGATTTGGCTAGTCGCAGAGTCTGTTATGGCTAAGTATGCATCTATGTACCTACCTAGGTAGCTGCCTAATGCGTCTATAACGTTGTCGTTTTACAAATGTACGTGTACACATAATGGCGGTCACAAGAAAAGAACTCGACACTTAACTAAGAAAAAGGCTTGAAAAATTGTATAAAACAAAATCAAATAAAGTCGAAGTACGTAGACGTAAATCTAGAACTAAGTGTAAATAGTATAACGTATACGAGTAAGAGTATTTACTATTGTAATTTTTAGTCTTTTATAATCTGTATTAATACGAGTATACTTATGTGGATACCTACATGGATTGCTGGCACTATAGAATCTAAACATGATGAGTTCCATAAAATTTGAAGGTCACATGACTTGATCTTATCTGCTGATTACAATACTGTGACTACAATCATTGCTACTTTTGGCACCAATGATTTTGATGATATCATAACGACGACGAAATGTTGGTCGGGACTGGTGAGCGAGGCGACGCTTGGAGTAGGCCTTTGTCCAACATTGGACGATGATTATGATTATGATGTCATAATGCTAAAACTAACAAACATTCATCATCGTCTGCCTAGTCTTTCCACAGCTATGTTGAGGTCGGCTTCCTGTCTAACCAGATGCAGCTGAATGTCAGTATTTTACATGGTGCGAATGCCTATCTGACCTCCACAACTCAGTTTGTACTAGGTAATACGATGCCCTTGGTAAGACTGGTTGTCCCTTTCGGGCCACTGACTACTTTTAACGACGAAATGACAGCCGGGACCAACGGCTTAACGTGCTTTCTGAGGCAGGGCGGAAACTCGGTATGTAATGGGTGATCACCCATCCACGGACCAACTTAAACAAGCGCGGCTACAAACAAAATTTCATCAAAAAGTGGTAAACAAACAACACCATTCTCCTATTACTTTCCACAATCTCAAACCAAGCTACCAGCTAGTCAGCAAGAGCCATTTCATCTCAAACTAAGTACAAAGTTAACGCAAAGAGCTGCGCAACGATTCGTATCGTCCACAGGCGGAGCACTTAGTCCTATTATATGATAACATGATTTTAAGTAAGTGCATACTTAAGGAACGCTTACTTCCGTGCTCAGTGAGATGGAACTGGAAATGCAAGTGTTTTCCAGTGCGCAATAAAGTTGCAAACAGAAGATTGGATGGGTATACTCCTTAAGTCTTTATAGGTTTCACATTTTAGTCGGGGTAAGTTACCAATGACGAATTAAAGGTGTTTGACAGGGTAGATGTTTGTGCGAAACGTGGAGAATCGACTGTAAAGGCAACTTCAGACAGGCCTTTGTCCAAGAGTGATGCGAAAAAATGTGCAGAGTCTAATTTGATACCTTTCCTGCTTACTGATCTTCAGTTTTAAATACAAGGACCCAAGCTGCTAACCTGAGTCGTTTTGCTGAAAAACATTTAGTTGGGTGTCTTTCAGCAAAACGAAAATAAAATGTAATAATATTTCATTGGTAATGTTAGATGTTAATGTAATTTAATGTTGCAAATGATGGACACCCTATAAAAAATACGTAGGTATAATACAGAACTGTAGGCTGATATGTACAGACGCCAGCAAATCAAACTACCCGAAACTGTAAAATTTTACCATGCTTTAGCGATATTAGTTGAAAATCTATGAAAGAAATTTGACAGATTATAGTAGCTTGATGTACTGTCGTTTGTACAATTTATGGATAAAACGACTAATAGAAGACAGTAAAATGTATAAACGAAATGAACTATGGAGAACTAACAAAATAAAGTTATCAGAACATTATCAAGTAATTGAAATAACTAATAACATATTTAAGAATAAGAATAACTTATTTGCATTATTACGATGTGGTACCTTTAGAAAACATTCCGGAGCACCTACAGTATCAAACGTGAAGCACCATATTCGGCTAACCAATAGAAGCACTACGTAGTAACTAAAATTCACGGAAGATGGCGCCACTCTTACTGTTCATTATTGAAAAATGTTTTATAAAGTTTTACAAAATATTTTAGAAAATAATAGACACAGAAACAGTAAGAAACCCTTTTAAAGTAGTTATTACAGCAATGAAACCTTGATCTTGCTACTAACGCCATCTTCACAAACAATGTGGCGACTATAGCACTCCTCTGAAGCCTCAAAACCATGAAAATAGAACCTTTAGTTAACTGGTCCACAATTCATGATAGATTCACTAGAAAGTATAATTTTTATTTTGAAGATGGCAGCATTTTTAAAAAAGTAAATAAAATTAAAACTACACACTCACCTGGTTAACGATATCCTTAGAATGGTTTTTTATTTCTCACAGACGTAGGTAGGCGTCGCCGATATATTTTTTTCCCGAACAACATCATATATACCGTCACTAGTTGATAAAGATTCAACACATGAACTGGATTCATCACTAAAATTATTTTAATAATAAAGCCACAAACATCACTACCAGAAGCCTAAAGCAAACTGTTGATAGTGCTCCAAACACCAGCTCAGCTTGAATCAGTTTCCTCTTTGGCGGGAACAGATACGCTTATCTCCCATCCTTCTCGCACTTTCAGAAGCCGCTATCTCCGTCCTTCACCGGTGTCGATTAAAGTAAAACCATTACGGCGAGAACAAAAAAGGGTCCCCTTTGAGCAAATCGTAATATATCATCGCTTTGACGTTATGAGCTTGGGGTCTTCGTCCAAACCAGTCCGCTTTGTCCAGGAGCAGTAAATTTTATTGGAGTTAACGGTTTCTATGCGATACAAGCGAATTTTGTACGCGTTTTGAATCGAAAAGTTCCCAAAAAAGGACTTGGCCGAAAACTGTTGCACCTGGACATCATTTTGAAACAAAATGGCAAATTAAACATGCTCATTGATGATTCTTTTTCATAATTTGTGTTTTCAATAATTCTTCCTACCTAGTCAACAGTCGTATTAGTACTTATGCTAAAGCTTGACGTCAAAAGCCAGAAACGACTTTTCAAGTCTCTCGTAAATATTATCATTAAAATTATGACGCTTTTGCTCCAGTTTCAATTCAACTAATAAAATATAAACCATATCAATTCCATCAAATTCACTACTTCCACATCCAATATTCCCAGCGACACATAATACGAATTTATGAGGTCATAATCTGTCTACTCAGGATCGGAACAAACGTAAGCCGCGAGAGCTTCGATCCCTCACGGATGGAGCTCATCCATCACGCGACACAATGGCCAGGGTCGGCGTTCGATGCCGGAGCAGCTGATTCTGTACAATCGAATACTAAAGCGACTATATTGCTATTGTTGTGAAGGTCATAAACTAGGATTTCTAGTTCTGCACGATTTTGTTTATATATTTTTAGGGATCTCTGAAAAAAATGTTACTACTGGTAACTGTTATTTTAACATAACATCACGCCTGCAATACTCGATATGCCTATAGTAAACCCACATTTTGCCTGTTAATTTTAGTATTTAAATATTGTCATTGTTTGCTGCCAAAGAGCAATGGAGCGCAGCATTCTGGATGTAAAGAGAGCTGATAAAATACGAAACACTACGCTGCGCTCTAAGACAGGGATCACAGACGTAGGCAAAAAGGCTGCCAGGCTGAAATGGGATTGAGCGGGTCACGTGAGCCGCATGGATAACGACCGCTGGGCAAAGGTCTCAACACGATGGGTGCCTGAGGATGGACAGCGCCGCCGAGGCCGGCCCAGAAAGCGGTGGCGAGATGATTTGGACGCGCATCACGAAGGCTGGTTCGAGGTGGCGCAGGAGAAGAGTACCTGGAAGGATATGGGGAGGCCTTTGCCCAGCAGTGGGACAAACAAGGCTAATAAAAAAATAAAAAATATTGTTATATTTATAAACTTATGTTCGTTTTGGTAATCAGCTCCTATAGGTATTAGATGGTGGTAATGTATTACAAAGGTACTACAACGTAATAATGCAAATAAATGATTCTTATTCCGGTATTAGATATTCTTCTTAGCTTGTCGATGGCAATCTAAATTGTGTCAGCCCAGAACTGAGCTACTAGTTTGGCGCTTTTGGTAGCGTCCATCAATTCCTGTAGTGGACAAACAACAGGACACGCAGGACACGATGCCCCAAATCATAATCAGTATCATCTAATGAGTTCGAGTTATCCTGGTGGAAGGTTTAGTCAGCTAGACTTTACGTTACCGAGTGCTAGCTGTCCAGGGTGCGCCGGACGTTTGGAATCGCCTTTCATGCACATCGACCCGTCCCAAAAACAATGCCAGATTGCCAGTGTGGAGCACCTCTGCAGGATATGCCCCACCTCCTTTGGTGCCCATCCTGAACGGCCACCAGCACGATACAGGATTTAAACGAAGCCAACGAAAGAGCTGTGCAGTTGGTGGCTATGTACTGGTCGGGTATTATTTGAGTCCATCGAGCAAGGAAGAAGAAGTTCATCTAAAATATTGTCTTAATTAACCATGTATTCTTCGTCAGTAAATATAACGCTCAAGAGAAATAAAATAGCTTACCTTATTACATTATTTCAAAGTATACTGACACAGATCCATATCTAGACTTTCCCTAGCAAGTCTACATACTTTGGTGTGGTGTGTAGCAGTCTTAGGTATCTAGTTTCTGATTCTCTTCCAAACCCCACAAATCTATTTATTTTGCCATTTTTGCGACTTACAGTAAGTAAAACATTGGCACGTGCCAACACGTTAAGTACCTTAAACACACTCAATAGGTTTCTGATTGTCTCAGCGAGAAACATTTTAAACTATATTGCTTAGCACGTTACCATAATTGGTATGACCATTATAATCCATTTTAATTTCCAAACCACTTATTGGATTAGCGAAATCTATACTATCGTTATATTCACACTTTATTTTAATATTATTACTTTTGAAATTGAATATTTTGTATTTTAGACAGTCTTCGTGAGGTGAATTCGCTTCTATCTTAATGGGTTTAGTATCAGTTGGTACAAGTAGGTAGGAACCTAAATAGCCTACGTAAACTTGTGGTTTCTATATCTCTCGGCTACTGTGCATGCCTTAATTGACAGATGACGAAATCGATAACACAGGCCTCACATTTTTCCGTAACCTGTTTTTATGGCAATAAAGAAATTAATTATTTTTAAAAATAACATTGTTAAAACCACACCAACTACACAACCAGCCAGCCAGCTGACAGCCTATTTGTCAAATGGCTACAATAAAATTGTGTACGAGTGTATCTTCCGAAGCAATGTGCTAAATACAGCTCGAGTAACAGCACAGCTATTGATAAATATTATTCTTAGCGAGTCTATTACCAGCCTAACACAATCCAGGCTCCAGCTTGCTACTGAGAATGTCTTAAGCAAAAAGTCAATTACACTATCCGACCTCAGAATCGAACGCCGAATACGTTGTGGTCGCACCAGTGAACAAAGGAACAACAAGGCAGAGACTCAATATAAATATATTAGGCGGCAGACGATACGACATACCTAAGTTTAGTATAAACAACAACTTAGAAAACTATTTAGAATAAATAGTTGTGACAGGCATGTTGGCTACCGAAACAGATTTTAAACTTTTATCTATTGTATGCACGCTATCGAAAACCCGGTATGTTCCTCTTATCTGTTGCACACAAATGCACTAGCCCTTTAAAAATTATACACACAAACAAACAAAGTCATTACCTACCAAATTAACGATGAGCAGGTGACGAAAAAGCATTTTGTAAACAACTCTCATTCCGTACGGTCGCCTAGGTGCTCAGTGATTGAACAATTTTGATGTGCTGACATTAACACCAATCATAATTTATTGTAATAAAGTATGTAATAGTGATAACGCTAGTGAAGGAAAACATAATATGTCTACGCCCACTCTGTCACCACCGAGTCTACACTCTGATCAAGAAGACTCGAGAGATACAACCTCATCCGAATTCTCAAATCCTGGAATACCGAAACATGACTCCATTGATCTAAATCAGAGAAATGATTGCAAAACAAGTGGAGTAACCTCGCACGGTGTTGAAGATATATTATCAGAGGGTGTGAATTATAACGTCAATGATAACGTATTCTCTGACTGCAAACCAGAAGTGTTATCCTCAATACCAAACCCTTTTGTGCAAGATTATAACTCAAGAGACTCAACCGGATTTAGCATTCAAGATATCCTTGGCTTACATCAATCCTATAATGCAGCTAATACTCAAGATGACTTAGAAGTAAGATATGAGTATCAGATGCCGAATTACGAAAACATCAGTAACAACTCCAATAACTACGGTTCTGGGCCGGAAGAGGTGATTACCGAAGATTGCATTGACAAAAGTGAAAACATTTTTAGTGCGACCACGTCGCATATTGGAAATCAAGTTATTTATACAAGAAGCTACGCCGCTAATGAACTTATCCGATTTCATGAAAGAAGTGATCTAGGCAGCGATGTCGCAAAGGATCCTGCAGGTGAAATCAACGACTTGCATGATTCAAGTTTTCCCAGTCAGGTAAATGCCACAGAAAAATATGCTTATATTGAACTAGTTATAAGAAGGAAACATCTATTTTTGGCATGCGTCAAAACGAGATGGTGACGATCGTGATTGACCGCAGAACAACCGGATTCCTAATTGCTTTTTAATTTTCTGGTTGATAGTGGCAATTAAGAATTAGGTTGAACTCACCTTATTGTAATAGTGCACATTGTTTAAGTTAGACGTTAGGTGTTGTTGTTAGTGAGTTTGTTATTTTACTGTTTATTTATGTTTCAGAATTATTCATGGAGTAACAAGTCTGCATCTAGCGCACCTATTCGGGCTTCTTCTCTTTCAGCTACCGGTAAGTCAAAAACGTTTTTTTATCGTATTCCAACTAAAGTTAATTTATATTTTCTTGTGGCCTTTCGAAGTTTATGCAAGAATGTTAGGTTATTAGAACAATGCAATGCAGACCCGTCGTAATATTGAGTTTTATTTTCTTTTGAGAGAACGCGAATGGTTTTCTCGATGCAACATTTTATTATCTCTACTAAGTGCTCACGTAATGTTTTAATTTTTTCAGAAATGTCAACCGACTCATCTCAAAAGGGATTCACGAAGCGAGCTCGGACAGCTTACACCAGCTCACAGCTTGTTGAGTTGGAAAATGAGTTCCACCAGAATCGATATCTCTGCCGCCCAAGACGTATAGAACTGGCCAATTACTTACAACTTTCGGAGCGACAAATCAAAATATGGTTCCAGAACAGGCGGATGAAATTCAAGAAGGATAATAAACACAACAAGCCGTCCTCATCTATAGACGACTGCAGTCCACCGAACACTAAAGAGATGTCATCAAATCAAGACCACAAGATGAGTCACGGACGAAGCTGCGGTGGACACGATCAACATCGGCGCCTCCTCTCCGACAGCCATGCAGCTCATCATAAAATCTATCTGCAACCAAACGACAATATATCAAGACCTCCGGAATACTCCTCAATCAATCCATTGAAAACTGTGATAAAAGGATCACAGAGTACAACAGAGTTACCATCGTATACGCCGAACTTGTCTTATTCATCGTACTATGCGGCGGGTCCAAGCAGGGCCGCTTACTCACCGATGTCTGAGGTTTATCGATACAGCAACGATGAGTCACTGCCACCGAATTCTAATACTCAACCTTCGTTAGCATCTGATAGCTACGTGCCGAACGGAGCTAACTTGAAGTTAAACGACGATTTAGTGAGGTTTAGTACTGGGTCGACTTATTACAATCCATTGCCGAGTGGTGTAGTGATGCCTCCGACTACAACGGATGGCTATGGCTTTGCTACAGCTATGCCATCTACTACGATGCCTACTTATGATGATAGCAGTCTCCACGCAAGGAATTCTAACTTAGGTTTGCTTCAAGATCCTTATTTCTCGTATTTAACTCCTTCAGATCCTGCGAGTCAGCATTCTTCATCTGCTTCAAGCAAGTATTCGTCGTCGTATATATCTTTATAATATTAACTTTCTCGTATTTTTTTGCGTACCTATGCTTTTCTCACGTTATGGACATTGTAACAATCAATTCTTTTATTTGCCTTACGATATGTTTGCGTGTATAGAGTGTGAAAATATGTATTGTATTTTTCCAAATGATTTACACATAGTGTAAATAGATTTTACTAATTTCTCATTATTATTAATTTTTAAGCTCATATTTTTATTTGATCTTCAGTTTTGCTCACTATTGTATTATATGTTTTTAATAAAAATATCTTTCTATGATGTATCTCTTTTGATTTAAATACATTTAATGACACCGATTAACTAATGTGATTAAAAGAATAAAGTGTACTTAATAAACTCGTTTTTATATTAGTCCAGTAACTTTATACATCAGAGCTTGCGTCAAATGCGTTAGTTCTGATTTTTTGCAGACTTGTTTATGATGTTGGCCCAACGATAATCCAAGTTTGTGACCTCGAGCACCGAACGCAACTTTGTCAAAACTCTAAAATTTCGGATTTTTTTCCGATTTTGGCAATTTTAACCCTAAAGGACTAGTTTTTAATAGTACCTTTTCAGGACGTTTTTATAGTAGACTATATTTGCTACAATATGAGACTAGAATTGTCTCTGTAGACCCAGCAGTTTCCGAAAAACGTCCTGAAAAGGTACTATCAAAAACGCTAAAATCTGAAAAACATCCGATATTTTCGCGGTATTTTCGATTTTTGACAAAGTTGCGTTCGGTGCTCGAGGTCTTGATTTATTCATTGGGTCATCATCATAAACAATTCTGTAAAAAATCAGAACTACCGGATCTGACGCATACTACTCCGTACTTTCAGGCGACAAGGTTACTGGACTATATGCCTTGCCGTTTCATTTTTTTCATCACAATATTGTTTATTTTTATTTTACTTTATTGGGACATTTAATAGTTACACATTACAAAAAGTATGACAGAATAAGTTTTAAACTAAATAAACGTGTAACCCACGCGAATATCCGCGACATAATGATTAAAAAAAATAGAAATAAAATACAAAAAATAGAAAAAAGTAGGTAGTAATAGTAGAAAGTAAGTAAAGTAGTAAATAGTAGTTTTTAATATTAGAAAATTAAGTAAGTACTCATATGTGATCTAGGGATAGGTAAATAGGTATAATAATATAGGTATTAGATAGCTTTTTAAAGATTAAATAGCCATTCTTTTGAACTTAAAGTGTGTAAGCGCGAAAATATCAAGTTCGATAAAATGTGTGTTATTAATTATTATATACGTATCTACGATGCGTCGGAGAGGCGCCCGTGCGCCAGCGTGAGTTCTACATCTTGCAGTGTGGAACAGCCGGGGCACGCGCGCCTCTCGGCGCATCAGTTCTAGATACAATGTAACATAGGTTGTTAGTCATATCAGGACGATCGAATTTGTTATTACACAGACCATGCAGCATCATGGCCGTCAGTAAGCTGCATCTAGACTCCAAGCTTTGATTGTTATAACGCTTTAATAATGCATCTGTAAAATTAATAAAAAAAAAAAAAGAAACTAATCAATTAATTGGTATTATTTGTGGAGATTTCTATAATAAGATTCCAAATAGCATCAAGGAACGGCCTTTGAGAATTTTTAAAAAACAGCTTTCATCTTTATTAATTCAAAAATGTTATTATTCTGTATCAGATTTCGTAACAGATAAAATATAGGTGTATTATTATTTATTATATATTTTTTTATTTTTTTTATTTTGATTTTGGTTCAATTATTTATATTTCTATTTCTATAGTGCATTACACGTAAATAAAATATTGAACCATTACAATTCTTTTTACATAATCATCAAAAATGAAACTACAAATCGGTACTCAGAATTCCAATTTGAGTGCGGACCAAAGCTTTGTATAGATGTAGAAAACCGTTCACGAAGCTGTCAACCAAGCATTCTGTACGTCAAACTAAGTAACCCTAAACAAAAATTATTGCTGGGAAACGACGTTTTTTTTTGGGGGTGAAAAATCACGTTTTTCGGTAAAACTGAAAGTAACGCACTCAAAACATTATGCTGGTGGATGCATTGAATAGTACGGGGGTCGTGGAGGTATTTAAAGTAAAGTTACAACATTGAAACCTTAAATAAATAAAAATTGTAAAAAAGTTGGAACTATAACCCTCAATTCCTAGTTATGGTCTAGAACAAAAAAAATATCGCAACGACGGGGAGCACAAGTGCCTTTCGGCTTCGTTAAGAGTCTAGCAATTGTGTAGATTTAATTGATTAAGTATGCCAAATTTTAGTAATAAAAAAAGGAATGTTGATTTTTAAAAAAAAAAACGGCCTGTCCTCGAACCCCGTATTTTCAATGCAGGTGTCCTGTGGAAGGGGTACCTAATTACTAATTAGTGAAAGATATGGCACGTATAAAAAGGAGTGGAATATTGTTAATAATAGTAGCGTTTTACCTTCAAATAAAACGCTTGTTGTGTCCGGAGACTCATTCGGGGTCATATAAACAATATTTGAGTCTAGCATCTTCCGTTTCCGTGTCACATCTATACTGGTATATGCAACTATCGCCTTTTTGACAACACAATGATGACGTATTTCCGCTCTCGTTCACCAGGTGGCTGCAGCGCGCCAAAACGTTCATTGTGGCCTCAAAAACCTAAAAACTTGAGAACCAATCAAACCAGGCAGTCTTTAAAATTATGACCCCGAATGAGTCTCCGGACACAACAAGCGTTTTATTTGAAGGTAAAACGCTACTATTGTGTCCTTCGGCCTCATTCGGGGTCATATAAACAATATTTGAGGCTTTGTTTGTTATCGCCTGGTGAACGGGACGCCAATGTGTTATAAAAGAAATTAGCTAAATTACATCAAGGAACTAATAGGTACAACCAATGTGTTTAAGAAATAAAATAAAAACACATTTTATATTGACTAATATATTGCAAAAAAATAATAATAATAATAACATTTAAAATAAGTATGATACGAATGACTATAATTATTAAACACTTAGCAGAAAAAACTGAACATTTATACGTACCATAAATCATCCTTTTGTAAACTTACCATAATCATGGGAACATTTATCATTCATCAATACCTCCTTTTAATATAAATAAAATTTCTCATTGAATCAGAAATAATTAATTAATTGGCTGAAAAAGATGAATCAAGGAGCTTCCCTGAGCTGGAACCACTTCCCTCCTGTAATGTTTTTTAAAAGTATTACTGGATCTCCAATTAGCTCGTGCCATTATCTCGTCAAGAGGTTCGTTATCCAACCAACTTCGGGAAGCAACCGCAGAACGAAAACTACCCGGAGCAGCCTGAATTCCTGCCTCCCTCAAAATCGATTTAACCCAACCAGCCAATATAGTTTTAGTAGCTGGTTTAGCTTTTCCACATACTGTAATAAATAATCTATCACTAGAACAAAGCAAACGACGTGGTTTTCCAATTTCTATGAGCTTTTTAAGCCAAAACACCGGGTCAAGCGCCTCATTCTCAACATTACTTAATAATCTCCATCCTGATTGTACGTGAGTTTCCGAATCAGTTTTCGAACCGAAATGCGGCCAAAACATAATGTTATTCTGACCTACTATACATCTGTCTGGAGACACACTTAGCAATGTTAAGTCGTGTATCCTACGCCCTGAACATAACAATAAAAGAACTGCACTGACTCTTGAAATGTCGAATAGGCTTTGATTTTGGAGAGGTCTACTGCCCAACCAACCTACCAGAGACTGAGGATCCCAAACAGTGGGTGGACACTTCTTAGGTTGTTGCAACGCTATAGCTTTAATCATTTGCTTAACTAAAATATTTGAACTTAAACGGGCCTCGATTTTTGTATTGCTTAAAGTAGACACAACCGATTTATGAAGTAAAATTGTACGATAAGATAATTTTTCTTTTAGGTGTAAATCAGCTAAATATCGAGCCAAATCACTACCTGACGGGTCTGAAAAATTTACCCCAACCTTGGAACACCAATTTAACCATCTCTGCCATGCTGGCCTATAGGTATTCAAAGTTGACGACCTCCAACCTTGTTTGAGCAAAGACTTTTGTTCTGCAGACCAGTCGCCTAAAGACTCAGACCACCCCCACATCTCCATACTTCTAAGACCAGCTCCTTCACTCGAGGTGGTGGCTGCCCGGTCCTCGTGTCCACTAACACCTTCGATAATCGGTGAATTGTGAACGGAGGCGCGGTCGCTCTGGTCTTCAAGTCTGCTCTCCAGAATGCTCGGGACCACCTCGGTGCAACAATCAGGAATACACCTCGAGCCTGATTGAGATGCATCAGGACCCGGGGTAACAAACTCGGAGGAGGAAAGACCCAAGCCAGATGAAAATCCCATTTGAATGAGAACGCGTTGTGTCTCCATGCCTGCTGATCTCGTTGATCTAGAGTGACATAGCAAGGCACTACGTGAGCTGTGCTGGAAGCAAAAAGATCTGTCTGGGGAACACCCCACTTTGCAAAGACAATGCTGGTGAATTCGGGGAGCAGAAGCCATTCCTGTAACGTCGAATGACGCGATAGACCGTCTGCGACATTGTTGTACCTGCCTGGTATGTGATGGGGAATTACGTGAATGTCGTATTTCTGAAGTAAGTGAAATATCTGATATATTAACTCCATCAGGATCCTCGACTTGTTTCCCCCTTCCTTTCTCAAGTACGCCACCACCGCCTTGTTGTCGCATTGCAGTAGGAGAGATGTATGACTCAGAGACGGAGCGAACTCTAACAAACATTTTAGAATAGTTAACATCTCTTTGTGATTCGAATGAAGCCGCTCTTCTTCTTTTGACCACTTGCCCGATAAATGAAGACCATTCAACTCCGCCCCCCAACCTGAATCTGCTGCATCCGTGGTCAAAAAGTTTTTCACTGGTGGTGGATGAAGCCTGGACTTTTCTAGACAATGAACTTTCCACCAATTCAATTCCTCCAGCACTTCCGCAGGCAAGAGGTAAGTCGACTGACATGGCATTTTCAGGACCAGGTTGCAATAAGCCAGTAGATGGCGAAAATTCAAACGACCCATTGGAATTACCAGCCGAGCAAAATTCAGAACTCCTATGATACTCTGTATTTCTCGAAGAGACGCCTTCCGCCGGCGAAGCAACTTCGACAAAACTATTTGCATGCTCCGAATTTTGTTTTCTGGTAAAAATCTTTGATTTTGCCACGGATCCCACATCAAACCCAAATACTCTATTATTTTCTGAGGGACAAGAATCGATTTCTCCCTGTTTACTTGCCACCCCAACTGGCTGAGAGTTCGAAGAACAATGTCCACGTGTTTTATGAGTGTCATTCTGTCCTGTGCCACTAAGAGATAATCGTCGAGAAAAACCACTACACGTATGCCTAGATTTCTGAAAATCTCGGCGGTCCAGTTGGTTAGCGATGCAAAAACTTTGGGCGCTGTCGCCAGGCCAAATGGCAAACAAGTCATTTGCAGTAACCGATTTCGATACAATAGGCGGAGAAAACACCGATGTACTGGTGCAACATTTACGTGGTTGTAGGCTTGCCTGAGGTCTATTTTGACCATCCAATCCCTGTCCTGAATAAAATCGGGAACCCGATTTACCGAAATCAAACGAAACTTGCTTATGATCAAATAATTGTTTAAACTTTTTAAATTGAAAATGGGACGGTAGGTTCCGTCGCCTTTGAGTATCAGAAAGAAATTTGATACAAAACTCGGAGTCAGGGGGGCATATTCTAAAATTCCTTGTTTCAACAAATTTTGAATGACCGTGTCCATGTCCGGAGTTGGTAGAGTGAGATTGCAACGTTTCACCTGCCTTGGCGGAACCAGAGGCGGTTTCTTTCGAAATGGAATACGATAACCCTTCACTATTTTTATTAATGGTTCTGGTGCCCCCAATCTCTTCCACTCCGTAACATAATTTTGTAGGCAACCTCCCCGAAATTCCTGATCCGAGTCAGAACTTTTTATTGAATTTACCAGAGCCTTTGCCTCGTGGTACATTGTTTTGCGGTTCATTTCTCCGAAAACTATGGGGCTGGTAAAAGCGTTGTCCAGCGTGCTGTCCCCTTGATTGAGGACGAAAAAATCTATTATTATTAAATGGTTGCATTGCCTGATAATTATAAAAAGTTTCTACACTCTGTGGAGGTAGAAATCTTTGGTTCATCGCCAGTGCAGGAGCGCGACTGGACGATTGATACCCACTAGGTCCAGGGTACGCCGCCTGGGGTCTAGGGGTTTTCTTTTCTTGCCCAGAAAACATATTTTTATTTGGATAAAAAATTTTGTTAACACCGCCATTATTCTTAATAAATTCACTAAAGGGTACTTTATCAAACAAAAAATCACTGGACGGCGGTATTTTCTTTAAACATGGCTTAAAAGATTTATCCCTTAATTGCTTAATGAACACTTCGCGTCTTTGTTCAATTATATCTGCCCTACGACCACAAACTAGTTGTAAACAATCTCGTGAAACTTTTTGATATTCAGCAGAAAAAACCTCTTTTAATTTTAATGCTAACTGCTCTGGATCCATACTACTAGTATCCCTTGCCCAGTCCACTATTTGTCGGAAACCCTGTTGCATAGCCTCGCTTTGCATTATCAATGCCCGAGTTACCGAGCCAAGAAATTTATCCGAAGAGGGTAGATGGCTAACTTTTTCAAAAGACTTGATTTCATCATTAACTTCAAGGTCAACATATCCTGGACGAGCATTATATACTTTTTGTGTTTCCACATATCTAACATTATTCCAGTTATCATTTTTGAAATATTGAATGGCATTTAACAATTCTAACTGATTATAAGGAGTTGCAATGACAGCTGGCTCCTTTAATTGCGTTGCCAAATCAAAATCAAATGATTGAACCGGTGCAGGATCTGCGACCGGTTCCGATAACCTTTCCGTATCTGGTTGCTCGGGTTGCTCGTGGGCCATAGCGAAATTATCACCATAATATATCGGGTTATCACAATCATAATTTCCATTTTCAGAATACATAACATTATGAGGGTAGCAATATAATTTTTTCAAATCACTGACCTGTTTTGCAAGCTTTTTGATTACCTTGCTTTGCCCTCGATGACGCTTACTTCTCTTCTTCTTAGTCGCCTTCTTCCGCTTACGGGATTTATCCACCTGTTCAACCTCTGAAGCCGACGGTGAAGATTCAGGGGAACTTGAGGAACTCGACGAATCCGATGACGAAACAGAATCTTTACGATTACGCGTCTGTATTCTATCCGCCATTTTTAAGAAAAACTAAATCGAAAACTTTGCATATACCGAATGTTACCAAAATAACTTGATATTATAAAATATTTTCTGAAATATCGAACGTTAACAACGTTAACTTTTAAAGATGTGAACCGTCCGAAAAACAGGACGCCAATGAACGTTTTGGCGCGCTGCAGCCACCTGGTGAACGAGAGCGGAAATACGTCATCATTGTGTTGTCAAAAAGGCGATAGTTGCATATACCAGTATAGATGTGACACGGAAACGGAAGATGCTAGACTCAAATATTGTTTATATGACCCCGAATGAGGCCGAAGGACACAACTATTATTTTATCCTAGTACTTATCGAATATTATTACACCGCAATAATATTCGATAAGTACTGGGATAAAATGGACCATGGATTCTTATTTCTCTACAATGTTCCGGACATTGTACATATCCAAATGTATATTTTGAGCAAAATCCTTCAAATTTTCAAATAATTATCATCCATTGCACACAAAAATTAAAAGAAAAGTCTGTTTCATTTTTAGACACATATTTATTTATTTTTATTATTTTCGGGTGCTCGATGAAGTTTATTCGTCTTAAAATTATTATAACAACCGAGTAGTTTATCCTAAACTATCTTCTGGCGCCAACATTTATAAACCAAGAGGTAGAAAAGTAGTTTATGACAACAGTCATTATTATGAAAATTCTGCTCATCAGTACCACCAACTCCAGGTAAGAGTACGTGTCTAATCTTGAAATATCCAACAGTATTCTAATTCACAAGATCTACCTAGCTTACAAAACGTGTTTTTTTTTTTTTTTTACGTGGTAAAATCATCAAATGAGTCCTCCCACCCAGGGCAGAGCGGGAGGGACTGTCAGACTTGTACTGACTAAAATCCACGGTGTCCTTCAATAGCCCTTTATGTTCCAGGGTCACGGTAATTCTATGAGTCCCGCGACCCCGGCAGGCTTTGGCCCTCTAGAGGGGGGCCCCGTCATTATGCTGACACTCTTTGAGACGCGCGTGGAACACAACGCGCCGTCGACCCAGGCATGGTCCATGGTCGGACAGCGAGTCGCCCATTACTCGCCGCCCGCATGCCCGCGCCTACGGTGGCCGGAGATTGTCTGCCGACGTCCGGCGCCGTGGGCGTCTACCACTGAGGCTGGGGTGGAGGGAGGACGCTGTCCTCTCCCTCACGCGGCCCGCCTCCTCCTTTACAAAATGTGTTACAATTATTTTGCATTGCTCATAGATGATTGATTAACAAAAACCAATTTACATGTCCCAGTTGAAGACATTGTAGGAAATGATACAAGACCTATATATAAATCTATTTCTCGAGCCAGTGTTCGTGATAGTAATGAAGAAGAGAATTCTACAACCAACAGTATTCCAATTCACAAGATCTACCTAGCTTACAAAATGTGTTAAAATTATTTTAATGTTTTCTCTTTTTCCAATTCAGTACAGTCCCTTACACGAGAGCCAGTCTTCTATCCAGGGATTCACCTGGATCCGAGGCCACATCAAAATAATAATTATATGGCTAAAAGACATCATGCCCAGATAACAAGTAAGTATTCATATTTTCTCCTCTACATCTCCTCTCTTCTTTGGAAATCGTTACCAGTTTATCCATCTACATTAGTATAATGTGCTGTCAATCCAGGTTCATTTTTTAATATGCTTCTTTCTATTCTTTCAGTTCTGCCGTGATCCAAAGGAAACTTCAAAGTTGTAGTCAAACGTAAGCGCAAGCGCATCATCTGCACTACTGAACAAGTAGAAGCCTTAGAAGAAATTTTCAAAACTAAACAATACATCAGTCGAGAAGAGAGGCAACTGATCGTGAACAGCTTGCAAATCAATGATAACGAACTGTCAAAATATGGTTCCAGAATCGAAGGTTAAAAGAGGTTGCAAGACCAGGATTCTGAGGAACAAGAAGATTGTTCAAATGTAGAACATTCAAAAGAAGCAAGCAGCTCTCCAGATGTTACTCGCCTTGATTCAGTAGAATCTGAAATTAGAAAAAAGACTGATGAATATGGTTTCGTTACCCTTGATGACGGAGTAATGGGAGACTTAGCCAATCTCATAGAAGATATCTTAACAGAAAGCAATGTTCATGTCCCAGTTGAAGACACTGTAGGAAATGATACTAGACCTATACTACATTATTTTTAGTATATGTGAAACCTGAATATAGTTTGTTCAGAATAAGTAACTGAATCGATTCCAATAATTTTTAACCCATGTTATATTTTGTCAAAATATTTAAAAAAAGTAACAAGTTGGACACCGAGCGACATTAAGTACCTATCGCAATCATTTAAGTACCTACTGCCAAATTATTATTATCAATGAACTCAAGACGACGTCAGACGCGCGGGCGCGCTGCGTGGTGACCACGTTTTTGTGCGGACAACCAGGTAACACAACAAGCTTATAACTTTGTGATTTTTGATGATACAGTTTTGAAATTTTGTACATAGATTCTTTACGTAAAAATAGTAGACACGTGTTTCAGGTTCAGCATATACTAAAACTAATGTTGTATATGAACCAATTTCTCCAGCCAGTGTTTGTGATAGTAATGAAAAGGAGAGTTCTACATTATGTTGGAGACCGACAGAACCCAATGAATCGGTACAAAGACTTTTTGACCGGAACCGGAAATCGAATCTGGTCACCCTAGGTACATAATTATATTCTAATGATCTATATTTGTTCTAATGGACTACTATTTTGTCATTAAAC
Source organism: Noctua comes (assembly GCA_963082995.1). Lineage (NCBI taxonomy): Eukaryota > Metazoa > Arthropoda > Insecta > Lepidoptera > Noctuidae > Noctua > Noctua comes. Next base: position 12,505,495 of record OY720270.1, read on the forward strand.
TAATTGAGAGACGTAGATGGATTCAAATTTGCACTATCTAATTTGAGTAATATTTTGCTAATAAGTATGTTGCTTAACAGTGCTAACGATTAAGCGATAACACAAAAGCGTTTGCGGAGAATTCCAGACCTGTAGGTTTAGCAAAGTTGACAATCTACAATTGTTAACAAAACTAATCAAATGCATGGGAATGACGTCATCTCAACGTTAAGTCACGTGGTCAAAACAAACGAATAGAAAGACAAGTATAAAACTTATGATCGTTTAAAATGACAGAATGAAATATAATCGTTTCTAAAATGTTGATCGCTACATCCCATAAAAATTGTAGCCAAGTTACAGTTTTGACAAGCGCTAACGAAACAATGCCGAAGTTTTTGAACGACCACTGAGTGATCGCCGAGACCCAAGAGTTAACGATAAAAAAAATCGGCGTCTATATGATTCAGCTGTATCGTGTATCACGTCATTGTTTATGTTTCAAACTTTCAAGTACCCGAGTATGATAGATTTTAGAAAAACACAGAAAGATATTTACGAAATAACTAATAATTTTCGTAGCTTTCTATGAATTCCAATAAAGCTACACGACTACGAACAGTTCTGGGCTTGCTCGAGATCTAGATTTCATCCTATAAAAGTTATCATTTCATTTAGATATCTTTCATTTAAATGCAGGATCATATCTTATTATTTCGAGTCACAGTAATGTTTAAAATTACATTCCGCACTGTGCCCTTATTTCGCTTACTTTTTTATCACGTAAAAGAATTATTCCTTTCTTAACAATTCAAAACAAAAGTACCCACGCACTAAGTAAACAACTGCGATTTTGACATTAGTTTGACGTAGGTAGGAACGCTCACCATAGACTAAAGTATAGGTTTTTTTTCTACAGACATTGGAGAACGAGCGATCGACTCAGTAGTGTCAAGTTGGCTACCAACGTAGCGTTTTCTCAAATCGCTTACGCGGAGGCGTCAACGATTGTAGAAAGAGATTCGATAAGAAACGTTTGTAACTTGGCTAGGCCTGCTGAGGGGTTACCATGACGTTTTAAAGCAGTAGTGTTTGAATGTTGCTCCAGTGTGGGAAATGGCTGGAATTATAGAGGACGTCTAGCGCTATCTCTTTCCCACTCTGGAATAAGATTAAAACAATACTGCTTTAAGATGTTATGGTGGGCCACCTGATCTCATGCAACTTATGAGATTACGTGTTATTATTATGAACTGCAGAGAAAAGTCCTCCCAGCAGGTTTTCCACTTTTCTCTTTCTATAGGTTTTTGAGCCCAATCTTAATACTATACTTAAAGGAGAAGAGGTTGAGGGAGATAATGGCTGAATTTAATTCCATACCGACGCGCATTGACAATTTATGTCCCAGTCAAAGATGTTAAACCAGTTGAACGTGTCATAACAGTAACAGAAATGAAGGATTTGGCGGCTGCACAGACTGGGATATTGTCTTTTTCGACAACACTTTGCTCCTCGGATGGCAGTTATTATGAGAGTGCTAAGAAAGATACGTCAAAGCCTCAGAAACAAAAACAGGCTAAGAAACCTGTTGAAGTGGAGATGTCGGTACAAGTTGATGCGATGGATGGACACGATGATTCAAATGAAGAGGAGAATAAGACGAGAGAGGTACAATTCAGTGAGCTTATAAGTAGGTTGAAGGAGATTTTGTTTTTAAAAGGAGGAACAGTACATCAAAAGACGCAAAGTTGTTTAAAATGCTGTGTCAATGGGTAATATAGTAAGTAGTAGAAAATATATCGGACTGGCCAATATTGAATCTTTTAATAGATTATTTTGGTTACAACGAATAATAATCTCATAAGACTTAATATTATTCAATGGAATGCACTAAGTATTCACCCAAAGTCAAATATCATTGTACAAATATTATACCAAGAAAAAATTAGTTTAACTCCTAACTATGTACTTCCTAATTATTATTATTAATTCATTTATTTCAGATCACTAGAATTCATAAAATACATTAAATTAAAAATCAATTAGCACATTTATAACACAGACACAAATAGAAATAATGACCCAGAGTTTGCTTCCGATAAAACGAGTTTAGATATTTCAATTACAAGACATTAGATAATTAGACGACATAAAGAAACGTCGCCAGGTAGTGACACAATATCTTTCAATGAAATACAATTTACCTAACAATGGAAAAAAACATTTTATTAAAATTGTATAACCTTTTCTACGCATTAAGTTTTGTCCCTACAGTGGCGAGATGTCACTATTATTCCGATCCCGAAACTAGGTCGTGATCCTCAGTCATCTGGATCTCTGAGACCTACATCAATGATATCGTGTATTTGCAAAACCTTTCATAGTATTTTAATGAAACGCTTAGAGTGGCACATTGAGAAAAATCACTTTTTATCTTAAAAAAAATATATATCTTTAGAAAACATCACTCACCTTTAGACAATCTGACAAGCTTGGTGTTATCAATTCAGGCGGTTTCTCTCATAATCAGTTGAGTATAGACGCCTTATAAGCATATCGACAATGCACAGGTACAATAACATCGGTGTAAAAAGTTTAATATGTATTCTGCAACAAAGGAGTTAGTTCTTTAATGTGTGGGTACTTGTGGATTTTTTTAAAGAAAGATATTTAAGTATGCAGGTAGACTCGGTTTCATTTAGTAGTTGCGTGCCGCGGCTTGGCTCAACCCTTTTTCACCTCGCTTTTCAATTTAGCTACTGTATAGATTTGCAATAGTATCAATAATGTTTGCATTTCACAATACGCTGATGATTTTGCGATATATATAAATTATAATAATGTGCGGGAACGAAGCAAGCATATACAGTTGGGCCTAAATAAATTCGTACCAACAAAGAGCAAAATATGTGTATTTAAAAGAGGTGTTATGAGTGAATTTATTGATGTAACTATAAACGAAATGACTTTGGAAGTGGTAGATAACGTTAAATATTTAGGTCTATGGTTGGACAAATCCTTGCGCTAGGCGAAGCACGTAAATGAATTGAGAGGTAAAAGTCTGAGATTATTAAATATTTTTAAAGCTGTAACTGGTGCGGGTTGGGGAATACGCCCAATTGTTAGTTATTCTATAGTAGTTGTAAAACACACTTTGGCAAGCTGGATAAAATACAAAACCAATGCATGCGTATTATCGGAGGATTTATGGAACGAGAACTCCATATTCACCTGGAGCCGAGGCCACATCAAAATAATAATTAAATGGCTAAAATACATCATGCCCAGATAACAAGTATTCATATTTCCTCCTCTACATCTCCTCTCTTCTTTGGAAATCGTTATCAGTTTATCCTTCCACATTAGTATAATGTGTTGCAATTCTAAGTTAATTTTTTAATATGTTTCTTTTTGTTCTTTCAGTTCTACCATCATCCTAAAGCTGTGCAACTTCAAAGCTGTAGTCAAACGCAAGCGCAAGCGCACCATGTTCACTACTGAACAAGTCAAGCCTTAGAAGCAATCTTCAAAAGAAAACAATACGTCAGTCGAGAAGAGAGGCAACTGATCATGAACAACTTGAAAATCAATGACAAAGCTGTCAAAATATGGTTCCAGAATCGAAGTTTAAAAACCAAAAGGTTGCAAGACCAGGATCCTGAGGAACAATCAGATTGTTCAAATGTAGAACATTCAGAAGAAGGAAGCAGCTCTCCAGATGTTACTCAACAGAATCTGAAATTAGTAAAAAGACTGATGAATATGGTTTCGTTACCCTTCATGAAGGAGTAATGGGAGACTTAGCCAATCTCATAGATGATTTCGTAACAAAAAGCAATGTACATGTCCCAGTTGAAGACACTGTAGGAAATTATACTAGACCAACCTAGACTATGAACCTATTTCTCCAGCCAGTGTTCGTGATAGTAATGAAGAAGAGAATTCGAATACGTTGGAGACCGTCAGAACCTGAATCTTTGCAAAGCCTTTTTGATTTAGAATCTATGTTATCGTTGTAACCTGTGTCTAGATTTAAGTGTAATTTATTATAAGGTGAAAAGGTGGTGGTGGTGTGTGTGTGTTTATTTAAGGCATTTATGTACCTAATTGTGGTAATGATTGAAAATAAATGTTGTGAAAGTGCACATAAGTAAACATGTTTTTATTTACACAGTTACAAAACTACCCAACAGTAAAATGTAAACATGTTTTCAACTTTTTAACCCTAATTACGCACTAATGAAAGGATTAAAGACAGCCATTAAGGAGACACCCTACCTGTGAAAGAGGTACCTAATTACTAATGAGTGAAAGATATGGCACGTATAAGAAGGAGTAGAATATTGCTAGTAACAATCATTCTATCCCAGTACTTATTGCAGTAATCATGGCTTCGTAGTATTCTGGATACTAGCGAATATTATTGCGGTGTGACTATGGATTCTTATCCAGAACATTTTACAAATCCAAATGTATATTTTGAACAAAATCCTTCAAATTTTCAAGTAAATATCATCAAAACTTATACTGTCACTAAGGGATATCTTCCGTGAAAGCTTAAAACGCTAAATAAAAAAAAACGCTTACTTAAGCTTAATCAATTGAACAAAATGAAAAGAAAAGTTTGCTTCACTTTTAGACATATATTTATTTATTTTTATTTGTTTTCAGGTGCACGATGTAGTTTATTCGACTGAAAATTATATCAACCAAGCGGTTTATCCTATGCTATCTTCTGGCGCCAACATTTGTGAAACAAGACAAGTAGTTCATGACAATAGTCATTATTATGAAAATCCTGCTTCTCAGTACCACCAACTCCAGGTAACAATCCGTGTATAATCTTAAAATAACCAACAGTATTCCAATTCACAAGATCTCCCTAGCTTACAAAATGGGTTACAATTATTTTAATGTTTTCTCTTTGTCCATTTCAGTACACTCCACTTACACCTGAGCCAGTGTTATATCCAGGGATTCACCTGGAGCCGAGGCCACATCAAAATAATAATTAAATGGCTAAAAGACATCATGCCCAGATAACAAGTAAGTATTCATATTTCCTCCTCTACATCTCCTCTCTTCTTTGGAAATCGTTACCAGTTTATCCTTCCACATTAGTATAATGTGTTGTCATTCTAAGTTCATTTTTTAATATGCTTCTTTCTATTCTTTCAGTTCTACCATCATCCTAAAGCTGTGCAACTTTAAAGCTGTAGTCAAACGCAAGCGCAAGCGCACCATGTTCACTACTGAACAAGTAGAAGCCTTAGAAGCAATCTTCAAAAGAAAACAATACGTCAGTCGAGAAGAGAGGCAACTGATCGTGAACAACTTAAAAATCAATGACAAAACTGTCAAAATATGGTTCCAGAATCGAAGTTTAAAAACCAAAAGGTTGCAAGACCAGGATTCTGAGGAACAAGAAGATTGTTCAAATGCAGAACATTCAGAAGAAGGAAGCAGCTCTCCAGATGTCACTCGCCTTGATTCAACAGAATCTGAAATTAGAAAAAAGACTGATGAATATGGTTTCGTTACCCTTGATGAAGGAGTAATGGGAGACTTAGCCAATCTCATAGATGATTTCGTAACAAAAAGCAATGTACATGTCCCAGTTGAAGACATTGTAGGAAATGATACTAGACCAACCTAGACTATGAACCTATTTCTCCAGCCAGTGTTCGTGATAGTAATGAAGAAGAGAATTCGAATACGTTGGAGACCGTCAGAACCTGAATCTTTGCAAAGCCTTTTTGATTTAGAATATATGTTATCGTTGTAACCTGTTTGTAGATTTAAGTGTAATTTATTATAAGGTGAAAAGGTGGTGGTAAAGTGGTGGTGTGTGTGTGTGTGTTTTTTTAAGGCATTTATGTACTTAATTGTGGTAATGATTGAAAATAAATGTTGCGAAAGTCATTTCTGAATTTAATTTATAGTGATCTATTCCAAACCTAGGAATAGAAACATCACTAACTAAACTGATAGAACAGCTATCGATCTGATAATGTATTTTAAAACAGATTTTTATGATAACTGATAAATAAAAATTACATACACACACACACACATTACATTTTCGTAAGTTTGCCATGAAATGAAACGTTACGGGCGCTTTTTTCCTCCGATAATTTCCAATCCGATGTGATGCTAGCCATTTGGTGGCATTCATCCTTCACACGGTTTGTCACTTGCAAAGTTTTGGGACTAGTTACTATAAGAGATTAATTAAAATCGAACATAATCTTGGTGCTAGAGCGTTAAGAAATAGGTACAAATGTCCTGATGATCTATATTTGTTCTAATGAACAACTATATTGTCATTAAACTAATTGAGAGACGTAGATGGGTTCAAATTTGCACTATTTAATTTGAGTAATTATTTTTCTAATAAGTATGTTACTTAACAGTGCTAACGTGCAACTACCGATTTGAAACCAAATCTAAGCGATCACACAAAAACGTCTGAGAATCCCAGACCTGGGGAGTTACCATAACGTTTTAAAGTATTCTTTTAATGTCTCTCCAGTGTGGGAAAGAGCCGGAATCATAGAGGACGTCCTGCGCCATATCTTTATCACTCTGGAATATGATTAAAACAATACTGCTTTAAACGTTATGGTAACTCTCCAGGTCTGGGATTCTCAGACGTAAGGTGAGGTGAAGGTGGCGTAACGTAAGGTGGGACGCCCTCAGGCTCGGTGGAGTGACGATCTTCGCAGGGTGGCTGGTAGCAACTGGATGAGAGTCGCTGAAAATCGAGTTGAATGGCGTGCGATTGAGGAGGCCTATGTCCAGCAGTGGACTGCTATAGGCTGATGATGATGAATACTGCTTTAGAGTCATGGTAGGCCACCTGTTCTCCTGCAACTTATGAGATGACATGTTATTATTAGACCCTGTTGTATCCCACTGCAGAGCAAAGGCCTCCCATTAGGTTTTCCTCTTTTCTCTTTAAAAATGAGATTAAGAATGAAATTAAACCATTGTTACAAACATTTTCTTAACGTAACAGCGCTATGAATAATCGTAACAAACTAGGATGCGCCAGTTTCTTGGGCCCGTTTACTTAAAATTAAAACACATGACTTGTTGATGTGATAGTTGACAAGGTAATTAGGTAAATGAGGATTACCTTTTTACAAAAAACAAAATGATATTACAATAATAAAAAATAAAAATAAGTCTAATATTTAGTAATGTCGTGTGAGAGTGTGTATGTGTGTGTGTGTGTGTGTGTGTGTGAGCGCGCGTGTGGATGCGTGGGGGTGCGTGTGCCTGTGTGTGCAGATGTGTGGGTTGTTTGCAGTTATTTTATGTTATGATGTTTAATTAACTTAATATTTCTTCTGTCTCTTCATATTATGACAGATTGGCAATCCATTTTATTATAGTTTTCTTGCATGAAAACTTGCTCATGTCGTTAATGTCGCAGCTTTTGCTGATTATATTATAAATATGGATATGCGAGTAAAACGGGCATCGTCTGGCTAAGAGGCTATTTGCTTCGGGAAGGGGAATGTTGAGGACGCGTTTAGGGACAAGTTTTTAATAATCAAGTCTATTTTTCAGGGTTTTGTGAACATGCAATGTTGTCTTTCGGATAAATAATTGCCGCACTCTTAAGACAGCAAACTCCTTATAAATTAAATCTGCGGGGTAGCGAAAAGGCTTTCTTAAAGCTACTTTTATAACGGCTCATTGAGCTCTTTCTATTTATTTATGACTGCTTTTCCCGGCTGCACCCCAAACAGAAACGCCGTATTGAAGTACTGACTGACACAGACAAGGTAAATTGTGCGTAGAATTTCAATGGGTGTACAGTCACGTAGTTTTTTCATCACGTATAGACGATGTATCATCAGCTTCCTAACGCGACCAGTGTATATGTGATTTGAATTATCTATAGCTATTTCAGCCCAATCTTTGAAGTGGGCGTAAAGCTCGACACGCCATCGCCTTCTGGACCTACAGCGATCCCTACACATAAGTAAACATGTTATTATTTACAAAACTACCCAACAGTAAAATGTAAACATGTTTTCAACTTTTTTAACCCTAATTACGTACTAACGAAAGGATTAAAGACAGCCATTAAGGAGACACCCTACCTGTGAAAGAGGTACCTAATTACTAATGAGTGAAAGATATGGCACGTATAAAAAGGAGTAGAATATTGCTAATAACTATCATTCTAACCCAGTACTTATTGCAGTAATCATGGCTTCGTACCAGAATACTAGCGAATATTATTGCGGTGTGACTATGGATTCTTATCCAGAACATTTTACAAATCCAAATGTATATTTTGAACAAAATCCTTCAAACTTTCCAGTAAATATCTATATAATAGAAAAGAAAAGTTTGTTTTACTTTTAGACATATATTTATTTATTTTTATTTGTTTTCAGGTGCACGATGTTGGTTATTTGTCTGAAAATTATACCAACCAAGCAGTTTTTCCTATGCTATCTTCTGGCGCCAACATTTGTGAAACAAGACAAGTAGTTCATGACAATAGTCATTATTATGGAAATCCTGCTTCTCAGTACCACCAACTCCAGGTAACAATCCGTGTATAATCTTAAAATAACCAACAGTATTCCAATTCACAAGATCTATCTAGCTTACAAAATGGGTTACAATTATTTTAATATTTTCTTTTTGTCCATTTCAGTACACTCCACTTACAAGAGAGTCGGTCTTATATCCAGGGATTCACCTGGAGCCGAGGCCACATAAAAATAATAATTATACGGCTAAAAGACATCATGCCCAGATAACAAGTAAGTATTTATATTTCCTCCTCTACATCTCCTCTCTCCTTAGGAAATCGTTACCAGTTTATCCTTCTACATTTGTATAATGTGTTGTTCATGCTAAGTTCATTTTTTAATATGCTTCTTTCTATTCTTTCAGTTGTACCATCATCCAAAGGGAATTTTAAAGCGGTAGTAAAACGGAAGCGCAAGCGCACCATCTTCACTACTGAACAGGTAGAAGGTTTAGAAGAAATTTTCAAAAAACAACAATACGTCAATCGAGAAGAGAGGCAACTGATCGGGAACAACTTGAAAATCAACGATAAAGCTGTCAAAATATGGTTCCAGAATCGAAGGCTAAAAACCAAGAGGTTGCAAGACCAGGAGGAACAAGAAGATTGTTCAAATGTTGAACATTCAGAAGAAGCAAGCAGCTCTCCAAATGTTACTCGTCTTAATTCAGTAGAATCTGAAATTAGAAAAAATACTAATGAATATGGTTTCGTTACCCTTAATGACGGAGTAATGGGAAACTTAACCAATGTCATAAATGATTTTTTAACAAATAGTAGTGTCCCAGTTAAAAACATTGTAGCAAATAATACAAGACCTACATACGAACCAATTTCTCCAGCCAGTGTTCATGATAATAATGAAGAGGAGAATACTATATGTTGGAGACCGTCAGAACCTAGTGAATCCTTACAAAGACTTTTTGATTTGCAATCTATGCCAATGTTGTAACCAGTGTCTAGATTTAAGTGTAATTTATTGTAAGGTGTAAAGGAAGTCGTAAGGTGGTTGTGTTGTGTATTTATTTATTTTAATTTTTTTAAGGCATCTAAGTACTTATTTTCATTATCCTTATATTTATTGACAGGACATTTATGTATTTGACATCATTATTATTGCTCACTATTTTTAATATGAATTATTATTTTAAATCTATGTTATTGTTGTAACCTGTCTAGATTTAAGTGTAATTTATTATAAGGTGTAAAGGGGGTGGTAAGGTGGTGGTGTTGTGTATTTATTTATTTTAATTTTTTTAAGGCATTTATGTACTTATTATCATTATCCGTATATTTATTGACATGACATTTATGTATTTGACATCATTATTATTGCTCGCTATTTTTAATATGAATTATTATTTTCAATCTATGTTATTGTTGTAACCAGTGTCTAGATTTAAGTGTAATTTATTATAAGGTGTAAAGGAAGTGGTAAGGTGGTTGTGTTGTGTATTTATTTATTTTAATTTTTTTAAGGCATCTAAGTACTTATTTTCATTATCCTTATATTTATTGACATGACATTTATGTATTTGACATCATTATTATTGCTCGCTATTTTTAATATGAATTATTATTTTCAATCTATGTAATTGTTGTAACCAGTGTCTAGATTTAAGTGTAATTTATTATAAGGTGTAAAGGAAGTGGTAAGGTGGTTGTGTTGTGTATTTATTTATTTTAATTTTTTTAAGGCATCTAAGTACTTATTTTCATTATCCTTATATTTATTGACATGACATTTATGTATTTGACATCATTATTATTGCTCGCTATTTTTAATATGAATTATTATTTTCAATCTGTGTTATTGTTGTAACCAGTGTCTAGATTTAAGTGTAATTTATTATAAGGTGTAAGGGGGTGGTAAGGTGGTGGTGTTGTGTATTTATTTATTTAATTTTTTTTAAGGTATTTATGTACTTATTTTCATTATCCTTATATTTATTGACATGACTTTTTTTTAAATGTTCGACATCATTTTTATTGTTCGCTATGTTTAATATGAATTATTATTTTAAATGAATAGAATTGTATTTAATTTTAATTCACTAATTGCATTTCAATGTAGTTAATTTAAATTATGAAATTGTTATATCTAATTACTAAGTTGTGTACTGCATGTTATATATAAGCATAACCAAGATGTAAAATATAAATATTTGTACGGCTGAAATGCCGAATATAGTGAAACCCATAGATCATAAGAACTTATGGTACCTACCTATATTCTTTCAAATAAATATATCATTCATTCATTCATTATTTGTGGTAGTTATTGAAAAAAATAAATGTTGTGAAAGTCATTTTTGAATTTAATTTCTTGTGATCTAATCCAAACCTAAGAATAGAAACATCACTAACTAAACTGATAGAAAACCGATCGATTTGATAATGTATTTTGCAACAGTTTTTTTTGATAACTGGTGAATAAAAATTACATTTTTGTAAGTTTGCCATGAAATGAAACGTTACGGGCGCTTTTTTCCTACCTAAGAGCCATACGGAAAATCAAAAAATAAGTACAAACTTGATTTCGTTAATGATTAAGAGTCCTTATTATTTTCGTCACAGTACTAGTTTAGGTAATTTCAGAGAAATGTGTGCGTACGAGCGTTCGAAAGATCGTAGTATCATGCAGTGCAGCGAGAGCAAACAATCTTGATCCGTTACCGTATTGTAAGCAAATCAAATTTGCATTTATAGCGCATCGGCTTATTTAGGCATTATTTAAATATTTTATTTCAATAAAATAAGTAGTCAAAAAAAAATGAATTGGATAGATAAACACCTAAGTTTTATAATATTACATACTTATTGATATTTCCAACATATTCTTACGAGTAGACGACGGTTTTGCACATTATTTTATCGCGTTTTTTCAATGTGAACCACATTTTTTTTAAAGTACTAATTGAACTAATTTAAAATATCAAATATCGTAGACCTACGAATATACTATATGCCCAGTATGTACGATTTATATCAGATTATAATTCATTACCAGTTAGCCAAAAAATCTATTGAAAAACCTGGTGTTTCGTGCTTACGTAAAAACGTATGTTTGATTTTTATTTTCCTAATTTATGTTGGGTGGTTATCAAAATTAAAATTCGTACACTCATTAGATATGTAGTTGATATATAACTGTGCATTAAAAAAATACCAGATACCTTATGGTTATTGAGAAATTTGCGCTGAAAAAAGTAGTATTTTCTGTTTTTAAACCTCGAAATTGATAGGGACTCTTAAGCTCTGCAAGTTCTATCTAAAACTATAAGCGTATAATATATATCTGAAACTATCTATCTCGAAAACGATCTATCTAAAACTATAAGCGTATAATATTCGGTTGTTTAATTCGCATGAGATTTTCGTACTAAACTTTTAATGTCGATCACATATTTTTCTAACAATATGACGGTACAAGGAAAACGCTGCGGTGTCGAAACAAATATGCCACCGTCACATTACTAAAGTCTAGTCTTAGAAAGTAGTGATCGGTCGCTGTGTGGACCGGTGATTTCTTCAAAAATAATATCTGTTTGAGATAATCCTTCATCATCATGATACAAAACATTTTGTTAACTTCACTGGCTCCTTTGAAGAATACGAATGAGGTAAGCTTTTTGGATTTTATGCCGAACCGTTTTTTTTAATGAAAAATGTTTGCTGCCATATTTGGTATCAATTAGCAACGTTATAAAATTATATGTCAATACTAACGAGAATGTGGTAACTTCGTTGTTGGGCCTAATTGAAGGAAAATATACATTAATATTAAATGACATTTCTCGCCGACTGGTTGACACTTCGCGTGACCGTCTGGCTGGCTATTTCTTTAGCCAAAATATTAAAATTGCCATTCAACGTGGCAATGCTGCCAATCTTCTGGGCACGTTGCCGGATGACAGTGATGTGGAGGAGTAAATAGACGCCGAAGCGTCGTTGTTTATTTAGTTAGTTTATATTTAGTTAGTTTATTTTATGTAAAGAAACATAATAATTATAATCATCATCGTGTTTGGTTTTTAAAATTATAGTTAAATGGTCAACTAAATATTCTGGCCAGGATCAGGTTCAAAATTCTGTCAGTAAATACAGTCAATTCACTACTTCAGACGCTCTTAGTGCCCAGCACGTTTGATAGCAAAATTGCCATACTGAGAGCCTCATTCTAGTTATTGCTACCAATGAATTGCTTCTCATTTTTTTGGCAGGTTACCTGCTGGGAAAATCGGCCGTTTTCAACAGTATGGCCAGAAAATAATCAGCAGAAAAAAAGAGGTTTGTAGATTTTCGAATACCTACTTTTACCCTGGTGTTTAAGGTTCCGTAGCCGGATGGCATAAAACGGAACGCTTATCGATTCGTCATGTCTGTCTATCTGTCCGTCTGTCTGTAGGTCTGTACGGTATGTAACAGCCACTTTAATACGAAACTATTAGGACTACACAGTTGAAACTTGGTAGGTAGATGTATTCTGTAAACCGCTTTACAATTTTTATACAAAATAAAAGATAAAGGGGGGCTCCCCATACATGGAACTGAAACAATTTTTTTTTTGTCTACAGATAGGTGTTTAAAAATGACGGCCAGTGGGTCGTCTTAGGAGCGGGTTGAGGTTCCCAAAACCATTTTTTCTCAAACACAATCCTTTGAAAGCTAGACACTTCCAAAGTGGTAAAATGGGTGCTCCCCCCCTCTAATTTCTAAAGTAAGAGGAGGAAAATTCTAAAAAAAGTGTAGGATTGTAGAACTTAAAAAAAAAACGTTTCAACGAAAATTGGTTTGAGAAGATTTGATGTTTAGTTTTTAAGATATGGGACTGGTTCATCATAATACAGTAGTAACTTTGTTTTTCATCATCATACTACAGTAGTAACTTTGTTTTTCATTAACATAACATAAAAAACAAATTTAGTTTTGCTGTTGAATGTAACAATACAACATTATGAATAAGCCTTCAAATTGTTTTATATTGTTCGGTGCTACGGAACCCTGTGTGCGTGTGAGTACGACTCGCACTTGGCCGGTTTTTTATTTTTGTCAACTTCATATTATATTCTGACGGCGACTAGACAAACAAACGTGATGGTTCGAAAATTGCCACGAGTCCAGGCCCTCCGGATACATTGTGCGTCTTAGTTGTTTTCAAAAAAATTGCAATGGAAGTGTTTCTATTTACATAATAGGTGTCATTTTTAATGCACCGTGATAAGGTCATGATAACGAGATCGAAACATCATTCTAGTGTGTTCAGTTTTTGTATGTGTACTGTCCCAACCTGTCATAGTAAAGTTGGTACTGTGTTACAGGTAGAGTGTAGACAGTAGCCCAAAAGTCTGACAACCAGTCTTACCAAGGTGTATCGTATTACCCGGTACTTACTCGGTTGTCCATGTAAAATACTGGTATTTAGCTGCATCCAGTTAGACTGGAAGCAGACCTCAACATAGTTGGGAAAAGTCTAGGCAGATGATGTGTGGATATGCGTATGTATATAGGTATTTTTTCTTATATGTTTTAGTTAAAAATATTTTCTAGTCTTTATTTCTGTTATTACACCTACTGTATAAAGGATGTAAATAGACCCTTAACATAACCGAAAGGCACTTGTTCTCCCCGTTTTTGCGGTAATTTTTTTGTTCTAGACCATACCTGGGAACCTTCTAGTTACGGAGATATTGGGGGTCAAAGTTCCAACTTTTTCACAAGTTTTTTTTTAAATACATGTTTTTAATGTAAGATTTTTACTTTACACACCTCCACGACCCCCGTACTTACCCCGTACAGTGCTTTCCATCGAGTCCTACCGTAAAACGTGATTTTACACCCCAAAAAAAAAGTCGATTCCCAGCAATAATTTTTCCGTAAAGTTACTTAGTTTGATGTACAGAATGCTTGGTTGACGGCTATGTCAAGGGTCTGTTTACACCCTGTATTGTCTCTGCACCACCCTAAGGTAGACTGGTAGAAAATGCCTATGGCATTAAGTCTGCCTTTGTGCAATTTTGTTACTTGTGCATAAAGTTTTAATAAATAAATAAATAAATAAATGATGTACTGTCATCCTCCTGGGCAAGGCTCATTGCTTCCACTTCTTCACAGTTTAATTTATTTATTTTCAGATGTAAGCATAACAATAAAAAAGAAACAAAAACGGGTGCGGACTGCCTTCTCGACAGAACAACTGCGAGCTTTAGAAAAGGAATTTTCTAGCCATAGGTACATTAACACATTGAAACGTGCTCAGCTAGCCAACGCTCTGAAAATCGGCGACAAATGTATCAAAATCTGGTTCCAAAACAGGAGAATGAAGGAGAAGAGGGAATCATTGGAATCCAGCTGCGAATCTTCGAACGAATCTGTTAGTATTGAATCCCCTTCAGTGCCTGCTTCACCCCCATTGCAAGTAATTAGTGATCAAAAGAACGCTGAACATTTAAACCAACTTACTCACTATACTGAACCAACTTACCATCTACCCACTTATAATTCTAACCCTGTTCCGTCCTATGATGGTATGGCTCCACCAGGTTTTTCAACACATTTTTATAACGAAAACACTATATATCCAACTCGGTATTATCCGTTAGATGTTAACTATTCGAATGGTGAAGGAAATGTGTACAATCAATATGGAAGTGAAGTAAATAACTGTTGGGCACCGAATCAATATCCGTATTACTCGGCTTTATAGATTTTTATAAAAGACCTTGAGACAAATAATTATTATATTCTTTAAAATCGCTATACAATCAAAACAAAAACAAATTTAATTACTATTTTTTGAAGATCATTTTCATTCACTATTTTTTCCCAAAACTGTGTTTTTTGCCTTTAAGTTCAATTTTTTTATGCCCAAATTGTGACTTAATTGGTTTTGATTGTACAACGGGGAATTCATGTCAATACGGAGATATTTTTAAATAAAACTATACTTTTTTATTATTAAGCAAAGGTAGGTAAATAATTCATATTTTATTATACATAGGTATAATTTATTTTCATCAGATTAGTATTTAATTTAACATTTACATTTTAAGATTTATTTTTATGGAGTGATAATATTTAAGGAAATGTTAAAATACTATTTTTTATTGGTTTATTGGGTGTAGTTTCTAGATATGACTTCCTAGATTTAAGCTCTTTTTAAGTAAGGTGACTTGCTTTTATAAAATATTTAATATAAAATAAATAAAATTAATATATCATTCTTTATTCGTTAGAACTTTTAGGTAATTTATTTTAATAAAACTGTAACTCATTCTAAAATACTTTGTTATTTTTGTAATTAAACTTTATGTGGGGTGCGAGTTTATGAATAGGTATTGCTTGATATTTATATGTACTTTCTTTCTACGTCTTTTTATTTTTCTATGTTTTATCTTAAAACTATGTTAAAAAAAATCTTTATTACTAACAATTTTGGCTAGCCGTAAATTAATTATTTTAAAATTAAAATTAAGTAAATAGTACTATATACTTTAAAAATGTACAACATCTCAGTGTGAAAACTTTTCGAATAAAATATCAATAAAACTATATATTTTCTTTAATTACGTAACACGCTTACGGATATAACCTTACAAACAAAATTAAAATAATAGTTTATAGTATATTAATATTTACACAAACAACAGGCAATATCTAAAAAAAAACTTAATCTACTAAAGACTAGAATTTTAACATTGTAAAAATATAATGTGTGTACATTTACATGAAAATGTACCATGAGTAAAAAAATACGAGATTTTGAATACACAAAAAAAAAAAAAATTGCACTTGGATTTTGGAAAGGCATAGCAGGATAACATATTAGGGACTTGGAGATTGCTGCGGAAAACTATACGGAACTTGAGGCATTACTTGCCAAACATGACAATCACAGTTAGTTACACAGTCTTTTGGCAAAGTTCTCTTGAACGGGAGACATAATAATTCAACAATGGACTGCTCGGAGAAGAGACAGGTGAAGTACTAGAAGACGCAACAGGCATGACACTCACAGGCTTCCAAATAACTCCACACGCAGATATTTAAGACTGAGTATAAAATGGTGAAACTGCTGGCACCAGAGATACTAATTCTGGATTACTGGAAGTTTCCTGCTAGGGTTTGTTGCGGACCCATTGCAGGACTATTCACTTTTCTTCTTGGTGATAAATCTTCAGGTTATCTGATATTAAATAATATCAAATGTTATGCCATTAAACCTAATTTTATTCTTCGATTAAAAGGTACAATTTTGCTCTCATACGGCCAGTACTTTCATAGAAGATTATCATTGTAATTATCGTGTTTTGTTACCCGACTACGGCGAAGCCCAAAGGAAGGGTTATGATTTTAGCAGTCTATGTATGTACGTGTGTGTATGTTTATATGTACGTATGTTCCTCCGTAGCGACTAAACTGTTCATCCGATTTTGATGAATAATGTATTAATCTATTCGTTATTATGCCCGGGAATTATAGGCTACATTTTAACCGATTTCAACAATAAGAGGTTTCGATTTTACATTGTAAACCCTGAATTTCATTAGAGCGCAATTTTTCAGTAGTCGGGTTTTTTAGTTGTAGTATACCACACAAATTCTTGTCGAATTCTCATTTTTATTTAATAGATACTAGTGAACCGCCCCGGTTTCGCACGGGTGCAATTACCATCTGTTCTGTGAATCCCACAGACTTTGGCTCTTCCATCTTCTTTTATCTTCAACTTCCTTTTTAAATTTCTGTTGTTCTAGACAAAGCGATTTGGAAAAAGATTCGATTTTATATTCCATAGACAATTCAATAGAGAATTCAGCAGATATTATATTCCGGAGATGAATTACTAGTTTCCACAAACACAGATGGTGGATGAATCAGTTTGGCTGTAGTCACTACATTTTGAGTTACAGGTGCAGGATTTTTTGCTGCAGAATCTTTGATTTCAACTCCTTGAACAATTTTCCTTGTTTCGTTACTTGTAGAATTATTTGTTGCCATATTATTGTAAGTTTCTTTCATTCAAATCATTAAGTAATGGTAATGGACGCGGTTGTTCATTAGTTGATGGCACAACATTATTTAATTGATCTTTAGTGTATTCCAAAAACTTTCTAATGCTTTGTACGTCATCAAATTCTTTAGTAGCATTTTCTTTGTTTTTCTTTCATCGAGCGATTCTGAAACCAGATTTTAACAGCTCTTTCAGGGATGTTCAAAGATGAAGCTACTTCCTTACGAAGAGCGTTTCCAATGTAAGGAAACTTGTTGAACTGCTTCTCCAGATAGTTTACTGGGTCCGTTATGAAAGTACTTCGGAATCTTTTGACCTTTTGTGTGCTATCATGTTGCTGATAAATCCATCTGAAAATTAAACAATATGCGATTAGTATTTATTTGTTTCAAAATATTTTTCTAATATTTTGGTTTGATGAATGTTCAATCTAGTAGGTATTAACGATCAATCTCAAAATATTTTTTAATTTTAGACAGATGAGAAATGTTCACATTGTGGCCAGGATCAGGTTAAAAAGGTTTAAAATTCTGTCAGCAAATACAGTCAATTGACTACTTCAGACGCTCCTAGTGCCCAGTACGTTTGATAGCAAAATTAACATATTGAGCACCTCATTCTAGTTATTGCTGCCAATGAATTGCTTCCCATTTTTTTTGCAGGTGGCCTGCTGTGAATGTCGGTCGTTTTCAACAGTATCGCCAGAAAATAATCAGCAGAAAATAAGAGGTTTGTAGATTTTCAAATACTACTTTTACCCTGGTTAACGGTTAACTAGACAAACAAACATTATATAAACAGTGACGCTTCGAAAGTAGCCACGAGTCCAGGCCCTTTGGATACATTGTGCGTCTTAGTTGTTTTTAGAATAATTGCAATGGAAGTGTTTCTATTTACATAATAGGTGTCATTTTTAATGCACCGTGATAAAGTCATGATAACGAGATCGAAACATAATTCTAGTGTGTTCAGTTTTTTTATGTGTACTGTCCCAATCTGTTATAGTACAGTTTGTACTATGTTACAGGTAGACAGTGGCCCAAAATTCTGACAACCAGTCTTACCAAGGGGTATCGTATTACCCGGTACTAACTAGGTTATCCATCTAAAAATACTGGTATTTAACTGCATCCGGTTAGACTGTAAACCGACCCCAACATAGTTGGAAAAAGGCTAGTCAGATGATGTACTGTCCCACTCGTATGCAAGGCCCCCCATTGCTTCCACTTCTTCACAGTTTAATTTATTTATTTTCAGATGTAACCAGGAAAATAAAAAAGAAACAAAAACGGGTGCGGACTGCCTTCTCGACAGATCAAGTGCGGGCTTTAGAAAGGGCGTTCTCCCGCCATTGGTACGTTAGCTTAGAGAAACGTGCTGAGCTAGCCAACGCTCTAAAAATCGGCGAGAAATGTGTCAAAATCTGGTTCCGAAACAGGAGAATGAAGGAGAAGAGGAAATCATCGGATTCACCCCCATTGCAAGTAATTATTGATCACAAGAACACTGAACACTCAAACCAACTTACTCACTATCCTGTCCCAATTTACCATCAACCCACTTATTATAATGCTAACCCCGTTCAGTCCGGCTATGGAGGTATGGCTCCACCTTGTTTTACAACATATTTTTATAAAAAAAACACTGTTTATCCAACTGTGTATTATCCGTATGATGTTAACTATTCGAATAGTGAAGGCAGTGGGTACAATCACAGTTAAGTTAATAGCTGTTGGGCAGCGAATCATTATCCGTATTACTCGGCTTTATAGATTTTTATAAGCGACCTTTATACACAAATAATTATTATATTCTTTATGATCGCTATACAATCAAAACCAATCAAATTAATTTGATCATTATTTTTGTTACCATATAAAATATGCTACACTCTTTAAAACAATTACAACCTCCTGATACGCTATGGCCAGTAAATATTCTTAATTTTAAATGTGTACATTTTTCGTAGTCATGTTTAAATGGCTTTGTATGTAAGATAAAATTTATCCACTACATTATTTATTTACTCAATATTTTTAAACTGATCTAGTTCTATAATTAGGTAAATCTGTGATTTATTTATTTATTCAAATAATTACAGTGTATCTATCTATTTCTATTTATTTGCAGTTAAAGTTTCATAATAACTTAATTAATATGTTTTTCAGACCATTTCCATCTCCAAAACTGTGTTTTTTGCCTTCAAGTTCAATGTTTTTATGCCCAAATTGTGACTTAATTTTTTTTGGTTTTGATTGTGCAACGGAAATTTATGTAAATACGGAGATATTTTTAGGTAATACTATACTTTTCTATTATCAAGCAAAGATAGATGAATAATTCATATTTTTATTATACATAGGTATAATTTTTTGTTCATCAGATTATTGTTGAATTTGACATTTATATTATTTAAGATTTATTTTATGGACTGTTAATATAATTATTAAAAAATAAATAAAAAATATAAATAAAATATAAAATATTTAATATAAAATAAATAAAATTAATATTTTATTATTTATTCATAACTTTAAGCGAGGAGGAGCTAGGGGCTAAATAATAACAACCGCCGATCTTTAGGTTAAGCCGTGCTTGCCTAGGTTGGTCTGTGGATGGGTGACCACCTATTACATACCAGTTTCCTCCGTGCCTCGGAAAGCACGTTAAGCCGTTGGTCCCGGCTGTCATTTGTAGATCTTTGACAGTCGTTACAGGTAGTCAGTGGCTCAAATAGTCTGACAACCAGTCTTACCAAGGGGTATCGTATTACCTAGTACTAACTGGGTTGTGGAGGTCAGATAGTCAGTCGCTCCATGTAAAATACGGGTATTCAGCTGCATCTGGTTAGACTGGAAGCCGATCCTACCATAGTTGAGAAAAGGCTAGGATGATTCGTTATAACTTTAAAGTATTATTTTATCAAAACTGTATTGTAACTTATTCTAAAATACTTTGTTATTTTTGTATTTGTATTAATTTAAAGTTAAAACTTTTGTAGGGTGCGAGTTTATGAATAGGCATTACTTGATATTTATATGTACTTTCTTTTCTACGTCTTGTTATCTGTTTTATCTTGAAACTATGTTAAAAATATCTTTATTTCTAACAATTTTGGCTAGCCGTAAATTAATTGTGTTAAAATTAAGTAAATAGTAGGTAGGCTATTTAAACAAAATTATTTAAAAAAATCGAATAAAATATCAACAAAACTATATGTTTTCTTTAATTACGTAACACTCTTACGAATATAACCTTACAAACAAAATTAAAATATTCACTACAATACACAAACAGTTTCTTAAAAAAAAACTTAAACATCACAAGCATATTACTTAATCTACTAAAGCCTAGAATTTTAACATTGTAAAAATATAATGTGTGTACATTTGCATGAACATGTACAGACGCCATCACATTAAGCTACCCGAAAATGTAAAATTTTCCCAGTCAACCTTGAACCTAATGCTTCATAGTGATAAAGTTGACAATCGATTAAAGAAATTTGACATATTGGAGGAGCTTGATGTGCTAGCGTCTGTACCATGAGTCAAAAAATACGAGACCTTTATTTACAAAAACAAACATTAAAATTATTTTCTGGGATTTTGGAAAGGCGGAGCAGTGATAATATATTGGGGACTTGGAGATTGTTGCGGAATACTATTCGGAACTTGAGGCATTACTTGCCCATCATGACAATCACAGTTACACTGTCTATGGGCAAGTTTCTCTTGAACAGGAGACACATTCAACAACGGAGTGCTCGAAGCAGAAACAGGTGAAGTACTAGAAGACGCAACAGGCATGATACTCACTGACTTCCAAATAACTCCACTCGCAGGCATGTAAGACTGAGTATAAAATGGTGAAACTGTTGGCACTAGAGATAGTAATCCTGGATTACTGGAAGCGTTTCCTGCTAGGGTTTGTTGCGGACCCATTGCAGGACTATTTACTTTTCTGCTTGGTGATAAATCTTCTGGTACCATCTGTTCTGTGAATCCCACAGACTTTGGCTCTTCCATCTTCTTTATATCTTCAACTTCCTTTTTAAATTTCTGTTGTTCTAGACAAAGCGGTTTGGAAAAAGATTCGGTTTTATATTCCTTACATAATTCAATAGAGAATTCAGCAGATCGTTTAAATTCCGGAGACGAATTACTTCTTTTCATAAACATAGATAGTGGATGAATCACTTTGGTTGTAGTCAATACATTTTGAGTTACAGGTGCAGGATTTTTTGCTGCAGAATCTTTGATTTCAACTCCTTGAACAATTTTCCTTGTTTCATTACTTGTATAATTATTTGTTGCCATATTTTTGTAACAGTATCTTTGATTCAAACCAGTTAGCAATGGTAATGAACGCGGTTGTTCATTAGTTGATGGCACATCATTATTAAATTGAACTTTAGTGTTTTCCAGAGACTTACTAATGCTTTGTTCGTCATCAACTTCTTTAGTAGCAATTTCTTTCTTTTCTTTCATCCGGCGATTCTGAAACCAGATTTTGATAGCTCTTTCAGAGATGTTCAAAACTGAAGCTAGTTCCTTGCGATTAGTGATTCCGATGTAAGGAAACTTCTTGAATTGCTGCTCCAGGTAGTTCACTTGGTCCGTTGTGAAAGCACTTCGGAATCTTTTGGCCTTTTCCGTGCTATCACGTTGCCGATAATCCATCTGAAAATTAAAGAATACGTGATTAGTATTTAGTTGGTTTACAATATTTTTCAATTGTTTTATCTTCACGAATGTTCAATCTAGTAGGTATCAACGATCAATCACCCATCCTTTTCTAATTTTTAACAAAACATTCCGTCACACTTTTTGTGCCTTTTACCTATTTAAAATTAATAATTACGAGGATGCTGTTTATTTACCAGTGATAGTAACCATTTTAGTTCATATTAAATTAAATAAACGTGGCCACCTACTGGGCCCAAACCGTGTAATATGAAAGGAACATCAATACGACAAGAAGAAGAAGTTCATATTAAATCACTAACTGCAATTTCTTTATATCATTGAATAAAAAACACTGTATAACACACACCTCCCACACACTCAACACTTACCTCTTGAATATGATATTTCCTCCCAATAAAATAACCTTCACCAGCAGTTTGAATATTTACACCATCTTTTTTACCGTTTCGATTCAACCACAGATACTTCATTTTCAATCGATGCAGGCACATTAGCGCAACTAATACAAATCGACTAAGAATTTTAAACTAAGTGTCCTTTATATAGTAATGCTTGGAAAATCATTATTTAATGACAATAATTATGACCTAAACATATACTATTAACTAATTATAGTCAGAGCATGAACGATTATTATCATAATGTGTGATATTAATTGTTGAATTCTCTTATCAGTAGTGTCAATATTACTTAGAATGATTCGTCAACAGTGAGTTCTTTTCGAACATCACCACAGATTAAATAATAGTTCCTATGAATAACAACTGCTTAAAAATTACTTTTTCTCACTCTTTAATAGCTAGGTTGGCTTTGAATTCTAATTCGTATTAAATTAATGACTACGAAATCATAAAAAATACTTGATGAAACTGACACAACAGCGTGGCGACTGGCAAAACCAGCGAGAGGTAGGTGCTAGGTTTCTGTATGTATCTAACCTGATGAACACGCTGTAGTGGCTGCGGATGATTATGATGTTTGCTTTTTAGGGTAAGTAAAATGCCTGATTAAATTAATAAATAACAAGTGCTAGACATGAACTTCCGATAAACAAAGAAATGCTCATATGAAAGTATTTACGTCTCATATCATTTCTTAATATTAGTAAGTAGGTACTTTAATAAATTACAGGTAGTTTGACCACTTGATAATAAGTGTGTTTGTTGATTGATATTGATTTTAAATAAGACAAAATAAAAGGATCGCAAACAACTATTGATTAAAATGATGCAAGGACATCAAATAGACAAACAGAATTCTGACTATCATAATTATGTTTTGGAAAACGTGTACCTCCTACTTACCTTCCTACTTTCAATTTTTTTTCTTGGTATTCTAAAGGATAACATACTGATACTGTTAGCCTGCGTCATCGCACTGCTGGGTAAAGGCGGAGGTCTTTGCCCATCGAAGAATTTGGAAGTCATGGAGATGACTTCCAAATTCTTCGTTCCAGGGCCAATGTAGACCACTGGTCGTTAGTTTTGTCCAACTTCTGATTGAAATAATAATATCTAATATTGACATTGAATAATTAAGTTAATCTATATAATTGTTTTGCATCTTAATTTCTATTGTATTTGCTATTAGTTGAACTATTTAATTTTGTTAATTTTTATATTTGTACACTGACTATTTAATTTACTATTATGCTTTATGGATTGTATCTGAAATAAACGTTTTATTTACTTTATTTATTTATATACAAATCAATTACATTTTTAAATAATCCTTTCAAAAAACAATGTAAAAAAACATTTAAAAAATACATAAAATTGTAGTCCACCGATATCGGGAACAGGGTCCAAGCTGCCGGTCAGGGAAAAAAAACGTTTTATTATTATTATTATAACCCATTGCTAAAAGCATGTATTTGTCATAGTCCTCGTAAATAGCGCAATATTATTGAATTGACAAAATTACTGCCTCGTTGGTCTAGTGGTCGTAAGAGCGGCTGCTGAGCATTAGGTCTGGGCTCAATTCCCAGAGGTCGTGTTGTCTCGGTTTTCCATCAGCAATCTTTCAGTAGCAGTTACGGAGTCTGAAAATGTGCCCGTTTGATGGTAATAGGCTCGCCCCCTGGTACATGGGACTTAAACATAACTGGCAAAATGTGGGTGTACTATTGTGTACCCAGGCTTTGGATTTAGGAGTTTCGGTAAGTCTTGTGCTCGTTAAAATTCAAATCATTTGTTGCATGTCACAAGTTCAAATTAAATTAAAAGTTGCAGGCCAAATATGATTCTCCACTATAGGTCTAGTTGTTTATAAAGTTCGTTTGTGATTTATTTTTAACTTGAGTATATAAATAAACAATATTATTGAGACGGAATACAGCGTGTATATGATTTTGTATTATTATAAGCAATTAATAATTATAAAATTATTCATATTCATATTCATATTCATTTATTTTGCATTCCATATTGTAAAAAAGATGTTACAAAAGGCTTAAAGCTAGGTACATAAATATGGACCCTGTAAGGGCACAGCAAGGTAGGAGAGAGGAAGAGGGCTTTAATTTTACTATTAATTAGTTGGTAACAAAAGTAACAATACTGAATCATAATAATTTAAAATTTGTCATTTAGATATTCATTAATAGTATAACAGCATTTATATAATAAAAATTGTTGTAATTTATTTATGAATGAATTTAATTTTTGTACATTTTTAATCATTTCTGGTAATTTATTATAAACCTTCATTGACATGACTAGGGCACTTGTTGAGTGCATTTTTAGCTTAGAGCTTGGTATGTTTAGTCTATTTTTATGGCGTAATGTGTATCTTGACTGTATATTTTCTCGTGTAGTGTAAAAGTGTGGGTATTTTCGAACAAATTTGCAAATTTCTAGAATGTATAGGCTGGGGAGGGTTAATATTTCATGCTCTTGAAAATGAGGTTTACAGCTGTCGGTATCGTCTATATTTACTAATATTTTTATTAGTCTTTTTTGTAGTGTGAAAAGTGTCGGTGCGTCTGTGCTGTTTCCCCACAATATCACTCCGTAACTGAGCCACGCATATGCATAGGCATAATAGGTAATAAGTGCGGTTTTAAGGTTGGTCGTTTTTTTGACTTCACTAAGGGCGTATGCAAATTTGGATAGTTTAGAACTAATCTTTTGAATGTGAGATTTCCAATTAATGTTAGTATCTATGGACAGGCCAAGTAGAGTAAATTCCTGTATGACTTCTATTGTAGTGCCGTTATACTTGAAGTTTATTTTTAATGGAGTTTTTTGACGGGGGTGGAAGGACATTATTTTTGTTTTAGAAAAATTGATTTCGAGGTTATGGTTATTCATCCAAGTTATCGTTTTATTTAGTGTAGTGGTTAGGTTCTCGCTCAAGCCAACATTGTTCCGGCATGAAGTAAGAAGCGAAATATCGTCAGCAAACAAGACGCATGGCCCTTCTATGGTTTTCGGAAGGTCATTTATGTAAATAAGAAATAGGAGGCATCCAACTACACTCCCTTGGGGAATAGAGGCGTTAATTGTTATACAGTCAGACCGAATATTTTGTATTTCTTTGGTATTTTCATTATAAAAATCTATTTCAACCTGGTGTTCTCTATTTGTTAAATAGGATTTAAACCATTCGTGAGTTTTTCCGCGGAGCCCTATGCCATGTAATTTATTCAGTAAGATGTCATATTGCACTTTGTCGTAAGCTTTGGTCATATCTAACAATATACCTACGGCGTATTTTTTGTCGTTTATTATATTTAAAACTTCCTGTATATATTTATAAATGGCTAAAAAAAAACCAATGGATCGGTTTCTGCGAAAGCCGTGTTGGCATTTGTTAAATATTTTGTATTTTATACTCCATACACGATTACACATTGCTTTTTCAAAAATTTTAGAGGCGGTTGGTAAAAGAGCTATTGGACGGTAATTGCTTGGATCCGTTTTCGAGTTTTTTTTGTAGATTGGTTTTATTAGTGCTTTCTTTAGGTGATTCGGGAAAGTGGCTTCTTCGAAAGATTGATGCACTAGCAAATAGAAAGGTAACGTAAGTTCGTTAGCACATTGTCGTATTAACATTGGTGGTAACTCGTCTATTCCGTGACTTTTTTTGTTTTTTAGGTTTTTTAATAGTTTGTTTATTTCGCCGGGCTACTGGGCTAAGAAACATCGTGTTTTCAGTGGGGTTGAGCACTGGGGTGCCTGTCGGCTCATTGCCCGGTGTTTTGTTGCTACCAATGGACGCAAAGAAGTTATTAAAAAAGTTAGCTATTTCCTTAGGTTCCGTGATGTTCATATTATTTATTTGTAATTTAATGTTATTTCTATCCCTTTTTAATTTTTTATTTGTTCTTTCATTTATAATACTCCACATAGTTTTAACTTTGTTATTTGATTTTTTTATTTGATTTATATATTGCAATTTCTTTGCTGTTATAACTGTTTTCTTCAATGTTTTTTCGTATTTTTTATAGTTATTTTTAATTAGCGGAATTAGCGAATTATTTGTTTATATAAATACAAAAATATAAAATTGAAGTGTCTGTTCAAAATAAAAGCTTTTTACTAAATGCATATAAAAGTATGTATAAATTAAAAAATATATATTTTCTTGTAAGCAATATATATTTCTACAAGATGTTTTTTTTATTTTATCTTTTTTTTTGGAAAACATTGAAATGATAATTTTGTACTCTATTCTGGTAAGTGATTTATAGCCCGTTTTAGTGTTCAGGTGTTTTGTAAATTAGTATCTGTTCATGGACTTTCGTTGCTGACTGTATACTTCCTATCCACCTAACAGGCGTGATGTTATGGGTGAAAAAATGAAAATCGTTCGAGTGTATTTTTCATCATCATCATCATCATCATCATTTCAGCCGAAAGACGTCCACTGCTGGACATAGGCCTCCCCCAAGTGTCGCCACATTGACCGGTCCCGTGCGTCTCGCATCCAGCGGATCCCTGCAACCTTTACGAGGTCATCGGTCCACCTAGTGGGAGGCCTTCCAACGCAGCGTCTTCCGGTTCGCGGTCGCCACTCCAGAACTTTTCGGCCCCATCGGCCATCCGTTCTGCGAGCAATGTGCCCTGCCCACTGCCACTTAAGTTTGGCTATTCTTCGGGCTACGTCGGTAACTCTGGTTCTCTTGCGGATCTCCTCATTTCTGATTTGATCACGCAAGGAAACTCCGAGCATAGCCCTCTCCATTGCCCTTTGGGTGACTTTCAGCCTTCTGATGAGGCCCATTGTGAGCGACCACGTTTCGGTCCCGTATGTAATCCGTATGTAGTGTATTTTTACACCAATTTATTAATGAAAATATTTACAATATCAACCTTACAATGATAACTATTTAAAATTGAACTCTAATAATCCTTCTTCATCGTTATCAAGCCTGAGCCAGGACACGTCCTAGCTCTTCTCAACAATTCCACTAGGAGCACTTGATGTGGAAGGTCCAGCTTTAGGTTCAACTTCAGGTGACAACTCTTGGGGTGCAGTGTACGAAGACTGGTAAGAAGGCACCTGCTGGTACTGTTCCCGACATTCTTCTGACATAAAATTCTCATACATATTCTGTGCCGAAGACTGAACTGCCGTTGAGGTTGGTAAACTCGTTGCTGGCATCGAAATAGGGGTCGACGTAACCGGATACTGTTCCACGTAAATGTTACCCTGATGGTAGACTTCGTTCTTTATTGCTGGATACTGCTCATGAATAAGCATCGGCATCTGAATTGGTGACGAGTCGGATGAGCTTGCTACTACGGCCTCTTCCATTGTCTCAGCCTTGTCTTTCGTCTCCTTCATGCGGCGATTCTGGAACCAAATCTTGATGGTTCGTTCGTTCAGACGCAAGAGGTCTGCGAGTTGAAGTCTTCGAGCGCGATCTAAGTAGCGGGAACTAGCGTACTCCTGTTCTAAGTCCATCATCTGTTGGGTTGTGAACGCAGTTCTGATGCGCTTTTGTTTCTTGACTCCAGTTGTTTTCTTGCAATTCCAGCCAGGTTGATGAGGAGATTGATGTTGGGAGATGAATCTTCCGTGATCCGACTGATTGGGCCAGCCAGGCCCTCCGATAATATGCCCATTTTGTGTGGGTAGAAAATTTTGCCCATTGTTGATTTGTGGGTGGTTTGTAGGATTTAAAGAGATATACCCATTAGAACCACTATTTCTCTGATAAGGTACGTTCATGTAGTTTGGAGGGTACACGACTTGGTTGCTGATGATGTTGACATTGCTGCCATTGTTCATGTTGTTGCTGTTGTTGATGTTGTTGGCGTTGACATTGTTCACGTTGACATTGTTGACACTGGTAGCGACGTGCTACTCACTGGAGACATTGGCAGACACAACGCTGTGGGGTGGCAATTCGTTCCACTCCAGGGGCTGAGAACAATAGCATTTTTTATAAGTTACCGCTGAATATAGAACATGAAGTTTTGAAATGGGCAGAAACGAACTGGGACACATCGTTTCAAAGTTATGACGATATGGTGTGTTATGATGTGTTATGATAAGACAAGTTAAAGTTGGATAAAAACAATTATGTAAAAACTGGTATTCAGCTACATCCAGTTAGACTAAAAGCTGAAAGGCTAAGCGATGATAATGACGAATTATAAAAATCAAATTACCTTAGTGTTCTGCAACATATTATTGCTATCAACTTGGTCCCACCGACCACCACACACCATCACACCGCCGTTGCCAACATTGTACTGAGTAGGTGCCGAAGACTGACTCGAATTAGAGGATTTCAGCATTTTCAATATTCAAATACTTTGCAATCACGATCGAGGTACGTTCGCAATGAAAGCTCAATGAACTATGATCTCTGTCAGAATTGTGCCTGATTTTATATGATCCCATAACCCCGTAAAGGGTGATTAGCAAATTAGTAGTAAGGCTTGTTCTTCGATTAGGTGATTAGCAACCGGTTTAAATAATGAAATGTTATTATTGTTAAATGTTTTTGATAAAAGTTGTGGGTTTACGTTTGCTAGTTTATGAAAATTCCTATGTTCTGTGTAATTAAAGATTTTTCAAGAGTTATCCAATGAGTGATTTTCTTAAGACTCTTCAAGGATTGAAAGATTCTTCTTTTTTGTCCTTAATATTGGACAAAAAAGAAGAATCTTTCAATCCTTTACTGAGAACATTTTCGAAAAATAGTATTACAGCTAAATTAGATCGATTTTAGATTTTCCATAGAAACAGAAATTTTCAGCTATCTTTTTTTTTTAAAGACTTTTCGCAAAGTTCTCTGTCAAGTGTTTAGACTTGTTTATCCGACTTATGCGAACGAAGTTTCATTGAAATCGGTTCAGTCATATCGAAAAAAAATGACTTTTAAGTTTGAATGAAATGTTGTAAGTCGTTAAAGCTCTTAACATTTCTATAGGTCTTCCGCCAGTGTAAGCATAAAACTATTTTTTTTTAGCTGCATCACAGGTTCTTATACCAGATGTAATCTTGGTCTAATGAACAATTAAATGCCATAAGTTTATGGTCCTGTCTCTTAACTAGCTTCACCTAATTGATATTTTCATAATTATGTGTTCTAAGCAAAAGTTTAGTTACGAGAGATTTTCCTACAAGCATAATAAAGGGTGTAAATAGACCCTTAACGAAGCCGAAAGGCACCTGTTCTCCCCGTCTTTGCGATCATTTTTTTGTTCTAGACCATACCATACATACCATACCTGGGTCCATACCTGGGAACCTTCTAGTTACGGAGATATTGGGGGTCAAAGTTCCTACTTTTTCACAAGTTTTTTTTTAAATACATGTTTTAATGTAAGATTTTCAACTTTAAACTCATCCACGACCCCCGTACTATTCAATCCATCCATCAGCACAATGCTTTGAGTGCTTTCCATCGAGTCCTACCGTAAAACGTGATTTTTCACCCAAAAAAAAAATTCGATTCCCAGCTATAATTTTTGCGTAAAGTTACTTAGTTTGATCACTGCAGACCCACCGTACCCCTGGCCGTACCCCTGGTGGTACGGTGGCTTTTTAAAGTTAAACGATAGCAGTGTATGAAGTGAACGTAGTGCTGTGCTGATGAAGATACTAGACGGACAGAAAAATGATAAACAGTTATCTCGCACATATTCATGAGTCATTCATTAGTTAGGTAGGTATATAATTGATGCGGCAATAATGCATGTTAAGTACTGCGCAATTCTAAATCTTTAGAGGCACTAAGTCGGTTGGAAACTCCGCTGCCGCGGCAAATTGCCGCTCAGCGGACAGACCTCCGGCGTGATCTCATGGCGACATGGAGAGAGCGACTGTCGCAACCCCGTGCAGGACACGCCACCATAGTGGCGATAAGTCCCCTCTTTGAGGAGTGGCTAGAGAGGCGCCACGGCGCCCTCACCTACCGCCTGACGCAGGTCCTCACCGGACACGGTTGTTTCGGGAGGTTCCTGCGGCGGATCGGGCGGGAGGAAACGCCCGGGTGTTTCCATTGTGAGGATCGTCCGGAGGACACGGTGGAACATACCGTGGAGGTCTGCCCCGCTTGGGTGGAGCACCGTCGTGTCCTCGTTGCGGCGATCGGCGGCGGTGATCTCTCGCGTCCGGCCCTGGTTCAAGCCATGGTCCGGAGCGAGAGGGAATGGGAAGCCGTCACCTCCTTCTGCGAAGCAGTCATGCTAGTGAAGGAGGTGGCGGGACGTGAGAGGGAAAGAACCTCACGTCCCAGCCGCCGCGGGAGACGCCCTGGGCGTCGGGGGTCACGTGGTGGCTCCCGGCCACCGTAGGCGCGGGCCTGTGGACGGCGAGCTATGGGCTAGCTCGCCGTCCGGCCGTCTTTTGACGACAGGCCGTGTCGATGGCGCGTTCGTGTTCCACGCGCGCCTCAAAGAGATGTCAGCAACGATGTAGGGGTCTGCAAGGACCGATGCCTGCCAGGGCTGCGGGACTGTTCGAAAGAGATACCGTGGCCCTGGAACACAAAGGGCAAAGAAGGAACATGGATGGGTTTAGTCAGTACAAGTCTGATACTCCCTTCCGCTCCGCCCAGAGTGTGGGGGGTCATTTGATGATTTCCCATCCGAAAAAAAAAAAAAAAAAAAAAAAAAAAAAAAAAAAAAAAAAAAAAAAACCCTACATAATACAATTTTTTTTCAAGCGTTCAAGACAGTTGACATTTACACTCGACTTACAGAAACGTAAAGAATTGTAAAATTGATTTTAATTATTGTGGAAAAACTTATAATGGACGATACTGAAATAAATTTCATCCAAATAAATGGCGGAACCTCTTTGTGGCAAATACCGCTATCATCGCCAGAAAACCTATACAAACGGCTCCATGTTATGGCGGTGTTCATCTTACTGTAAGAGTAAATGTTGTGGCACTGTAACGATTGGAAAGGTAGTTTTTGTTTTTATTTTTTATTTTGTTTCTTTGTCATTTTGTTACACTAATATTATCTAATAAAAATACTTATAATAATTTTTTTAGGATAATAAATTAATTTAAAATACAGATCATAGCTGTGTAGTAGATCCATCTAACGAATTGTTAAAGGAAAAGTGCAGATTGCGAGAAATAGTGGTTTCATCTGACGAACCAATCGAACATTATATGACAGGAAAAAGAGCGATTTCAAAGACATGGGGATGAATTTTGCTATAGGGAAAAAATATCCTCGGTATGAAAGCGTGAAGCACTTTCTTCAGAATGTTAGAAACAAATCTGCACAAGTGTGTAAAAGTGTATCCCATGATTTAAGAGAAATTGAAGTTCCAATTCAATTTCATAATGTCGTTTTGGCAGATTATTACTGTGACGAGTCAGACAAGCAAAACCGTATCATAGTTTTTTGCTCGAAGGAATCGCGTCAGGTAAATCCAAATATTGTGGAATATTTTGTTGACGGTACTTTTTATAGTTGCCCAAAACCATTTTCACAATTATATAATATTCATGGTGACACGGGAAGTGGTGTTGAAACTACTAAAGCGAAGCCCTTATGTAGGACCGAAAAGAAAAAAGCTATATCGTTTTGTTTAACATGAAAAAATCTCAAATACCCGAGTGGAACCCACGTAAATTTCACACAGACTACAAAAGAGCAGCGATGAACGCCATTTTGAAAGTATCCCCAAATATCACAATGCGATGGTGCTATTACCATTGCACTCGTAACATGTGGAAGTCATCAATGATGACTTCATCAGAGCCGTACAGTTACAAATTATAAATAAATTTCAATTGGTCACGCATTAGAAAAATTGCGTACATAACTAATTATTAAATTTTATGTGTATTTTATATTCTTAGCACGGTGGGCTGTGCTGGGGCGGCCGTAGCAGGTGCAGAAAACCTCAACGGCGCAAATATAATAACCTTATTGGGAGTTATATGTTTGAGCCGTTTGAAACACTAGGCCCATGGGGTCCGAGTGTTCATTGAGTATTTCGACACATCAAGCGGTTGGCCGACACTTCACGTGACCAGAGGGCTGGCCAATTCTTAGGTCAAAGAATCAGCATTGCCATTCAACGTGGCAACACAGACAACTTTATGAGTAGTTGAGCATTTTTTCCGCTGACAGCAACGCGGACGAATTAAAAAAGCTACGGTATAAAGACATTTATTTCTCAGAAAAGTTCACTTACAGACAAATATACAGTCTCTGTGATCACCTACCGTTTTACCTGCAAAACACCATAATTAAACGGTTAGGTGACATTTGGTGTTAGTACCTAGTTCTAACGTATTCTTCTTGGGCTTTTTGAAATGTATACCATTTGTTACTGTTAAACACATCATCAGGTATTTCATTAGGTATAAAGTTTTGCTCCCTCATAACGTACATTTTTCCTACCATATCTAATTAGTTCTAGGTTTTCTAAATTCAATTTTGTCTTGTCGTCTTGCGTTATATGTGTAAGTTTTCTTTTTAAAGTTGCAAATGTGTGTCTTGCGTTATTTTTTGTATTAGAATGCATGTTTTAAGTTTATAGAGCGATGATCTACTGGAATCGAGCGCTGGGTAGGTATGTTCTCCCGTTTGACGCGTAAAAATCATTAACAGAATGTTTCGTAATATTATTCTAATGTATTATTTATTTTTCATTGTACCTATTATGGTACGTACAAAAAAAATCGCGCCTAGAGCTATTTTATGTCGGGTACATTGAGTGGGCCACCTTTGTAAGACGACTAAAAAGTCACGGTATATAATTGTTGCATCTTCATTTCTATTGTATTTGCTATTAATTGAACTATTTAATTTTGTTTATTTTTATATTTGTACACTAACTATTTAATTTACTATTATGCTTTATGGATTGTATCGGAAATAAACATTTTATTATATCCTTTATTTATTTTCTATACATATTGTTTACATTTTTAAATATTTCTACAAAGTAATATAAAAAAGTAATATTATTATAACCCATAGCTAAAAACATGTATTTGTTATAGTCCTCGTAAATAGCGCAATATTACTGAATTGACAAAATTACTGCCTCATTGGTCTAGTGATCGTAAGAGCGGCTGCTGAGCATTAGGTCTGGGCTCAATTCCCAGAAGTCGTGTTATCTCGGTTTTCCGTCAGCAATCTTTCAGTAGCAGTTACGGAGTCTGGAAATGTGCCCGTTTGATGGTAATAGGCTCGCCCCCTGGTACATGGGACTTAAAAATAACTGGCAAAATGTGGGTGTACTATTGTGTACCCAGGCATTAGATTTAGGAGTTTCGGTAAGTCTTGTTCTCGTTAAAATTCAAATCATTTGTTGCATGTCACAAGTTCAAATTAAATTAAAAGTTGCAGGCCAAATATGATTCTCCACTATAGGTCTAGTTGTTTATAAAGTTCGTTTGTGATTTATTTTTAACTAGCTGGTGCCCGCGGCTTCGCCCGCGTGAAGTTCGATAAGAAGTCCCACGGGCTCATACTACCAGTATAAAAAGTATTCTATGTGTTAATCCAGATTATAAACTATCTGTGTGCTAAATTTCATCCAAGTAACAAAGAGTAACAAACATCCATCCCTCCATCCATCCTGACAAACTTTCTCACCAATATACGCCAATGCGATGGGTTTACGGAAAAATTGTCAACTCAGCTAATAATAAGGGCAAGTCTGTTTGTAAAAAATCTATGTAATTATCCCCGTTGAGATTGTCAGGTAAGGACTTGTCTACGCTACGGTAGTTGTAACTAGGGATGATTTATTCCAACGCATTGAGGCGGCCTTCATGCCATCAAACCCATTTGGGTTTACGCACCACTACAGTCGAGGCAAGACGAATATGTCGCACGCGCATACGCAATAGTGTCGGACAATTTGAACAAGATTTGTAATTAGGTATTTATTAAGTAAATTATTATTTTTAATATTCTTTTTCATTTCAAGTTCGAGGAAAGTTAGAAGAAAGAGATAAGAGACTGCGTAAGAGTGAGATAACAGTATCTACTTACTTACAGCATGTTATTTATACGAAAACTAGTGTTTTATCCTAAATATGGAGTAGCTTGAGGGTGCGTCCCAATACACAAATTTAACGAATTAACGAAGTTATTGAAAGATTTTTTAGCATGTTGCATACCGATGGAAATAAGACAGACTAGAGAACTTTTTAAAAGAATTCTAAGATCTCGATCGCTTTTAGTATTTTTTATAGCAATTTAAAGTTGAGTTTTAAGTTTATTTTTTCTTCTTCCATAAGCTTTGTGAGTTATTAAAAAAAAACTAAATGTTACTAGCGAGTAGTTCTGAATTTGATAGAACCATACAACAGTACGTTTAAAAATTAATATAATTTAAGGATTATACTAATAACTTTTATTAAATTTAAGCTTTAATGCTAAGTTTTTTTAATTTTTCAAAATAGATACTAGAAAATCCGAATAAAAAAGCCGGTGTGGCCAAGAGTGAGATCTTGGGTCTGCAGTGATAGCAAATGACCTCTCCATTCGGCCAATTCAATTTGGCAAATGATGCACCAAACACCCTGTATAAATAAACAATATTATTGAGACGGAATACAGCGTATGTATGATTTAGTACTATTATAAGCAATGAATAAATAATTATTTGTTTATATCTATACAAATAAATAAAATTGAAGTGTCTGTTTGTAATTTCAAAATAAAAGCTTTGTACTAAATGCATATGAAAGTATGTATAATGTTTTTTTTTTCTTTTTTTTTTATTTGAATCCGAAATGATAACCTTATTTTGTACTCTATTCTGGTAAGTGATTTATTGTCCGTTTTAGTGTTCAGGTGTTTGGTTTATACAAATAAATAAAATTGAAGTGTGTGTTTGTAATTTCTAAATAAAAGCTGTTTACTAAATGCATACGAAAGTATGTATAATTTTTTTTTGTAACTTTTGAATGATAACCTTATTTTGTACTCTATTCTGGTAAGTGATTTATGGTCCGTTTTAGTGTTCAGGTGTTTTGTAAATTAGTATCTGTTCATGGACTTTCGTTGCTGACTGTATACTTCCTATCCACCTAACAGGCGTGATGTTATGGGTGAAGAAATGAAAATCGTTCGAGTGTATTTTTACACCAATTTATTAATGAAAATATTTACAATCTCAACCTTACAATGATAACTATTTAAAATTGAACTCTAATAATCCTTCTTCATCGTTATCAAGCCTGAGCCAGGACATGTCCCAGCTCTTCTCAACAATTCCACTAGGAGCACTTGATGTGGAAGGTCCAGCTTTAGGTTCAACTTCAGCTGACAACTCTTGGGGTGCAGTGTACGAAGACTGGTAAGAAGGCACCTGCTGGTACTGTTCCCGACATTCTTCTGACATAAAATTCTCGTACATATTCTGTGCCGAAGACTGAACTGCCGTTGAGGTTGGTAAACTCGTTGCTGGCATCGAAATGGGGGTCGACGTAACCGGGTACTGTTCCACGTAAATGTTACCCTGATGGTAGACTTCGTTTGTTATCGCTGGATACTGCTCATGAATAAGCATCGGCATCTGAATTGGTGACGAGTCGGATGAGCTTGCTACTACGGCCTCTGCCATTGTCTCAGCCTTGTCTTTCTTCTCCTTCATGCGGCGATTCTGGAACCAAATCTTGATGGTTCGTTCGTTCAGACGCAAGAGGTCTGCGAGTTGAAGTCTTCGAGCGCGATCTAAGTAGCGGGAACTAGCGTACTCCTGTTCTAAGTCCATCATCTGTTGGGTTGTGAACGCAGTTCTGATTCGCTTTTGTTTCTTGACTGCAGTTGTTTTCTTGCAAGTCCAGCCAGGTTGATGAGGAGATTGATGTTGGGAGATGAATCTTCCGTGATCCGACTGATTGGGCCAGCCAGGCCCTCCGATAATATGCCCATTTTGTGTGGGTAGAAAATTTTGCCCATTGATGATTTGTGGGGGGTGGTTTGTAGGATTTAAAGAGATATACCCATTAGAACCACCATTTCTCTGATAAGGTACGTTCATGTAGTTTGGAGGGTACACGACTTGGTTGCTAATGATGTTGACATTGCTGCCATTGTTCATGTTGTTGCTGTTGTTGATGTTGTTGGCGTTGACTTTGTTCACGTTGACATTGTTGACACTGGTAGCGACGTGGTACTCACTGGAGAGATTGGCAGACACAACGCTGTGGGGTGGCAATTCGTTCCACTCCAGGGGCTGAGAACAATAGAATTTTTTATAAGTTACCGCTGAATATAGAAGATGAAGTTTTGAAATGGGCAGAAACGAACTGGGACACATCGTTTCAAAGTTATGACGATATGGTGTGTTATGATGTGATAAGACAAGTTAAAGTTGGATAAAAACAATTATGTAAAAACTGGTATTCAGCTACATCCAGTTAGACTCAAAGCTGAAAGGCTAAGCTATGATAATGACGAATTATAAAAATCAAATTACCTTAGTGTTCTGCAACATATTATTGCTATCAACTTGGTCCCACCGACCACCACACACCATCACACCGCCGTTGCCAACATTGTACTGAGTAGGTGCCGAAGACTGACTCGAATTAGAGGATTTCAGCATTTTTGAATATTCAAATACTTTGCAATCACGATCGAGGTACGTTCGCAATGAAAGTTCAATGAACTATGATCTCTGTCAGAATTGTGCCTGATTTTATATGATCCCATAACCCCGTAAAGGGTGATTAGCAAATTAGTAGTAAGCCCTGTTCTTCGATTAGGTGATTAGCAACCGGTTTAAATAATGAAATGTTATT
The DNA here is from genome assembly GCA_963082995.1 of Noctua comes. Classification (NCBI taxonomy): domain Eukaryota; kingdom Metazoa; phylum Arthropoda; class Insecta; order Lepidoptera; family Noctuidae; genus Noctua; species Noctua comes. The sequence continues at coordinate 12,542,949 of OY720270.1, forward strand.
ATTGTTAAATGTTTTTGATAAAAGTTGTGGGTTTACGTTTGCTAGTTTATGAAAATGCCTATGTATTCTTTGTGTAATTAAAGATTTTCCATTAGTTATCCAATGAGTGATTTTCTTAAGACTCTTCAAGGATTGAAAGATTTTTCTTTTTTGTCCTTAATATTGGACAAAAAAGAAGAATCTTTCAATCCTTAACTGAGAACATTTTCGAAAAATAGTGTTACAGCTAAATTAGACCGATTTTAGATTTTCCATAGAAACAGAAATTTTCAATTATCTTTTTTTTTAAAAGACTTTTCGAAAAGTTCTCTGTCAAGTGTTTAGACTTGTGTATCCGACTTATGCGAACGAAGTTTCATGGAAATCGGTTCAGTCATATCGAAAAAAAATGACTTTTAAGTTTGAATGAAATGTCGTAAGTCGTTAAAGCTCTTAACATTTCTATAGGTCTTCCGCCAGTGTAAGCATGAAACTATTTTTTTTTAGCTGCATCGCAGGTTCTTATACCAGATGTAATCTTGGTCTAATGAACAATTAAATGCCATAAGTTTATGGTCCTGTCTCTTAACTAGCTTCACCTAATTGATATTTTCATAATTATGTGTTCTAAGCAAAAGTTTAGTTACGAGAGATTTTCCTACAAGCATAATAAAGGGTGTAAATAGACCCTTAACGAAGCCGAAAGGCACCTGTTCTCCCCGTCTTTGCGATCATTTTTTTGTTCTAGACCATACCATACATACCATACCTGGGTCCATACCTGGGAACCTTCTAGTTACGGAGATATTGGGGGTCAAAGTTCCTACTTTTTCACAAGTTTTTTTTTAAATACATGTTTTAATGTAAGATTTTCAACTTTAAACTCATCCACGACCCCCGTACTATTCAATCCATCCATCAGCACAATGCTTTGAGTGCTTTCCATCGAGTCCTACCGTAAAACGTGATTTTTCACCCAAAAAAAAAGTCGATTCCCAGCAATAATTTTTGCGTAAAGTTACTTAGTTTGATCACTGCAGACCCACCGTACCCCTGGCCGTACCCCTAGTGGTACGGTGGCTTTTTAAAGTTAAACGATAGCACTGTATGAAGTGAACGTAGTGCTGTGCTGATGAAGATACTAGACGGACAGAAAAATGATAAACAGTTATCTCGCACATATTCATGAGTCATTCATTAGTTAGGTAGGTATATAATTGATGCGGCAATAATGCATGTTAAGTACTGCGCAATTCTAAATCTTTAGGTAAACCCTACATAATACAATTTTTTTTCAAGCGTTCAAGACAGTTGACATTTACACTCGACTTACAGAAACGTAAAGAATTGTAAAATTGATTTTAATTATTGTGGAAAAACCTATAATGGACGATACTGAAATAAATTTCATCCAAATAAATGGCGGAACCTCTTTGTGGCAAATACCGCTATCATCGCCAGAAAACCTATACAAACGGCTCCATGTTATGGCGGTGTTCATCTTACAGTAAGAGTAAATGTTGTGGCACTGTAACGATTGGAAAGGTAGTTTTTGATTTTTTTTTTTATTTTGTTTCTTTGTCATTTTGTTACAATAATATTATCTAATAAAAATACTTTTAATATATTTTTTAGGATAATAAATTAATTAAAAATACAGATCATAGCTGTGTAGTAGATCCATCTGCTAACGAATTTTTAAAGGAAAAGTGCAGATTGCGAGAAATAGTGGTTTCATCTGATGAACCAATCGAACAGTTATATGACAGGAAAAAGAGCGATTTCAAAGACATGGGGATGAATTTTGCTGTAGGGAAAAAATATCCTCGGTATGAAAGCGTGAAGCACTTTCTTCAGAATGCTAGAAACAAATCTGCACAAGTGTGTAAAAGTGTATCCCACGATTTAAGATAAACTGAAGTTCCAATTCAATATCATAATGTCGTTTTGGCAGATTATATTACTGTGACGAGTCAGACAAGCAAAACCGTATCATAGTTTTTTGCTCGAAGGAATCGCGTCAGGTAAATCCAAATATTGTGGAATATTTTGTTGACGGTACTTTTTATAGTTGCCCAAAACCATTTTCACAATTATATAAATTCATGGTGACACGGGAAGTGGTGTTGAAACTACTAAAGCGAAGCCCTTATGTCGGACCGAAAAGAAAAAAGCTATATCAAAATACCCGAGTGGAACCCACGTAAATTTCACACAGACTACAAAAGAGCAGCGATGAACGCCATTTTGAAAGTATTCCCAAATATCACAATGCGATGGTGCTATTACCATTGGACTCGTAACATGTGGAAGTCATCAATGATGACTTCATCAGAGGCGTACAGTTACCAATTATAAATAAATTTCAATTGGTCACGCATTAGAAAAATTGCATACATAACTAATTATTAAATTTTATGTGTATTTTATATTCTTAGCACGGTGGGCTGTGCTGGGGCGGCCGTAGCAGGTGCAGAAAACCTCAACGGCGCAAATATAATAACCTTATTGGGACTTATATGTTTGAGCCGTTTGAAACACTAGGCCCATGGGGTCCGAGTGTTCATTGAGTATTTCGTCACATCAAGCGGTTGGCCGACACTTCACGTGACCAGAGGGCTGACCAATTCTTAGGTCAAAGAATCAGCATTGCCATTCAACGTGGCAACACAGCCAACCTTATGAGCAGTTGAGCATTTTTTCCGCTGACAGCAACGCGGACGAATTAAAAAAGCTACGGTATAAAGACATTTATTTCTCAAAAAAGAACATGACGGTTCACTGACAGACAAATATACAGTCTCTGTGATCACCTACCGTTTTACCTGCAAAACACCATAATTAAACGGTTAGGTGACATTTGGTGTTAGTACCTAGTTCTAACGTATTCTTCTTGGGCTTTTTGAAATGTATACCATTTGTTACTGTTAAACACATCATCAGGTATTTCATTAGGTATAAAGTTTTGCTCCCTCATAACGTATATTTTTCCTACCATACCTAATTAGTTCTAGGTTTTCTAAATTCAATTTCGTCATGTCGTCTTGCGTTATATGTGTAAGTTTTCTTTTTAAAGTTGCGAATGTGTGTCTTGCGTTATTATTTTTTTGTATTAGAATGCATGTTTTAAGTTTATAGAGCGATGATCTACTGGAATCGAGCGCTGGGTAGGTATGTTCTCCCGTTTGACGCGTAAAAGCCATTAACAGGATGTTTCGTAATATTATTCTAATGTATTATTTATTTTAATTGTACCTACCTATTATGGTACGTACAAAAAAAAATCGCGCCTAGAGCTACTTTATGTCGGGTACATTGAGTGGGCCACCTTTGTAAGACGACTAAAAAGTCACGGTATAAAATTGTTGCATTTTCATTTCTATTGTATTTGCTATTAATTGAACTATTTAATTTTGTTTTATTTTTATATTTGTACATTAACTATTTAATTTATGGATTGTATCGGAAATAAACATTTTATTATATCCTTTATTTATTTTCTATACATATTGTTTACATTTTTAAATATTTCTACAAAGTAATATAAAAAAGTAATATTATTATAACCCATAGCTAAAAACATGTATTTGTTATAGTCCTCGTAAATAGCGCAATATTAATGAATTGACAAAATTACTGCCTCATTGGTCTAGTGATCGTAAGAGCGGCTGCTGAGCATTAGGTCTGGGCTCAATTCCCAGAAGTCGTGTTATCTCGGTTTTCCGTCAGCAATCTTTCAGTAGCAGTTACGGAGTCTGGAAATGTGCCTGTTTGATGGTAATAGGCTCGCCCCCTGGTACATGGGACTTAAACATAACTGGCAAAATGTGGGTGTACTATTGTGTACCCAGGCATTAGATTTAGGAGTTTCGGTAAGTTTTGTGCTCGTTAAAATTCAAATCATTTGTTGCATGTCACAAATTCAAATTAAATTAAAAGTTGCAGGCCAAATATGATTCTCCACTATAGGTCTAGTTGTTTATAAAGTTCGTTTGTGATTTATTTTTAACTAGCTGGTGCCCGCGGCTTCGCCCGCGTGAAGTTCGATAAGAAGTCCCACGGGCTCATACTACCAGTATAAAAAGTATTCTATGTGTTAATCCAGACTATAAACTATCTGTGTGCTAAATTTCATCCAAGTAACAAAGAGTAACAAACATCCATCCCTCCATCCATCCTGACAAACTTTCTCATCAATATACGCCATTGCGATGGGTTTACGGAAAAATTGTCAGCTCAGCTAATAATAAGGGCAAGTCTGTTTGTAAAAAATCTATGTAATTATCCCCGTTGAGATTGTCAGGTAAGGAACTTGTCTACGCTACGGTAGTTGTAACTAGGGACGATTTATTCCAACGCATTGAGGCGGTCTTCATGCCATCAAACCTATTTAGGTTTACGCACCACTACAGTCGAGACAAGACGAATATGTCGCACGCGCATACGCAATAGTGTCGGACAATTTGAACAAGATTTGTAATTAGGTATGTATTAAATAAATTATTATTTTTAATATTCTTTTTCATTTCAAGTTGGAGGAAAGTTAGAAGAAAGATATAAGAGACTGCGTAAGAGTGAGATAACAGTATCTACCTACTTACAGCATGTTATTTAAACGAAAACTAGTGTTTTATCCTAAATATGGAGTAGCTTGAGGGTGCGTCCCAATACCAAATTTAACGAATTAGCGAAGTTATTGAAAGATTTTTTAGCATGTTGCATACCGATGGAAATAAGACAGACTAGAGAACTTTTTAAAATTTAAAGTTGAGTTTTAAGTTTATTTTTTCTTCTTCCAAAAGCTTTGTGAGTTATTATATGAGCGGTGTGGTGTGGGTGGTGTGGTGCGGGTCTGCAGTGATAGCAAATGTCCTTTCCACTCGGCCAATTCAATTTGGCAAATGATGCACCAAACACCCTGTATAAATAAACAATATTATTGAGACGAATACAGCATATGTATGATTTAGTACTATTATAAGCAATTAATAAATAATTATTTGTTTATATCTATACAAATAAATAAAATTGAAGTGTCTGTTTGTAATTTCAAAATAAAAGCTTTTTACTAAATGCATATGAAAGTATGTATAATTTTTTTCTTTTTCTTTTTTTTTTTTGAAACCTAAATGATAACCTTATTTTGTACTCTATTCTGGTAAGTGATTTATTGTCCGTTTTAGTGTTCAGATGTTTGATTTATACAAATAAATAAAATTGAAGTGTGTGTTTGTAATTTCTAAATAAAAGCTGTTTACTAAATGCATACGAAAGTATTTATAATTTTTTTTTGTAACTTTTGAATGATAACCTTATTTTGTACTCTATTCTGGTAAGTGATTTATGGTCCGTTTTAGTGTTCAGGTGTTTTGTAAATTAGTATCTGTTCATGGACTTTCGTTGCTGACTGTATACTTCCTATCCACCTAACAGGCGTGATGTTATGGGTGAAAAAATGAAAATCGTTCGAGTGTATTTTTACACCAATTTATTAATGAAAATATTTACAATATCAACCTTACAATGATAACTATTTAAAATTGAACTCTAATAATCCTTCTTCATCGTTATCAAGCCTGAGCCAGGACACGTCCCAGCTCTTCTCAACAATTCCACTAGGAGCACTTGATGTTAAAGGTCCAGCTTTAGGTTCAACTTCAGGTGACAACTCTTGGGGTGCAGTGTACGAAGACTGGTAAGAAGGCACCTGCTGGTACTGTTCCCGACATTCTTCTGACATAAAATTCTCATACATATTCTGTGCCGAAGACTGAACTGCCGTTGAGGTTGGTAAACTCGTTGCTGGCATCGAAATAGGGTCGACGTAACCGGGTACTGTTCCACGTAAATGTTACCCTGATGGTAGACTTCGGTCTTTATTGCTGGATACTGCTCATGAATAAGCATCGGCATCTGAATTGGTGACGAGTCGGATGAGCTTGCTACTACGGCCTCTTCCATTGTCTCAGCCTTGTCTTTCTTCTCCTTCATGCGGCGATTCTGGAACCAAACCTTTATGGTTCGTTCGTTCAGACGCAAGAGGTCTGCGAGTTGAAGTCTTCGAGCGCGATCTAAGTAGCGGGAACTAGCGTACTCCTGTTCTAAGTCCATCATCTGTTGGGTTGTGAACGCAGTTCTGATGCGCTTTTGTTTCTTGACTCCAGTTGTTTTCTTGCAATTCCAGCCAGGTTGATGAGGAGATTGATGTTGGGAGATGAATCTTCCGTGATCCGACTGATTGGGCCAGTCAGGCCCTCCGATAATATGCCCATTTTGTGTGGGTAGAAAATTTTGCCCATTGATGATTTGTGGGGGGTGGTTTGTAGGATTTAAAGAGATATACCCATTAGAACCACCATTTCTCTGATAAGGTACGTTCATGTAGTTTGGAGGGTACACGACTTGGTTGCTGATGATGTTGACATTGCTGCCATTGTTCATGTTGTTGCTGTTGTTGATGTTGTTGGCGTTGACATTGTTCACGTTGACATTGTTGACAATGGTAGCGACGTGCTACTCACTGGAGACATTGGCAGACACAACGCTGTGGGGTGGCAATTCGTTCCACTCCAGGGGCTGAGAACAATAGCATTTTTTATAAGTTACCGCTGAATATAGAACATGAAGTTTTGAAATGGGCAGAAACGAACTGGGACACATCGTTTCAAAGTTATGACGGTATGATGTGTTATGATAAGACAAGTTAAAGTTGGATAAAAACAGTTATGTAAAAACTGGTATTCAGCTACATCCAGTTAGACTAAAAGCTGAAAGGCTAAGTGATGATAATGACGAATTATAAAAATCAAATTACCTTAGTGTTCTGCAACATATTATTGCTATCAACTTGGTCCCACCGACCACCACACACCATCACACCGCCGTTGCCAACATTGTACTGACTAGGTGCCGAAGACTGACTCGAATTAGAGGATTTCAGCATTTTTGAATATTCAAATACTTTGCAATCACGATCGAGGTACGTTCGCAATGAAAGCTCAATGAACTATGATCTCTGTCAGAATTGTGCCTGATTTTATATGATCCCATAACCCCGTAAAGGGTGATTAGCAAATTAGTAGTAAGGCTTGTTCTTCGATTAGGTGATTAGCAACCGGTTTAATTAATGAAATGTTATTATTGTTAAATGTTTTTGATAAAAGTTGTGGGTTTACGTTTGCTAGTTTATGAAAATTCCTATGTTCTGTGTAATTAAAGATTTTCCATTAGTTATCCAATGAGTGATTTTCTTAAGACTCTTCAAGGATTGAAAGATTTTTTTTTGTCCTTAATATTGGACAAAAAAGAAGAATCTTTCAATCTTTTACTGAGAACATTTTCGAAAAATAGTGTTACAGCTAAATTAGACCGATTTTAGATTTTCCATAGAAACAGAAATTTACAATTATCTTTTTTTTAAAGAGACGTTTCGAAAAGTTCTCTGTCAAGTGTTTAGACTTGTGTATCCGACTTATGCGAACGAAGTTTCATTGAAATCGGTTCAGTCATATCGAAAAAAAATGACTTTTAAGTTTGAATGAAATGTCGTAAGACGTTAAAGCTCTTAACATTTCTATAGGTCTTCCGCCAGTGTAAGCATGAAACTATTTTTTTTTAGCTGCATCACAGGTTCTTATACCAGATGTAATCTTGGTCTAATGAACAATTAAATGCCATAAGTTTATGGTCCTGTCTCTTAACTAGCTTCACCTAATTGATATTTTCATAATTATGTGTTCTAAGCAAAAGTTTAGTTACGAGAGATTTTCCTACAAGCATAATAAAGGGTGTAAATAGACCCTTAACGAAGCCGAAAGGCACCTGTTCTCCCCGTCTTTGCGATCATTTTTTAGTTCTACACTATACCATACATACCATACCTGGGTCCATACCTGGGAACCTTCTAGTTACGGAGATATTGGGGGTCAAAGTTCCTACTTTTTCACAAGTTGTTCTTTAAATACATGTTTTTAATGTAACATTTTCAACCTTAAACTCATCCACGACCCCCGTACTATTCAATCCATCCATCAGCACAATGCTTTGAGTGCTTTCCATCGAGTCCTACCGTAAAACGTGATTTTTCACCCAAAAAAAAAGTCGATTCCCAGCAATAATTTTTGCGTAAAGTTACTTAGTTTGATCACTGCAGACCCACCGTACCCCTGGCCGTACCCCTGGTGGTACGGTGGCTTTTTAAAGTTAAACGATAGCACTGTATGAAGTGAACGTAGTGCTGTGCTGATGAAGATACTAGACGGACAGAAAAATGATAAACAGTTATCTCGCACATATTCATGAGTCATTCATTAGTTAGGTAGGTATATAATTGATGCGGCAATAATGCATGTTAAGTACTGCGCAATTCTAAATCTTTAGGTAAACCCTACATAATACAATTTTTTTTCAAGCGTTCAAGACAGTTGACATTTACACTCGACTTACAGAAACGTAAAGAATTGTAAAATTGATTTTAATTATTGTGGAAAAACCTATAATGGACGATACTGAAATAAATTTCATCCAAATAAATGGCGGAACCTCTTTGTGGCAAATACCGCTATCATCGCCAGAAAACCTATACAAACGGCTCCATGTTATGGCGGTGTTCATCTTACAGTAAGAGTAAATGTTGTGGCACTGTAACGATTGGAAAGGTAGTTTTTGATTTTTTTTTTTATTTTGTTTCTTTGTCATTTTGTTACAATAATATTATCTAATAAAAATACTTTTAATATATTTTTTAGGATAATAAATTAATTAAAAATACAGATCATAGCTGTGTAGTAGATCCATCTGCTAACGAATTTTTAAAGGAAAAGTGCAGATTGCGAGAAATAGTGGTTTCATCTGATGAACCAATCGAACAGTTATATGACAGGAAAAAGAGCGATTTCAAAGACATGGGGATGAATTTTGCTGTAGGGAAAAAATATCCTCGGTATGAAAGCGTGAAGCACTTTCTTCAGAATGCTAGAAACAAATCTGCACAAGTGTGTAAAAGTGTATCCCACGATTTAAGATAAACTGAAGTTCCAATTCAATATCATAATGTCGTTTTGGCAGATTATATTACTGTGACGAGTCAGACAAGCAAAACCGTATCATAGTTTTTTGCTCGAAGGAATCGCGTCAGGTAAATCCAAATATTGTGGAATATTTTGTTGACGGTACTTTTTATAGTTGCCCAAAACCATTTTCACAATTATATAAATTCATGGTGACACGGGAAGTGGTGTTGAAACTACTAAAGCGAAGCCCTTATGTCGGACCGAAAAGAAAAAAGCTATATCAAAATACCCGAGTGGAACCCACGTAAATTTCACACAGACTACAAAAGAGCAGCGATGAACGCCATTTTGAAAGTATTCCCAAATATCACAATGCGATGGTGCTATTACCATTGGACTCGTAACATGTGGAAGTCATCAATGATGACTTCATCAGAGGCGTACAGTTACCAATTATAAATAAATTTCAATTGGTCACGCATTAGAAAAATTGCATACATAACTAATTATTAAATTTTATGTGTATTTTATATTTTTAGCACGGTGGGCTGTGCTGGGGCGGCCGTAGCAGGTGCAGAAAACCTCAACGGCGCAAATATAATAACCTTATTGGGAGTTATATGTTTGAGCCGTTTGAAACACTAGGCCCATGGGGTCCGAGTGTTCATTGAGTATTTCGTCACATCAAGCGGTTGGCCGACACTTCACGTGACCAGAGGGCTGACCAATTCTTAGGTCAAAGAATCAGCATTGCCATTCAACGTGGCAACACAGCCAACCTTAGAGCAGTTGAGCATTTTTTCCCCTGACAGCAACGCGGACGAATTAAAAAAGCTACAGTATAAAGACATTTATTTCTCAAAAAAGAACATGACGGTTCACTGACAGACAAACATACAGTCTCTGTGTCTAACCTACCGTTTTACCTGCAAAACACCATAACTAAACGGTTAGGTGACATTTGGTGTTAGTACCTAGTTCTAACGTATTCTTCTTGGGCTTTTTGAAATGTATACTATTTGTTACTGTTAAACACATCATCAGGTATTTCATTAGGTATAAAGTTTTGCTCCCTCATAACGTATATTTTTCCTACCATACCTAATTAGTTCTAGGTTTTCTAAATTCAATTTTGTCTTGTCGTCTTGCGTTATATGTGTAAGTTTTCTTTTTAAAGTTGCGAATGTGTGTCTTGCGTTATTATTTTATGTATTAGAATGCATGTTTTAAGTTTATAGAGCGATGATCTACTGGAATCGAGCGCTGGGTAGGTATGTTCTCCCGTTTGACGCGTAAAAGCCATTAACAGGATGTTTCGTAATATTATTCTAATGTATTATTTATTTTTATTGTACCTACCTATTATGGTACGTACAAAAAAAAATCGCGCCTAGAGCTACTTTATGTCGGGTACATTGAGTGGGCCACCTTTGTAAGACGACTAAAAAGTCACGGTATAAAATTGTTGCATTTTCATTTCTATTGTATTTGCTATTAATTGAACTATTTAATTTTGTTTTATTTTTATATTTGTACACTAACTATTTAATTTATGGATTGTATCGGAAATAAACATTTTATTATATCCTTTATTTATTTTCTATACATATTGTTTACATTTTTAAATATTTCTACAAAGTAATATAAAAAAGTAATATTATTATAACCCATAGCTAAAAACATGTATTTGTTATAGTCCTCGTAAATAGCGCAATATTAATGAATTGACAAAATTACTGCCTCATTGGTCTAGTGATCGTAAGAGCGGCTGCTGAGCATTAGGTCTGGGCTCAATTCCCAGAAGTCGTGTTATCTCGGTTTTCCGTCAGCAATCTTTCAGTAGCAGTTACGGAGTCTGGAAATGTGCCTGTTTGATGGTAATAGGCTCGCCCCCTGGTACATGGGACTTAAACATAACTGGCAAAATGTGGGTGTACTATTGTGTACCCAGGCATTAGATTTAGGAGTTTCGGTAAGTCTTGTGCTCGTTAAAATTCAAATCATTTGTTGCATGTCACAAGTTCAAATTAAATTAAAAGTTGCAGGCCAAATATGATTCTCCACTATAGGTCTAGTTGTTTATAAAGTTCGTTTGTGATTTATTTTTAACTAGCTGGTGCCCGCGGCTTCGCCCGCGTGAAGTTCGATAAGAAGTCCCACGGGCTCATACTACCAGTATAAAAAGTATTCTATGTGTTAATCCAGACTATAAACTATCTGTGTGCTAAATTTCATCCAAGTAACAAAGAGTAACAAACATCCATCCCTCCATCCATCCTGACAAACTTTCTCATCAATATACGCCATTGCGATGGGTTTACGGAAAAATTGTCAGCTCAGCTAATAATAAGGGCAAGTCTGTTTGTAAAAAATCTATGTAATTATCCCCGTTGAGATTGTCAGGTAAGGAACTTGTCTACGTTACGGTAGTTGTAACTAGGGACGATTTATTCCAACGCATTGAGGCGGCCTTCATGCCATCAAACCCATTTGGGTTTACGCACCACTACAGTCGAGACAAGACGAATATGTCGCACGCGCATACGCAATAGTGTCGGACAATTTGAACAAGATTTGTAATTAGGTATTTATTAAATAAATTATTATTTTTAATATTCTTTTTCATTTCAAGTTTGAGGAAAGTTAGAAGAAAGATATTAGAGACTGCGTAAGAGTGAGATAACAGTATCTACCTACTTACAGCATGTTATTTAAACGAAAACTAGTGTTTTATCCTAAATATGGAGTAGCTTGAGGGTGCGTCCCAATACCAAATTTAACGAATTAGCGAAGTTATTGAAAGATTTTTTAGCATGTTGCATACCGATGGAAATAAGACAGACTAGAGAACTTTTTAAAATTTAAAGTTGAGTTTTAAGTTTATTTTTTCTTCTTCCAAAAGCTTTGTGAGTTATTATATGAGCGGTGTGGTGTGGGTGGTGTGGTGCGGGTCTGCAGTGATAGCAAATGTCCTTTCCACTCGGCCAATTCAATTTGGCAAATGATGCACCAAACACCCTGTATAAATAAACAATATTATTGAGACGAATACAGCATATGTATGATTTAGTACTATTATAAGCAATTAATAAATAATTATTTGTTTATATCTATACAAATAAATAAAATTGAAGTGTCTGTTTGTAATTTCAAAATAAAAGCTTTTTACTAAATGCATATGAAAGTATGTATAATTTTTTTCTTTTTCTTTTTTTTTTTGAAACCGAAATGATAACCTTATTTTGTACTCTATTCTGGTAAGTGATTTTTTGTCCGTTTTAGTGTTCAGGTGTTTGATTTATACAAATAAATAAAATTGAAGTGTGTGTTTGTAATTTCTAAATAAAAGCTGTTTACTAAATGCATACGAAAGTATGTGTATAATTTTTTTTTGTAACTTTTGAATGATAACCTTATTTTGTACTCTATTCTGGTAAGTGATTTATGGTCCGTTTTAGTGTTCAGTTGTTTTGTAAATTAGTATCTGATCATGGACTTTCGTTGCTGACTGTATACTTCCTATCCACCTAACAGGCGTGATGTTATGGGTGAAGAAATGAAAATCGTTCAGTGTATTTTTACACCAATTTATTAATGAAAATATTTACAATATCAACCTTACAATGATAACTATTTAAAATTGAACTCTAATAATCCTTCTTCATCGTTATCAAGCCTGAGCCAGGACACGTCCCAGCTCTTCTCAACAATTCCACTAGGAGCACTTGATGTGGAAGGTCCAGCTTTAGGTTCAACTTCAGGTGACAACTCTTGGGGTGCAGTGTACGAAGACTGGTAAGAAGGCACCTGCTGGTACTGTTCCCGACATTCTTCTGACATAAAATTCTCGTACATATTCTGTGCCGAAGACTGAACTGCCGTTGAGGTTGGTAAACTCGTTGCTGGCATCGAAATGGGGGTCGACGTAACCGGATACTGTTCCACGTAAATGTTACCCTGATGGTAGACTTCGTTCTTTATTGCTGGATACTGCTCATGAATAAGCATCGGCATCTGAATTGGTGACGAGTCGGATGAGCTTGCTACTACGGCCTCTTCCATTGTCTCAGCCTTGTCTTTCTTCTCCTTCATGCGGCGATTCTGGAACCAAATCTTGATGGTTCGTTCGTTCAGACGCAAGAGGTCTGCGAGTTGAAGTCTTCGAGCGCGATCTAAGTAGCGGGAACTAGCGTACTCCTGTTCTAAGTCCATCATCTGTTGGGTTGTGAACGCAGTTCTGATGCGCTTTTGTTTCTTGACTCCAGTTGTTTTCTTGCAAGTCCAGCCAGGTTGATGAGGAGATTGATGTTGGGAGATGAATCTTCCGTGATCCGACTGATTGGGCCAGCCAGGCCCTCCGATAATATGCCCATTTTGTGTGGGTAGAAAATTTTGCCCATTGATGATTTGTGGGGGGTGGTTTGTAGGATTTAAAGAGATATACCCATTAGAACCACCATTTCTCTGATAAGGTACGTTCATGTAGTTTGGAGGGTACACGACTTGGTTGCTGATGATGTTGACATTGCTGCCATTGTTCATGTTGTTGCTGTTGTTGATGTTGTTGGCGTTGACTTTGTTCACGTTGACATTGTTGACACTGGTAGCGACGTGGTACTCACTGGAGACATTGGCAGACACAACGCTGTGGGGTGGCAATTCGTTCCACTCCAGGGGCTGAGAACAATAGAATTTTTTATAAGTTACCGCTGAATATAGAACATGAAGTTTTGAAATGGGCAGAAACGAACTGGGACACATCGTTTCAAAGTTATGACGGTATGATGTGTTATGATAAGACAAGTTAAAGTTGGATAAAAACAATTATGTGAAAACTGGTATTCAGCTACATCCAGTTAGACTAAAAGCTGAAAGGCTAAGCGATGATAATGACGAATTATAAAAATCAAATTACCTTAGTGTTCTGCAACATATTATTGCTATCAACTTGGTCCCACCGACCACCACACACCATCACACTGCCGTTGCCAACATTGTACTCAGTAGGTGCCGAAGACTGACTCGAATTAGAGGATTTCAGCATTTTCAATATTCAAATACTTTGCAATCACGATCGAGGTACGTTCGCAATGAAAGCTCAATGAACTATGATCTCTGTCAGAATTGTGCCTGATTTTATATGATCCCATAACCCCGTAAAGGGTGATTAGCAAATTAGTAGTAAGGCTTGTTCTTCGATTAGGTGATTAGCAACCGGTTTAAATAATGAAATGTTATTATTGTTAAATGTTTTTGATAAAAGTTGTGGGTTTACGTTTGCTAGTTTATGAAAATTCCTATGTTCTGTGTAATTAAAGATTTTTCAAGAGTTATCCAATGAGTGATTTTCTTAAGACTCTTCAAGGATTGAAAGATTCTTCTTTTTTGTCCTTAATATTGGACAAAAAAGAAGAATCTTTCAATCTTTTACTGAGAACATTTTCGAAAAATAGTGTTACAGCTAAATTAGACCGATTTTAGATTTTCCATAGAAACAGAAATTTACAATTATCTTTTTTTTAAAGAGACGTTTCGAAAAGTTCTCTGTCAAGTGTTTAGACTTGTGTATCCGACTTATGCGAACGAAGTTTCATTGAAATCGGTTCAGTCATATCGAAAAAAAATGACTTTTAAGTTTGAATGAAATGTCGTAAGACGTTAAAGCTCTTAACATTTCTATAGGTCTTCCGCCAGTGTAAGCATGAAACTATTTTTTTTTAGCTGCATCACAGGTTCTTATACCAGATGTAATCTTGGTCTAATGAACAATTAAATGCCATAAGTTTATGGTCCTGTCTCTTAACTAGCTTCACCTAATTGATATTTTCATAATTATGTGTTCTAAGCAAAAGTTTAGTTACGAGAGATTTTCCTACAAGCATAATAAAGGGTGTAAATAGACCCTTAACGAAGCCGAAAGGCACCTGTTCTCCCCGTCTTTGCGATCACTTTTTAGTTCTACACTATACCATACATACCATACCTGGGTCCATACCTGGGAACCTTCTAGTTACGGAGATATTGGGGGTCAAAGTTCCTACTTTTTCACAAGTTGTTCTTTAAATACATGTTTTTAATGTAACATTTTCAACCTTAAACTCATCCACGACCCCCGTACTATTCAATCCATCCATCAGCACAATGCTTTGAGTGCTTTCCATCGAGTCCTACCGTAAAACGTGATTTTTCACCCAAAAAAAAAGTCGATTCCCAGCAATAATTTTTGCGTAAAGTTACTTAGTTTGATCACTGCAGACCCACCGTACCCCTGGCCGTACCCCTGGTGGTACGGTGGCTTTTTAAAGTTAAACGATAGCAGTGTATGAAGTGAACGTAGTGCTGTGCTGATGAAGATACTAGACGGACAGAAAAATGATAAACAGTTATCTCGCACATATTCATGAGTCATTCATTAGTTAGGTAGGTATATAATTGATGCGGCAATAATGCATGTTAAGTACTGCGCAATTCTAAATCTTTAGGTAAACCCTACATAATACAATTTTTTTTCAAGCGTTCAAGACAGTTGACATTTACACTCGACTTACAGAAACGTAAAGAATTGTAAAATTGATTTTAATTATTGTGGAAAAACCTATAATGGACGATACTGAAATAAATTTCATCCAAATAAATGGCGGAACCTCTTTGTGGCAAATACCGCTATCATCGCCAGAAAACCTATACAAACGGCTCCATGTTATGGCGGTGTTCATCTTACAGTAAGAGTAAATGTTGTGGCACTGTAACGATTGGAAAGGTAGTTTTTGATTTTTTTTTTTATTTTGTTTCTTTGTCATTTTGTTACAATAATATTATCTAATAAAAATACTTTTAATATATTTTTTAGGATAATAAATTAATTAAAAATACAGATCATAGCTGTGTAGTAGATCCATCTGCTAACGAATTTTTAAAGGAAAAGTGCAGATTGCGAGAAATAGTGGTTTCATCTGATGAACCAATCGAACAGTTATATGACAGGAAAAAGAGCGATTTCAAAGACATGGGGATGAATTTTGCTGTAGGGAAAAAATATCCTCGGTATGAAAGCGTGAAGCACTTTCTTCAGAATGCTAGAAACAAATCTGCACAAGTGTGTAAAAGTGTATCCCACGATTTAAGATAAACTGAAGTTCCAATTCAATATCATAATGTCGTTTTGGCAGATTATATTACTGTGACGAGTCAGACAAGCAAAACCGTATCATAGTTTTTTGCTCGAAGGAATCGCGTCAGGTAAATCCAAATATTGTGGAATATTTTGTTGACGGTACTTTTTATAGTTGCCCAAAACCATTTTCACAATTATATAAATTCATGGTGACACGGGAAGTGGTGTTGAAACTACTAAAGCGAAGCCCTTATGTCGGACCGAAAAGAAAAAAGCTATATCAAAATACCCGAGTGGAACCCACGTAAATTTCACACAGACTACAAAAGAGCAGCGATGAACGCCATTTTGAAAGTATTCCCAAATATCACAATGCGATGGTGCTATTACCATTGGACTCGTAACATGTGGAAGTCATCAATGATGACTTCATCAGAGGCGTACAGTTACCAATTATAAATAAATTTCAATTGGTCACGCATTAGAAAAATTGCATACATAACTAATTATTAAATTTTATGTGTATTTTATATTCTTAGCACGGTGGGCTGTGCTGGGGCGGCCGTAGCAGGTGCAGAAAACCTCAACGGCGCAAATATAATAACCTTATTGGGACTTATATGTTTGAGCCGTTTGAAACACTAGGCCCATGGGGTCCGAGTGTTCATTGAGTATTTCGTCACATCAAGCAGTTGGCCGACACTTCACGTGACCAGAGGGCTGACCAATTCTTAGGTCAAAGAATCAGCATTGCCATTCAACGTGGCAACACAGCCAACCTTAGAGCAGTTGAGCATTTTTTCCCCTGACAGCAACGCGGACGAATTAAAAAAGCTACAGTATAAAGACATTTATTTCTCAAAAAAGAACATGACAGTTCACTGACAGACAAACATACAGTCTCTGTGTCTAACCTACCGTTTTACCTGCAAAACACCATAATTAAACGGTTAGGTGACATTTGGTGTTAGTACCTAGTTCTAACGTATTCTTCTTGGGCTTTTTGAAATGTATACTATTTGTTACTGTTAAACACATCATCAGGTATTTCATTAGGTATAAAGTTTTGCTCCCTCATAACGTATATTTTTCCTACCATACCTAATTAGTTCTAGGTTTTCTAAATTCAATTTTGTCTTGTCGTCTTGCGTTATATGTGTAAGTTTTCTTTTTAAAGTTGCGAATGTGTGTCTTGCGTTATTATTTTATGTATTAGAATGCATGTTTTAAGTTTATAGAGCGATGATCTACTGGAATCGAGCGCTGGGTAGGTATGTTCTCCCGTTTGACGCGTAAAAGCCATTAACAGGATGTTTCGTAATATTATTCTAATGTATTATTTATTTTTATTGTACCTACCTATTATGGTACGTACAAAAAAAAATCGCGCCTAGAGCTACTTTATGTCGGGTACATTGAGTGGGCCACCTTTGTAAGACGACTAAAAAGTCACGGTATAAAATTGTTGCATTTTCATTTCTGTTGTATTTGCTATTAATTGAACTATTTAATTTTGTTTTATTTTTATATTTGTACACTAACTATTTAATTTATGGATTGTATCGGAAATAAACATTTTATTATATCCTTTATTTATTTTCTATACATATTGTTTACATTTTTAAATATTTCTACAAAGTAATATAAAAAAGTAATATTATTATAACCCATAGCTAAAAACATGTATTTGTTATAGTCCTCGTAAATAGCGCAATATTAATGAATTGACAAAATTACTGCCTCATTGGTCTAGTGATCGTAAGAGCGGCTGCTGAGCATTAGGTCTGGGCTCAATTCCCAGAAGTCGTGTTATCTCGGTTTTCCGTCAGCAATCTTTCAGTAGCAGTTACGGAGTCTGGAAATGTGCCTGTTTGATGGTAATAGGCTCGCCCCCTGGTACATGGGACTTAAACATAACTGGCAAAATGTGGGTGTACTATTGTGTACCCAGGCATTAGATTTAGGAGTTTCGGTAAGTCTTGTGCTCGTTAAAATTCAAATCATTTGTTGCATGTCACAAGTTCAAATTAAATTAAAAGTTGCAGGCCAAATATGATTCTGCACTATAGGTCTAGTTGTTTATAAAGTTCGTTTGTGATTTATTTTTAACTAGCTGGTGCCCGCGGCTTCGCCCGCGTGAAGTTCGATAAGAAGTCCCACGGGCTCATACTACCAGTATAAAAAGTATTCTATGTGTTAATCCAGACTATAAACTATCTGTGTGCTAAATTTCATCCAAGTAACAAAGAGTAACAAACATCCATCCCTCCATCCATCCTGACAAACTTTCTCATCAATATACGCCATTGCGATGGGTTTACGGAAAAATTGTCAGCTCAGCTAATAATAAGGGCAAGTCTGTTTGTAAAAAATCTATGTAATTATCCCCGTTGAGATTGTCAGGTAAGGAACTTGTCTACGTTACGGTAGTTGTAACTAGGGACGATTTATTCCAACGCATTGAGGCGGCCTTCATGCCATCAAACCCATTTGGGTTTACGCACCACTACAGTCGAGACAAGACGAATATGTCGCACGCGCATACGCAATAGTGTCGGACAATTTGAACAAGATTTGTAATTAGGTATTTATTAAATAAATTATTATTTTTAATATTCTTTTTCATTTCAAGTTTGAGGAAAGTTAGAAGAAAGATATTAGAGACTGCGTAAGAGTGAGATAACAGTATCTACCTACTTACAGCATGTTATTTAAACGAAAACTAGTGTTTTATCCTAAATATGGAGTAGCTTGAGGGTGCGTCCCAATACCAAATTTAACGAATTAGCGAAGTTATTGAAAGATTTTTTAGCATGTTGCATACCGATGGAAATAAGACAGACTAGAGAACTTTTTAAAATTTAAAGTTGAGTTTTAAGTTTATTTTTTCTTCTTCCAAAAGCTTTGTGAGTTATTATATGAGCGGTGTGGTGTGGGTGGTGTGGTGCGGGTCTGCAGTGATAGCAAATGTCCTTTCCACTCGGCCAATTCAATTTGGCAAATGATGCACCAAACACCCTGTATAAATAAACAATATTATTGAGACGAATACAGCATATGTATGATTTAGTACTATTATAAGCAATTAATAAATAATTATTTGTTTATATCTATACAAATAAATAAAATTGAAGTGTCTGTTTGTAATTTCAAAATAAAAGCTTTTTACTAAATGCATATGAAAGTATGTATAATTTTTTTCTTTTTCTTTTTTTTTTTGAAACCGAAATGATAACCTTATTTTGTACTCTATTCTGGTAAGTGATTTTTTGTCCGTTTTAGTGTTCAGGTGTTTGATTTATACAAATAAATAAAATTGAAGTGTGTGTTTGTAATTTCTAAATAAAAGCTGTTTACTAAATGCATACGAAAGTATGTGTATAATTTTTTTTTGTAACTTTTGAATGATAACCTTATTTTGTACTCTATTCTGGTAAAGGGTGAATATCAACAAAGTTAATTTTTTGTCAATTTTGGTGGCTCAATTTTTTCTTTAGTTTTCGTGAAAAATAACGATCTGGTATAAGAATAGAATGTCCAAGCTTGAAGAATCTTCATGAGGGCTCAGAATATCTCCATCACTTTTTGAGATATTTTAGTTCAAAGTCTAGTGTGGCCACCAAAATTGAAAATCACCCACCAAAATCGAAAGTGCCCACCAAAATTGAAAATCAGTGGCACCAAAATTGGATTTCTCCGTCAGAAACCTCAATCTCACTAATAAAGCTCAATGTGATTAATGTCACAAATTCTCGGGAAGTATCAATAACTTTTATCGGTTTATAAAACTCTCTTTTGTTAAAATAGGATAGATTCCGAGGTCTGGTCCTAAAGTCGGACTGACATGGTAGCGTTTTTGTTGGGGAGACTGCAGTACAACCCAAGTCTCGATCGAATCGAAGGCTTTCTCGTAGTCCACAAACACTTAACGGAGAGGCAGCTCTTCGGTCTCCTGTATAACCTGCCGCAGCGTATGTATGTTGTGTACGGTGCTAAAGCCATTATGGAATCCGGCTGGTTCGGGATGATTCTTGAAAACAACTTGTAGAGATAGCTTAGAAGTGAGATGGGCCTATAATTCTTCAGCCGGGCATTGTAGCCTTTTTTGAAGAAGAGTACCACCACACCCCTGCACCATGCCTGTGGGGTTTTCCCCTCGGGTATGACGGAATCAAACAGCTTCTGAAGGGCTTTAAGTACCGGTTTTCCACCCGCCTTTAGAATTTCGGCAGTAATTCTGTCATCACCCGGTACTTTGTTGTTTTTAAGCTGTTCCAGAGTCATCCTAATCTCGTGCATCCAGATCTCGTCCGGGTTGTCTTCGTTATAGTGTCGGATCAGTCTAGCTCTTGGGTCATTTGCTAGATTTACAACGGGTTTACTGGTTGAAGTGTATAACTGCCCATAGAATCTCTCGATCTCCCTCAGTAGCTCCGGTTTGGCAGATACAATCCTGCCATGGTCGGTCTTCAGTTTCGTGAGCTGGCTCTGCCCAATAGCCAGATCTCTTGCAAATGCCTTGGAGCCGCTCAATTGCATCTTTAATATGCTGGATTTAAAGATCCGTCTATTGAGCTGCCGGTATTTCCACACCTCGTCTGAATTCTGCAGGATCATCTCACGCCGCTCCTGCATGAGCTTGAGAAGACATAGAGAAGACATAAGAACAAAAAACTCTCTGATCATACTGATCAGAGAGTTTTTTGTTCTTATGTGCACGACGTGTCTTGAAGAACTTAGACCCGTATGGACAGTTTCCACGAACTTATCGTTGTATTCGTCCAATGAGCATCTTAGGCACTCGAAACGAGTCTGGAGTTCAAGTTTTTCAGATTGCAGCAGCTCTCGGGGTTTTGAATTTGGATCTGTGCTGGACAGAGCGTAGACGTCATTAGTCGAGACTTTTCAAGCTTGATATTGATGTTCAATGTGCCTCTTACTATGCCTTGATCGCTTCCGGTTTTCAACGAATTGATCGTAGAGACAACATTGAACATAATACGCTTCTTGTTTGACATGATGAAGTCAATCTCATTTGAAGTTGCACCATCGGGGCTCTGGCAGGTCCACTTCCTGTGCTCACGCTTTCTGAAGAAGGAGTTCATCCTATAGAGGCCCTCCTTCTCCATAAAACTAGCCAGTTGGTGACCCCGGTGGTTCCAACGTCCAACCCCAAATTGCCTAGTTTCACGGTGAAGTCCCCAATGACAACGGTGAAATGCTTTTAAGCAGCCTCTCTTCGCTGGTCTGTTTTGGCATCCTAAAAAGCAACAAAATAAATATATATGAATAAGAAACTTGGTCATTAGTATGCAACCCTTATAATAATAGGTCTTACTAACTGCCAAGTACATAACATGTATTTGTTTGCTAATCCAACTGTCTTGCAACGTAAAAACTAGCTATATAAGTAATAACAATACATATACAGTACATAATTAAAATCTGGTGGGTCATTTTCAATTTTGGTGGCGTGAAGACGCCACCAAAACCACCAAAATTGAGCCACCAAAATTGGAACCAGGCATAAAAAAAATCTTAAAAAATAAGGGTTTTAAGTTAAAATTAAATTAATGTCATTGATTTATGGGTCACCCAAATCATTAGCTATAGCATGTAGCTTACTATTATAACACTTTAAAATCAACAGTAAATCGATCCACCAAAAATTGAACAATTCTTGTCCCCTGTCCCGCCCAAGGCGAGTACTTATGTTTTTGGAGGGTAATCACAGCACTAATCACACACCTGACACTAATCGCACTAATAGCACGACTGACAGATGCGAAATAAATAACGCGATTGATCGCACACTCACGAAACTTCATGTTATAGTAAGTTGAAAAAGTGCCAGAAAAATTTTGATTTTTGCTTGGACAAACTTTGATCGAGTGTCCTGTGCTTTTAAATAAGATTTTATAATGTGGTTCAATTGTTTTTAGATAATTTGACTAATGCATATACTAACAAAATTGTTTATTTTTTATTGTACCTCAAATTGTTACTTTGGTGAACGCAATTACATCAAAAAATGGAACTGGGACAAGCCACCAAACTTGAATTTGAAGGCGATTTTTTTTTTCCCTCATGATTTATATACACTTATAAAAAAATAAATGTGGCCCTAATTGAACCAAGTTACGTAGTTCACTACAAAAAAAAATCAGAAACATCCTATCATTTTACACCTCGATTCTCAGCGTGGACACGTAAAATTTGCTGATTTGATATTCACCCGTAAGTGATTTATGGTCCGTTTTAGTGTTCAGGTGTTTTGTAAATTAGTATCTGATCATGGACTTTCGTTGCTGACTGTATACTTCCTATCCACCTAACAGGCGTGATGTTATGGGTGAAGAAATGAAAATCGTTCAGTGTATTTTTACACCAATTTATTAATGAAAATATTTACAATCTCAACCTTACAATGATAACTATTTAAAATTGAACTCTAATAATCCTTCTTCATCGTTATCAAGCCTGAGCCAGGACACGTCCCAGCTCTTCTCAACAATTCCACTAGGAGCACTTGATGTGGAAGGTCCAGCTTTAGGTTCAACTTCAGGTGACAACTCTTGGGGTGCAGTGTACGAAGACTGGTAAGAAGGCACCTGCTGGTACTGTTCCCGACATTCTTCTGACATAAAATTCTCGTACATATTCTGTGCCGAAGACTGAACTGCCGTTGAGGTTGGTAAACTCGTTGCTGGCATCGAAATGGGGGTCGACGTAACCGGATACTGTTCCACGTAAATGTTACCCTGATGGTAGACTTCGTTCTTTATTGCTGGATACTGCTCATGAATAAGCATCGGCATCTGAATTGGTGACGAGTCGGATGAGCTTGCTACTACGGCCTCTTCCATTGTCTCAGCCTTGTCTTTCTTCTCCTTCATGCGGCGATTCTGGAACCAAATCTTGATGGTTCGTTCGTTCAGACGCAAGAGGTCTGCGAGTTGAAGTCTTCGAGCGCGATCTAAGTAGCGGGAACTAGCGTACTCCTGTTCTAAGTCCATCATCTGTTGGGTTGTGAACGCAGTTCTGATGCGCTTTTGTTTCTTGACTCCAGTTGTTTTCTTGCAAGTCCAGCCAGGTTGATGAGGAGATTGATGTTGGGAGATGAATCTTCCGTGATCCGACTGATTGGGCCAGCCAGGCCCTCCGATAATATGCCCATTTTGTGTGGGTAGAAAATTTTGCCCATTGATGATTTGTGGGGGGTGGTTTGTAGGATTTAAAGAGATATACCCATTAGAACCACCATTTCTCTGATAAGGTACGTTCATGTAGTTTGGAGGGTACACGACTTGGTTGCTGATGATGTTGACATTGCTGCCATTGTTCATGTTGTTGCTGTTGTTGATGTTGTTGGCGTTGACTTTGTTCACGTTGACATTGTTGACACTGGTAGCGACGTGGTACTCACTGGAGACATTGGCAGACACAACGCTGTGGGGTGGCAATTCGTTCCACTCCAGGGGCTGAGAACAATAGAATTTTTTATAAGTTACCGCTGAATATAGAACATGAAGTTTTGAAATGGGCAGAAACGAACTGGGACACATCGTTTCAAAGTTATGACGGTATGATGTGTTATGATAAGACAAGTTAAAGTTGGATAAAAACAATTATGTGAAAACTGGTATTCAGCTACATCCAGTTAGACTAAAAGCTGAAAGGCTAAGCGATGATAATGACGAATTATAAAAATCAAATTACCTTAGTGTTCTGCAACATATTATTGCTATCAACTTGGTCCCACCGACCACCACACACCATCACACTGCCGTTGCCAACATTGTACTCAGTAGGTGCCGAAGACTGACTCGAATTAGAGGATTTCAGCATTTTCAATATTCAAATACTTTGCAATCACGATCGAGGTACGTTCGCAATGAAAGCTCAATGAACTATGATCTCTGTCAGAATTGTGCCTGATTTTATATGATCCCATAACCCCGTAAAGGGTGATTAGCAAATTAGTAGTAAGGCTTGTTCTTCGATTAGGTGATTAGCAACCGGTTTAAATAATGAAATGTTATTATTGTTAAATGTTTTTGATAAAAGTTGTGGGTTTACGTTTGCTAGTTTATGAAAATTCCTATGTTCTGTGTAATTAAAGATTTTCCATTAGTTATCCAATGAGTGATTTTCTTAAGACTCTTCAAGGATTGAAAGATTTTTTTTTGTCCTTAATATTGGACAAAAAAGAAGAATCTTTCAATCTTTTACTGAGAACATTTTCGAAAAATAGTGTTACAGCTAAATTAGACCGATTTTAGATTTTCCATAGAAACAGAAATTTACAATTATCTTTTTTTTAAAGAGACGTTTCGAAAAGTTCTCTGTCAAGTGTTTAGACTTGTGTATCCGACTTATGCGAACGAAGTTTCATTGAAATCGGTTCAGTCATATCGAAAAAAAATGACTTTTAAGTTTGAATGAAATGTCGTAAGACGTTAAAGCTCTTAACATTTCTATAGGTCTTCCGCCAGTGTAAGCATGAAACTATTTTTTTTTAGCTGCATCACAGGTTCTTATACCAGATGTAATCTTGGTCTAATGAACAATTAAATGCCATAAGTTTATGGTCCTGTCTCTTAACTAGCTTCACCTAATTGATATTTTCATAATTATGTGTTCTAAGCAAAAGTTTAGTTACGAGACATTTTCCTACAAGCATAATAAAGGGTGTAAATAGACCCTTAACGAATCCGAAAGGCACCTGTCCTCCCCGTCTTTGCGATCATTTTTTTGTTCTAGACCATACCATACCTGGGTCCATACCTGTAGGTCCTGTGGGTCCTGTGTAGTTAAGGAGATATTGGGGGTCAAAGTTCCAACTTTTTCACAAGTTCTTTTTTAAATACATGTTTTTAATGACAAAATTTAATGTGTCGTTTCCCAGCAATAATTTATGCGTAAAGTTACTTAGTTTGATGTACAGAATGCTTGGTTGACAGCTTCGTGAAGGGTCTGTTTACACTCTGTATAATGCTATGGGGTAAGCTATACAGGCTATACCAAGTCAGAATTTTAATTTCATAGTCTTCAAGTTTTAGAAATGTTTTGAGCTTTGATATAAATTAGTATATTTGTTGTAAGAAATTGGCAGTTCACTCACTGGTAATTTTATTATCTATCTGGCATTTATACAATCAAATACTTCCTGATAGTCGTGCTTACCCAAAAAGGACAATATTTGCACATAAAAGCAAATGAACAATATCAACAGTCCGTTAGGACTAGTTAACTATTATCTGATTTTGTTTAAATTGTTTTGTACTATCTACATTACTATTTACTATCTACATCACTATGTACATCACGCCTGTAATTCCCGCAGAGTTAAGCAGAGGTATACCTAACAGTATCTACGTGTGTCGTGACTGTTAATCTTAAATAATAACTTGTTACTGTCACCAACAAAGCGTTCTATGAATATTTTAACTAACTGAATCAATATAATATAATCAAATGAAATAATTTCCATTACCTTCTTATTTACTTTCAGTTTTATCTAAAAACAAGAACAGCGCCATCTAGTTACGGACATTGTTACTTGAAACAAGGATTCTGAGCCAACGATCAGTAATGCTTCAGACTATACAGTTTGGTCGCTGTTCAAGAGCTTTGAATGGATATTTCAAACACATTTTCGAGGTGCGAGGTCACCTACTACACTAGCCTATCAACAGATATGATTGTTTTAGATAATAAATATTGCGTGAAAACCTTATATTACAAAATATGAAAGCATAGGTGAAATCAATAGAACAGCGACCGCGACGTGTTGAGCTGTTTTCATCTCAGTGACCCCAGCATCCGAGTTAACCTTGCTGAAATCATACAGATGGTGTAGGCAGTAGCAACTTTGTAAAACATCAGAGGTAGGCCCCCCTTCCTCTAAACTCGCAGTTGAGGTTTGATAAAATGAATTCACAGCACTAAAGCGTTGTCTTTTGCTTTTACTTCGGTAGTAAGGTAATATTGTATAAACGATGCAGTAGGTAGAATGCGGGTGCATTAAAAAAAATCCCAGCACGTGGATTTCAATCAGTATTTTAAGAATATAATGAACGGACTTAAATAAATACCCATAGGTGTAATTCACATTTTTTAAACAATTCTGTTCTTGGCGTGGGTGATTTTTGATTGAAAAGATTAATATTTAAAGCTCTTAAAACTTATCAATTCATTATCTATGTCTTATTCTTGTATAAATATCTTAAGAATATTAATGGCCTAGTGTTTCGTCAGTATTAGACGAAATTATAAATGCGAAAGTAACTCAGTTTGTTTGTTACCCGGTTAGTTACGGCTGATTGAATCGTTATGATATTTGGCAAGGAGATAGATTATATTCTGGGGAAGGACATAGGCTAATTTTTATCCCTGAAAATTACATAAAATTCTCATATCAGCAGCTAAATTATAAAAAATAACAAAGATACAAACGAAGACAATTACAGTAACAACTAACATAAATGAAGTCTATTACGAGCCCAAATACAGCCAGTTTAAAAGCTAGGTATCTGCATACCTATAAAAAAATTCAGACTAAATACATATCTGTAAGTACATTGGAATAGTAGCAACGGCAACGCTTGACGAATGTGGAATATTTCGCCCAAAGTACTTTTACTGTGGCCTATGCCTGAGTTTGCTTATATTGAATAAACGTGAGTTGAATAGACAACTAGGGCTGCCGCGCGCTAAGCTTGTTTTATTTTTGTTACTATTTTAAATCTGTGATTCAAAATGTCAAATAGTTATATCATTACAGTAGATATTTAGCCCAGAACTTAATTTAAAAAAAATATCTATCTCGAAATACCTAGTTTATTGATTTAAAAAAATCTACACCCATTATCAAACTTAGTTTGTTTTTACAAAAAATCTTCCGACTAAACATGACGAATGAATGACTTTATGTACATATCCATATTATTTGAGTAGGTAATTACAATAAACCGCAGTACCCTATTTGCACACTACAAATTGGAGGCGGAGTCCAATTCAACAAATGATTAAAAGAGACGGAGAGATAAACTGTCAATCACTATAACAAAAGGGATAATCCCTTCATTGTCAAGAGTTGTTTACGAGCATACTACACAAATTCAGAAATATTTGAACAGTTATCTAAGTCAATAATTACAATAGATATGCTACTAATCACTTTGTTGACGGGATTTTGAGATATTTTTTTTTCTCTAATTTGTTTGTTGTTTGTCTTAGGAGATAAGGGTTCGAAGTTGATATGACATTTTTGTTGTTTTTTTTACCTGCTTAGGACATTTTTTTTTTGTTTTGATGCATGGATATAATAAGCTACAAAACAACAACATCATTATGTATATTTAAAGGATTATGACTAATTGAAATAAAACATTTCTTTGTCTGTATTCTTGTCCCTTTCACTTAAACGGGATATCAACGAGATGAAAGAAGACAAACGTGGTACAGTTTATTCGACTGCTACAGATGCAGTAAATAAATGCTTTAAAAATGAACTATTTTATTGATAATAAAGACTATTTTATTCTCTAATGAAGAATAAGAATATATTTTTATACGTTCATATTTTTAATTTCTAATATTATAATGTAAATTCTAACATCTATACTGCATCATCTTGCAATCCAACGTTACTTCGTAATTTTATGAGTAGGCTAGATTTTGTGAACTGATATATTAGAATAGGGTCTATTCGAAAAAAGTATAATCGCGGCATTTTTCTGTTTGTCGTACCGAAGTACGAAAGTGATAACGCAACTTCTCACATTATCTTTTGCTTCTTTATAATTGATGCATCTCCTGTATGATCCCCCAAGACTATACAGGCTACCAGTGGCGAAGGTTCCATACAACTGGATTCCTACCGGCTTCCCTTTGAAAACGGGCACAATCAGTATTCCATAGACAAATAATAAAATCACATTAAAGATTTGTACTCCGGCTTACTTCTTAAAAAAATTGACACTTCGTATTTGCAGGCTACTTATTTGAAGTAATTTTTCTATTTCAAGTCACTCCTTATCACAGTCTGCAATATTTTAGTAAGCTTTCACTAAAATTTTACAAAAGGTTGGTAGACCTTCAAAAATTTAGTTGGTCGCAGAAACCGCTATTGTATAAGATAAGATAAGATAAGATAAGATAAGATAAGATAAGATAAGTCTTTATTTGCTTTAAACATGGTATGATGGTGTTACAGTCTTATACAATGTCCACATGTTTAGCTATACAGAATATCAATTGCATTCAAAATAATTATCATGTCAAAACAACAGTAAATATCAATTAAATCATTCAAATTATTAGATGGTTATAATATTATAAAATGTCAAAGAAATCTTTAATGTCATAGAAATTATGTCCAATCAGCCACTTATACAGCTTATTTTTAAATGAATTACAACTATTCACACATTTGAGTTCTTTCGGAATTTTGTTGAAAATACGTACTCACATCACAAGGCAGCTTTTAGCATACTTGGCTGATTTAGGATTATCCTTCGTTACAAGTCTGTGTGGATCCCTTGTTGGACGAGTGATTACTTCAAAAGCTTTTCTGAACAATCCCTTATTACTGTAGACAAAGTTACAGATTGCGTATATGTAAAGTGCAGGAAGTGGTAACAGACCAAGCTTTTTAAAAAATGGCTTACAAGATTCATCAGAACGAAGTCCGCAAATGGCCCTGATGCACCTTTTTTGTGCAATGAATGCTCTGTCTTTGTCTGTACTGTTCCCCCATACGATTAGCCCGTAACTTAAAATCGATTCGATATATGCATGGTATGTAGTAATTGCCGTTTTAACGGTTGTTACGTTCTTTACTTGTCTGAGGGCGTAAGTAAATTTATTAATCCTATTGCATAAATCATCTAAATGTCCTTTCCAATTTAAGTCTTGGTCTATGAGCACACCTAGGAATTTGGTTTGCGTTACTTCTTTTAGTCTGACAATATTAAATTTAAAATTGTATTTGGCATGTTTCGACTTATTAAATTGAATATAATTCGATTTCTCTAAGTTAATTTTTAATTTATTAGTCTGTAGCCAGTGTAAAATTTTGTCAATAGTATTATTAATGTCTATTTCATGATCAGAAGGTGATTTTGTTGTCAGATGATACGATAATTGAAATGTCATCTGCGAATAATGTAAATTTATGATTAGTCACCAGTGGTATGTCATTTATATATAATAAGAATAATATGGGACCTAATACACTTCCTTGAGGGACGCCACACTTATTTACCCTAGAAACAGAACAGTAGGAAGTGAGTACGTTTTCATTTACTTTGTCTATAACAACGTATTGTTTTCGACCACTTATATAAGACGAAAGCCACTGTAGTGCAACTCCTCTTATTCCCAGTATTTCCAACTTTCTCAACAATACGTCATGTGCTACGAAGTCAAAAGCTTGTGATAGGTCGAAAAAAAGACCTGTTGTTAATTTATTATTGTTTAAGTTACTCAAGATATTGCCCACCAGAGTAAATATTGCTTGTGTTGTTGACTTTTGCTTTTGGAATCCAAACTGTTCCTTTGCTATAATATTAAATTTGCTACAGAAGTCGACAAGTCTCTTAAGCATACATTTCTCGAAAACCTTTGACAAAATATCAGAGTAATCGGGCGATAGTTTTTGACGTCCTTTTTATCGTGCTTTTTGTACAGTGGCTTCACGACAGATAATTTTAGGGCATCAGGAAATGTACCTGACGAAAACGAGAGGTTAATTAAATATGTCAAAATGGGAATTAATTCTGTACTGCACGCTTTAACTATTTTTGTGCTGATTCCATCATAACCTTCAGAGTTAGTATTATTTAACGCCATTATTTCTTTTTTAACTTCATCTTCAGTCATAGAGCTAAGAAACATGGAGTTAGGAATTGACTTAATATTATTGTCATTAATATAATGTCGATTATTGGATGTCAAAGTATTAGTCGAGTCAGCCCGCGGCGAAATCTCGCGAGCGATAAATCATGGGACGAACGGAAGCAACGGTATATTCCCGCTGTCCACCCCCTGCTTGTCCACCCCGGGTGGACAGTGTCACAACTTTTAAAAATAATTCCCGCTGGCCACCCCCGGCCAGTGAGAATCATTATCAAAATAATTCACTGTGGCCACCCCTGGTGGACACGGTTACAACTGGTTTTTTTCATGGTTTTCGAGGTCGCTGATAACGCAACTGAGGTCAACCAGCTGTTGTGATCAAAATGAAAATCCAAGATGGCGCCGACGAAAATTTTCGGTTTTATCGTCATGGGTCTCATTTTCGTGGTTTTTGTGGTCGCTGATAACTAAAATTAGGTCAAAATGAAAATCCAAGATGGCGCCGACGAAAATTTTCGGTTTTATCGTCATGGGTGTCATTTTCGTGGTTTTTGGGGTCACTGATAACTAAAATTAGGTCAAAATGAAAATCCAAGATGGCGCCGACGAAAATTTTCGGTTTTATCGTCATGGGTGTCATTTTCGTGGTTTTTGGGGTCACTGATAACTAAAATTAGCCCTAGCGCGATTCTCAAACGCTCAAGGGGTTCATTTTAATGCTCTGTTATATTTATCTGTTATTATTATTTTTAATAATGCGGTGGTTTTAGGCTGTGGCTTGGATTTTTGATAAAAATATGTACCTCAGGAATGAAAATAGACACCAAGCAGAAATTATTTCGTGTAATTGCAGACAAAATCTCAAATAAATAAAAGTAAGGACAGGAGATAATGATTATGTCTATGCAGACAATTAAAATTGCTGAAATATTTTATTGATGATGTAATTACTCAATAGTCATTGTTTCTAAAATGTTAAAGACAAGGAAAGTCCCAACTCCACGTTGCGTAATGTCCAAGTAATTTTACGCAATCGTATTTAGGGAAATGGACAATTATTATAAATGATTCTATTTAGTACGTAACTACAGCTAATTATGTTAAAATTATATTAGGTTAAGCATTTCAAAGAAAGATATAACCCATTGCAAAAAAGTAGATCATTGAGTAATATATTTAATTAAGGAACATTTTAAGTAAGTCGCTAATGCGAATATATCTAATATTGTCTAATTAAAAGCTAGTTATGTCAAAAATATCTCCTATGACTAATATCCATCAGAATTTCGTTCGAATATCAATTAATATATCTACACTTTAAGCAATTCATAAATTAGAAATAATTACTGATCGTTTAGTCATACGTTGGCACTTGCATTTCATTATGAATACGTAATGATACCTGTTCACGTAATTATAATGAGGTAAATTCATGAAATTCTTCGTGTAATGAGACAGATACCAGAATATATTAATTAAGGATTGCATCATCTTTGGAAAATTAACTTATCAACGTTGCACTTTGGTATAATATGAAAAAAAAAGTGACAAAATAGATTACTTTGAGGAAAGACTAACTAGTAACCTAAGTAGAAGTAATCAAAATTTAAATACTACTAAAACATCGATACTGATTCATGAAATAATAAGTCTGGATGAAAAAAATACCAATATCAAGTAAATGTAACGTCAATAAGAAAACAACTCGATAAAATTCACAACTCAACTTTGATGTCATATAGAGCGGATAACACCGCCATCTCGTAAATATTTTATACAAGTGACATGCATCGGATGCACTCGAGTATATTATGGAAACAACAAAATTAGCTTAGGTGTGCTTTTTCATCAGTGTTTATCCAAAGAGAAAACGAAAAAACTGTAGTACTAACAGTCCATTTGTGGAAAGTTTAAACTTTAAAGTTTAAGCTTGAGCAAAATTAGGAAAGATTTCTACACCCGACATGTCTGTACTAGTAGTTAGTTTTCAGCTCAGACATAACGCTGATTTGTTCAAAGGTTTTACAGCCACAGATCGTAAAGTACATTTTATTCAACGGACTTTTTCAACACACAATCATGTTCCCATATGTGTAAAAAAGAACCAAATCTACTTTACCCATCAATTGATGCCATGAAAGTACACGGTGTTATTTTTTCGAATTTTAGCCAGTCAGCGAAAATCTTTTACTGCAGATTCGTTTCTTTTTATAAATAAAGGAATGTTTCCTTAAGTAAAATTTGCTATCTCCAATATTTAGAGTACTTTTCCTCCTGGTGATGTTGAAATATTCCACCTGTATAATGTATTTTTAACAGAAAGTCAGATCTGCAGAACAATAATACGATTAGTATTTTGAATTTTGAATTTGAAGAATTTTGAACGCCAGAACATAAACGCACGCTCTTGTCCCTGAAAACAGGATAATGAGGAATAAAATAGGAATTAGGAGGTTTTGGATCAGAAAATTCAGAGAGATGGCACAGTCAGCGTACTCTTTAATAAATTGTGAGTATTGTTTTCTGAGCTCTGGATTTTTCTTAAGGCGAGACTCAAGACTGTAGAACCATTTTTTGGCTGTATTATGGGATTCTCCTAGACAGTCTATTTCGTCTTTTCGTGGTAGACCTACAACAAAACGACCATCACTTTCTCGACAGGTACTAGAGAGAAAGTGCCTTTCACAAAAGGTTTCTTCTCCTGAACGTAGTTGAAATTGCGGGACGTTTTCTAAGTCTCAAAATTTGGTCAACTGTTGATCTGAACTTAAAGACTGTTCTTCCTTAAGTAATAAACTACAAATAATAGGTTCATTAGATAAAGATCGAGTAGAAATAGAAGATTAGTTTTGCTTGCCCCTATGGAATGTTGTTTATTACCTATCAAATCCCAAAACAGGTCAGCACCAATAAGCATATCAATTGGAGATAGTTCATTAAAGCTAGGGTCCGCTAGCTCGAACTCATTGAGATTAAGATGATTAGTATCAAAAGGAATTTTAGGTATGTTTTCTGTAATAGTTTGCAAAATGAGGTAAAACATAGAAATATTGAATGAAGTGGTAATGGATTGTAATTGGAGAGTGCAGCGTTCTGTGCTCAGGTTAAGTGGGTTGTTACATATACCGACAATACCGACAATTGATGGCTGAGGAGTTAAGTTGAGTCTTTGCATTACACCTTCCGTGATAAAGGACGATTTGGCTATCTTATGGGAAAAGTTCCATCTCCCAACTGTTTAGCCTGCAATAAAACTGAAGATATACTTCATTTGCTGATGGATTGTGTAAAGAACAAAGACGAGAGAGAGTCATTAATTAAAGAGTTTAAACTGAATTTTCTAGATGTTGGGTTAATTCAAACAATTTTGGCAAATCCTAAATCGCAGTTAGCTAAAAGGTTAAGTAGTCTAGCAACGCTATCTAATTGATGAGTCCCTCTCGCTTAAAATTGTTATGTATGTTAGTGTAATTAGAACTAAAAGGGTACGATGGGGTTGGCGTATCCATGTGGATAAAAACCCCGTGTTAAATAAATAGATAAAAAAAAAAAAAAAACAATTATATAATATTCATGGTGATACGGGAAGTGTTGTTGAAACTACTAAAGCGAAGCCCTTATGTCGGACCGAAAAGAAAAAAGCTATATCATTTTGTTTAACATGATACAATCTCAAATACCCGTGTGTAACCCACGTAAAGAAGGGCGGCGAAAATGGACCCAAGGAATCTAAAAATTAACGAAGCTCCATGCAAGTGTAAATATAAAATAATTATAACTACAATTATATAAGATATTTATTTAAAAAAATATTGAATTTTTAGGACACGGGAATCAAAAGTTATGAATATTTTAATTTACTCAAAATTAAGTAATCGTGCAATTACAAAACGCAACATTTTTTCCGATTACGTTCCAATCCAATAACATGTGTTTTTGCTCAAGGGTTTTCTTACTATAAATGGCACTTTCTCTTCGTTTTAATTCATTCTATAAATTACAATATTTATAAATAACATGTAAACTTAATATTAAAACGCCAATTAACAAAGCAAAATCATGTAATAAAAATGAAACTATGGTGATTTCGTAGTATATGTTATAAAGGAACGTTATCAATGGTAATTGATTGAGTCCCGTCACTACTGTCACTGTAAGATCTGTGATGATCTATTCCAGTGTTTTTCAACGGTTAACGCAACGTAAAACGCGTCAACAAGAATACTGTTACATTGATGCGATTACTCAAAGTATTGGAGCATATCCATACGTTGGAGATGATTCCAAAAAAGAGAAAAAAGGATCAAGTCATCAATGATGATTTCATCAGAGGCGTAGTTACAAATTATAAATAAAGAAATTTCAATTGGTCACGCATTAGAAAAATTGCGTACATAACTAATTATTACATTTTATGTGTATTTTATATTCCTAGCACGGCGGGCTGTGCTGGGGCGGCCGTAGCAGGTGCAGAAAACCTCAACGGCGCAAATATAGTAACCTTATTGGGAGTTATATGTTTGAGCCGTTTGAAACACTAGGCCCATGGGGTCCGAGTGTTCATTGAGTATTTCGTCACATCAAGCGGTTGGCCGACACTTCACGTGGCCAGAGGGCTGGCCAATTCTTAGGTCAAAGAATCAGCATTGCCATTCAACGTGGCAACACAGCCAGCCTTATGAGCAGTTGAGCATTTTTCCCGCTGACAGCAACGCGGACGAACTTAAAAAGCTACGGTATAAAGACATTTATTTCTCAGAAAAGTTCACTTACAGACAAATATACAGTCTCTGTGATCACCTACCGTTTTACCTGCAAAACACCATAATTAAACGGTTAGGTGACATTTGGTGTTAGTACTAGTTCTAACGTATTCTTCTTGGGCTTTTTGAAATGTATACTATTTGTTACTGTTAAACACATCATCAGGTATTTCATTAGGTATAAAGTTTTGCTTCCTCATAACGTATATTTTTCCTACCATACCTAGCAGTAGCGAAGGGTCAATTTTTGTAAGAGGTAAGCCGGAGTACATATCTTTACTGTTTGGAATATTATTGGCTATAGAATACTGACTGTGCCATTTTTCAAAGGGAAGCCGTTATGAATCGGGTTGTATGGAACCTTCGCCACTGATACCTAGTTAGTTCTATGTTTTCTAAATTCAATTTTGACTTGTCGTCTTGCGTTATTTATGTGTAAGTTTTCTTTTTAAAGTTGCGAATGTGTGTCTTGCGTTATTATTTTTTTGTATTAGAATGCATGTTTTAAGTTTATAGAGCGATGATCTACTGGAATCGAGCGCTGGGTAGGTATGTTCTCCCATTTGACGCGTAAAAGTCATTAACAGGATGTTTCGTAATATTATTCTAATGTATTATTTATTTTTCATTGTACCTATTATGGTACGTACAAAAAAAAATCGCGCCTAGAGCTATTTTATGTCGGGTACATTGAGTGGGCCACCTTTGTAAGACGACTAAAAAGTCACGGTATATAATTGTTGCATCTTCATTTCTATTGTATTTGCTATTAATTGAACTATTTAATTTTGTTTATTTTTATATTTGTACACTAACTATTTAATTTACTATTATGCTTTATGGATTGTATCGGAAATAAACATTTTATTATATCCTTTATTTATTTTCTATACATATTGTTTACATTTTTAAATATTTCTACAAAGTAATATAAAAAAGTAATATTATTATAACCCATAGCTAAAAACATGTATTTGTTATAGTCCTCGTAAATAGCGCAATATTAATGAATTGACAAAATTACTGCCTCATTGGTCTAGTGATCGTAAGAGCGGCTGCTGAGCATTAGGTCTGGGCTCAATTCCCAGAAGTCGTGTTATCTCGGTTTTCCATCAACAATCTTTCAGTAGCAGTTACGGAGTCTGGAAATGTGCCCGTTTGATGGTAATAGGCTCGCCCCCTGGTACATGGGACTTAAACATAACTGGCAAAATGTGGGTGTACTATTGTGTACCCAGGCTTTGGATTTAGGAGTTTCGGTAAGTCTTGTGCTCGTTAAAATTCAAATCATTTGTTGCATGTCACAAGTTCAAATTAAATTAATAGTTGCAGGCCAAAAATGATTCTCCACTATAGGTCTAGTTGTTTATAAAGTTCGTTTGTGATTTATTTTTAACTAGCTGGTGCCCGCGGCTTCGCCCGCGTGAAGTTCGATAAGAAGTCCCACGGGCTCATACTACCAGTATAAAAAGTATTCTATGTGTTAATCCAGATTATAAACTATCTGTGTACTAAATTTCATCCAAGTAACAAAGAGTAACAAACATCCATCCCTCCATCCATCCTGACAAACTTTCTCACCAATATACGCCAATGCGATGGGTTTACGGAAAAATTGTCAGCTCAGCTAATAATAAGGGCAAGTCTGTTTGTAAAAAATCTATGTAATTATCCCCGTTGAGATTGTCAGGTAAGGAACTTGTCTACGCTACGGTAGTTGTAACTAGGGACGATTTATTCCAACGCATTGAGGCGGCCTTCATGCCATCAAACCCATTTGGGTTTACGCACCACTACAGTCGAGGCAAGACGAATATGTCGCACGCGCATACGCAATAGTGTCGGATAATTTGAACAAAATTTGTAATTAGGTATTTATTAAGTAAATTATTATTTTTAATATTCTTTTTCATTTCAAGTTCGAGGAAAGTTAGAAGAAAGAGATAAGAGACTGCGTAAGAGTGAGATAACAGTATCTACCTACTTACAGCATGTTATTTATACGAAAACTAGTGTTTTATCCTAAATATGGAGTAGCTTGAGGGTGCGTCCCAATACACAAATTTAACGAATTAACGAAGTTATTGAAAGATTTTTTAGCATGTTGCATACCGATGGAAATAAGACAGACTAGAGAACTTTTTAAAAGAATTCTAAGATCTCGATCGCTTTTAGTATTTTTTATAGCAATTTAAAGTTGAGTTTTAAGTTTATTTTTTCTTCTTCCATAAGCTTTGTGAGTTATTAAAAAAAAACTAAATGTTACTAGCGAGTAGTTCTGAATTTGATAGAACCATACAACAGTACGTTTAAAAATTAATATAATTTAAGGATTATACTAATAACTTTTTTTTTAATTTAAGCTAAGTTTGGGAATTTTTCAAAAAAGAAACTAGAAAAACCGAATAAAAAAGCCGGTGTGGCCAAGAGTGAGATCTTGGGTCTGCAGTGATAGCAAATGACCTCTCCATTCGGCCAATTCAATTTGGCAAATGATGCACCAAACACCCTGTATAAATAAACAATATTATTGAGACGGAATACAGCGTATGTATGATTTAGTACAATTATAAGCAATGAATAAATAATTATTTGTTTATATCTATACAAATAAATAAAATTGAAGTGTCTGTTTGTAATTTCAAAATAAAAGCTTTTTGCTCATGAAAGAATGTATAATTTTTTTCTTTTTCTTTTTTTTTTTTGAAACCGAAATGATAACATTATTTTGTACTCTATTCTGGTAAGTGATTTATGGTCCGTTTTAGTGTTCAGGTGTTTTGTAAATTAGTATCTGTTCATGGACTTTCGTTGCTGACTGTATACTTCCTATCCACCTAACAGGCGTGATGTTATGGGTGAAGAAATGAAAATCGTTCGAGTGTATTTTTACACCAATTTATTAATGAAAATATTTACAATCTCAACCTTACAATGATAACTATTTAAAATTGAACTCTAATAATCCTTCTTCATCGTTAAGAGACCTGAGCCAGGACACGTCCCAGCTCTTCTCAACAATTCCACTAGGAGCACTTGATGTGGAAGGTCCAGCTTTAGGTTCAACTTCAGGTGACAACTCTTGGGGTGCAGTGTACGAAGACTGGTAAGAAGGCACCTGCTGGTACTGTTCCCGACATTCTTCTGACATAAAATTCTCGTACATATTCTGTGCCGAAGACTGAACTGCCGTTGAGGTTGGTAAACTCGTTGCTGGCATCGAAATAGGGGTCGACGTAACCGGGTACTGTTCCACGTAAATGTTACCCTGATGGTAGACTTCGTTTGTTATTGCTGGATGCTCATGAATAAGCATCGGCATCTGAATTGGTGACGAGTCGGATGAGCTTGCTACTACGGCCTCTTCCATTGTCTCAGCTCTGTCTTTCTTCTCCTTCATGCGGCGATTCTGGAACCAAATCTTTATGGTTCGTTCGTTCAGACGCAAGAGGTCTGCGAGTTGAAGTCTTCGAGCGCGATCTAAGTAGCGGGAACTTGCGTACTCCTGTTCTAAGTCCATCATCTGTTGGGTTGTGAACGCAGTTCTGATGCGCTTTTGTTTCTTGACTCCAGTTGTTTTCTTGCAAGTCCAGCCAGGTTGATGAGGAGATTGATGTTGGGAGATGAATCTTCCGTGATCCGACTGATTGGGCCAGCCAGGCCCTCCGATAATATGCCCATTTTGTGTGGGTAGAAAATTTTGCCCATTGATGATTTGTGGGGGGTGGTTTGTAGGATTTAAAGAGATATACCCATTAGAACAACCATTTCTCTGATAAGGTATGTTCATGTAGTTTGGAGGGTACACGAATTGGTTGCTGATGATGTTGACATTGCTGCCATTGTTCATGTTGTTGCTGTTGTTGATGTTGTTGGCGTTGACTTTGTTCACGTTGACATAATAATTTATTTAATAAATACCTAATTACAAATCTTGTTCAAATTGTCCGACACTATTGCGTATGCGCGTGCGACATATTCGTCTTGTCTCGACTGTAGTGGTGCGTAAACCCAAATGGGTTTGATGGCATGAAGGCCGCCTCAATGCGTTGGAATAAATCACCCCTAGTTACAACTTCCGTAGCGTAGACAAGTTCCTTACCTGACAATCTCAACGGGGATAATTACATAGATTTTTTACAAACAGACTTGCCATTATTATTAGCTGAGCTGACAATTTTTCCGTAAACCCATCGCAATGGCGTATATTGGTGAGAAAGTTTGTCAGGATGGATGGAGGGATGGATGTTTGTTACTCTTTGTTACTTGGATGAAATTTAGCACACAGATAGTTTATAGTCTGGATTAACACATAGAATACTTTTTATACTGGTAGTATGAGCCCGTGGGACTTCTTATCGAACTTCACGCGGGCGAAGCCGCGGGCACCAGCTAGTTAAAATAAATCACAAACGAACTTTATAAACAACTAGACCTATAGTGGAGAATCATATTTGGCCTGCAACTTTTAATTTAATTTGAACTTGTGACATGCAACAAATGATTTGAATTTTAACGAGCACAAGACTTACCGAAACTCCTAAATCGAATGCCTGGGTACACAATAGTACACCCACATTTTGCCAGTTATGTTTAAGTCCCATGTACCAGGGGGCGAGCCTATTACCATCAAACAGGCACATTTCCAGACTCCGTAACTGCTACTGAAAGATTGCTGACGGAAAACCGAGATAACACGACTTCTGGGAATTGAGCCCAGACCTAATGCTCAGCAGCCGCTCTTACGATCACTAGACCAATGAGGCAGTAATTTTGTCAATTCATTAATATTGCGCTATTTACGAGGACTATAACAAATACATGTTTTTAGCTATGGGTTATAATAATATTACTTTTTTATATTACTTTGTAGAAATATTTAAAAATGTAAACAATATGTATAGAAAATAAATAAAGGATATAATAAAATGTTTATTTCCGATACAATCCATAAAGCATAATAGTAAATTAAATAGTTAGTGTACAAATATAAAAATAAACAAAATTAAATAGTTCAATTAATAGCAAATACAATAGAAATGAAGATGCAACAATTATATACCGTGACTTTTTAGTCGTCTTACAAAGGTGGCCCACTCAATGTACCCGACATAAAATAGCTCTAGGCGCGATTTTTTTTTTGTACATACCATAATAGGTACAATGAAAAATAAATAATACATTAGAATAATATTACGAAACATTCTGTTAATGATTTTTACGCGTCAAACGGGAGAACATACCTACCCAGCGCTCGATTCCAGTAGATCATCGCTCTATAAACTTAAAACATGCATTCTAATACAAAAAATAACGCAAGACACACATTTGCAACTTTAAAAAGAAAACTTACACATATAACGCAAGACGACAAGACAAAATTGAATTTAGAAAACCTAGAACTAATTAGGTATGGTAGGAAAAATATACGTTATGAGGGAGCAAAACTTTATACCTAATGAAATACCTGATGATGTGTTTAACAGTAACAAATGGTATACATTTCAAAAAGCCCAAGAAGAATACGTTAGAACTAGGTACTAACACCAAATGTCACCTAACCGTTTAATTATGGTGTTTTGCAGGTAAAACGGTAGGTGATCACAGAGACTGTATATTTGTCTGTCAGTGAACCGTCATGTTCTTTTTTGAGAAATAAATGTCTTTATACCGTAGCTTTTTTAATTCGTCCGCGTTGCTGTCAGCGGAAAAAATGCTCAACTGCTCATAAGGTTGGCTGTGTTGCCACGTTGAATGGCAATGCTGATTCTTTGACCTAAGAATTGGTCAGCCCTCTGGTCACGTGAAGTGTCGGCCAACCGCTTGATGTGACGAAATACTCAATGAACACTCGGACCCCATGGGCCTAGTGTTTCAAACGGCTCAAACATATAACTCCCAATAAGGTTATTATATTTGCGCCGTTGAGGTTTTCTGCACCTGCTACGGCCGCCCCAGCACAGCCCACCGTGCTAAGAATATAAAATACACATAAAATTTAATAATTAGTTATGTACGCAATTTTTCTAATGCGTGACCAATTGAAATTTATTTATAATTTGTAACTGTACGCCTCTGATGAAGTCATCATTGATGACTTCCACATGTTACGAGTCCAATGGTAATAGCACCATCGCATTGTGATATTTGGGAATACTTTCAAAATGGCGTTCATCGCTGCTCTTTTGTAGTTTGTGTGAAATTTACGTGGGTTCCACTCGGGTATTTGAGATTTTATCATGTTAAACAAAATGATATAGCTTTTTTCTTTTCGGTCCGACATAAGGGCTTCGCTTTAGTAGTTTCAACACCACTTCCCGTGTCACCATGAATAAGTGAAAGGGACAAGAATACAAACAAAGAAATGTTTTATTTCAATTAGTCATAATCCTTTAAATATACATAATGATGTTGTTGTTTTGTAGCTTATTATATCCATGCATCAAAACAAAAAAAAAATGTCGTAAGCAGGTAACAAAACAACAAAGATGTCATATAAACTTCGAACCCTTATCTCCTAAGACAAACAACAAACAAATTAGAGAAAAAAAATGTCTCAAAATCCCGTCAACAAAGTGATTAGTAGCATATCTATTGTAATTATTGACTTAGATAACTGTTCAAATACTTCTGAATTTGTGTAGTATGCTCGTAAACAACTCTTGACAATGAAGGGATTATCCCTTTTGTTATAGTGATTGACAGTTTATCTCTCCGTCTCTTTT
This sequence comes from Noctua comes, assembly GCA_963082995.1. NCBI lineage: Eukaryota > Metazoa > Arthropoda > Insecta > Lepidoptera > Noctuidae > Noctua > Noctua comes. The sequence continues at coordinate 12,584,404 of OY720270.1, forward strand.
TAATCATTTGTTGAATTGGACTCCGCCTCCAATTTGTAGTGTGCAAATAGGGTACTGCGGTTTATTGTAATTACCTACTCAAATAATATGGATATGTACATAAAGTCATTCATTCGTCATGTTTAGTCGGAAGATTTTTTGTAAAAACAAACTAAGTTTGATAATGGGTGTAGATTTTTTAAAATCAATAAACTAGGTATTTCGAGATAGATATTTTTTTTTAAATTGAGTTCTGGGCTAAATATCTACTGTAATGATATAACTATTTGACATTTTGAATCACAGATTTAAAATAGTAACAAAAATAAAACAAGCTTAGCGCGCGGCAGCCCTAGTTGTCTATTCAACTCACGTTTATTCAATATAAGCAAACTCAGGCATAGGCCACAGTAAAAGTACTTTGGGCGAAATATTCCACATTCGTCAAGCGTTGCCGTTGCTACTATTCCAATGTACTTACAGATATGTATTTAGTCTGAATTTTTTTATAGGTACGCAGATACCTAGCTACCTAGCTTTAAACTGGCTGTATTTGGGCTTGTAATAGACTACACTTATGTTAGTTGTTACTGTAATTGTTTTCGTTTGTACCTTTGTTATTATTTATAAACTAGCTGCTGATATGAGAATTGTATGTGATTTTCAGGGATAAAAAGTAGCCTATGTCCTTCCCCAGGATATAATCTATCTCCTTGCCAAATTTCATAACGATCCAATCAGCCGTTTAGTCGTGAAAGGGTAAAAAACAAACTGAGTTACTTTCGCATTTATAATTTTGTCGAACACTGTGACGAAACACTAGGCAAGCGCATTAATATTCTTAAGATATTTATAAAGGAATATTTAAAAATAGTTTTAAGAGGTTTAAATAAACACTATTAATCTTTTCAATCAAAATCACCCACGGCCAAGATCAGAATTGGTTAAAAAATATGAATTACACCCATGGGTATTTATTAAACTCCGTTCATTACATTGAAATCCACGTGCTAGGATTTTTTTTAATGCACCCGCATTCTACCTACTGCATCGTTCATATAATATTACCTAACTACCGAAGTAGAAGCAAAAGACAACGCTTTAGTGCTGTGAATTCATTTTATCAAACCTCAACTGCGAGTTTAGAGGAAGGAGGGCCTACCTCTGATGTTTTACAAAGTTGCTACTGTATGATTTCAGCAAGGTTAACTCGGATGCTGGGGTCACTGAGATGAAATCAGCTCAACACGTCGCGGTCGCTGTTCTATTGATTTCACCTATGCTTTCATACTTTGTAATATAAAGTTTTCACAATCATATCTGCTGATAGGCTAGTGTAGTAGGTGACCTCGCACCTCGAAAATGTGTTTGAAATATCCATTCAAAGCTCTTGAACAGCGACCAAACTGTTTAGTCTGAAGCATTACTGATCGTTGGCTCAGAATCCTTGTTTCAAGTAACAATGTCCGTAACTAGATGGCGCTGTTCTTGTTTTTAGATAAAACTGAAAGAAAATAAGAAGGTAATGGAAATTATTTCATTTGATTATATTATATTGATTCAGTTAGTTAAAATATTCATAGAAAGCTTTGTTGGTGACAGTAACAAGTTATTATTTAAGATTAACAGTCACGACACACGTTGATACTGTTAGGTATACCTCTGCTTAACTCTACGGGAATTACAGGCGTGATGTACACAAGACCCAAGTATTTGGTTTACAGTTTATATGTGTGGGTGAAGTCATAGTTACGCACACAAACACAAAATTAAATTAACTTCGCTTGCTGTACGAGCCGGTAATATTCATACAGCCGCTCATTATTATTGTGAGAGTAAAAATATTGTACCCTACACGGGGTTTATTTTTTTTATCTTTACGCTTGTCGGGTACACAGGTAAAAATAATATAAACGGGTTTACAATAAAGCCCAACATTTTATACTAACTTAACATGGTAACCATAGCCGATTGGTGTAAGCGCTTGCGTTAGCTAGTGATCTAACCTCGACGACGCGAGTTCGAACCCAACTGAGGAATTATTTTTGCTACTTTTTACTTTTTGTTTTTTAATAAATTTATTTTGTGGCCAATAAAATTACTCAAGCAAAAAGTAAAAAGTAATTAAAAATAACCAATGAAATAATTTGATTTTTTTATTAGATAAACATTGGTATTGTTTGCATAGCTTATCGCTTGGGTCATTAGCAAATTATCCGTCTCGTTTCCTTATGTTCCTTCCTTATATTGATTGTTTTAAGGTTCAATTTGGTGGGGGCTGTATGTTAGAAAAAAAAACTTGGGTGGCATCGGCCACACAAGTTTTTTATATATTATATACAATGATATAATACACTGTTGTTTCCCTGTTTTTTTGACAAAGACAAAGTTTTTTATTGGTAAGGATTGAAGTAAATAACTTGTCAAAGTAGGTAGGTATATAAATTGAATCAAAGTAAAATTAGAGGTGAAGTGAATCAACATGTTAGATAGTAAGAAATTATGACAACTTCTAATAGCATAACAATAACATCACTTCACTATACTTTCAATAATTTACGAGTTGTGGTTTTAAAAAAAAGTTTTATACCTACCTACTTATTACTTAGTTTTGTATTTGTTCTAATTTGCTTAACAAATATGAACATTATTTGCATAAAAATAAGATTCATATTCGTATACTAATTAAAATAAATTCGACTAATAATGAGTCGGCAATCCTTCGTTTTATATTACTCCTTGTAACCTTCTGCTCATGAGATCTCACAGTTTGTAAGCACACTTTTATGCGGGTGGACAAGAAGGGATCATTGCCTTGTGCCTTGCCACGATGTCGTAGTGTCGAGTCGATGAATTTGCCTTTGGTTTTGGCCTAAGATGTTCTACGTCTCCAAAATACGCATATCGGCGGACCCATAACTGCACGGTTCTCCCCTGTGGATAAAAACAGTATTTATAATGCTTTTATTAATAGCTAATATTATAATAAATAAACACTATATTTTTATACTATATATACACTATGTTTATTCAATATACTTATATATACCTAATTAATATTACTTATAATAATACAATACATAAATATAAGATATACACTGACATTAGCAAACATTATAATCTATTTTTATTTACGTTATTCAAAGGCTTTTCTTTAATCTGTCTAAAGGCTAGATCAAGCTAATTTTAGACCAAGATAATTTTATCATGTAGGCGCGGGCATGCGGGCGGCGAGTAATGGGGGACTCGCTGTCCGACCATGGACCATGCCCGGGTAGACGGCGCGTTGTGTTCCACGCGCGCCTCAAAGAGCGTCAGCATAATGACGGGGCCCCCTTCTAGAGGGCCAAAGCCTGCCGGGGTCGCGGGACTCATAGAATTACCGTGACCCTGGAACATAAAGGGCTACTGAAGGACATCGTGGATTTTAGTCAGTACAAGTCTGACAGTCCCTTCCGCTCTGCCCTGGGTGGGAGGACTTATTTGATGACTTTACCAAGTTAAAAAAAAAAAGTTAATCATCATACGATTACAAATTAAAAAAAAGAAACAATAATAATTCAGTTATGATAATATATTATTATAACTATGGTAGGTATTGCACTTAAGTTACATTAATTATTTATTCCTAGTAAACATCCCTTTCAATGTTTACTAGGAATAAATAGAATAGAGGAGTTAGTTAAAGTGAAGTAAGTATAATATCAACGTAATATCTAACTGTTACTCACCGATATCATTAAGCGCCTTTTAATTTCACTTCTTCTCATCGATACGCTAATCGATAACAATTCAAATTGAGTCAGCCCAAAATTTGGCGACGAGTTTGGCCCTTTCAGTAGCGTCCTGTGATGCATTTCACAGGAGCAAACAACAGAACAGGCAGGACACGATGTAAAGTATCCCATCGTTTGTTAGGCAGCACCACATTTACACTCACAATTTCACATAATATAGATACGTTTTGCTCATCCAAAACAACGATTTCCACCTCTTTGAACATTGATAAATGTTGCATGGTTGGATCCACAGAAATAAAACCACACACATGCTCAAGAGTAGTAATCAATAAACTCAGTAATGCAAATACTCGTAGATTGACAACTAAGAATGTTCATTTTTTATAAATGAAGGTGTTTGAAAACAATATTTTTAAATTGTCGGTAGTTGTTGTCTAAACAGTCAAAATCAAATAGCCTGAGAGTTCAATGTTTGTCTCAAACGTTGGAATCGTTATAAATTCTACTTTAAGTAATGTTTTAACAAAATAATGAATACAAAAAGAAAAAGAATATACTATTGCATGCATGATTTGAACTTACGACTTCTCGTTCAGTGCCTAAAGACGATAGCCATTGTGCCAGGATTGCTATAGTAACATCATGCAAAATATTATATCTCCTTCAGCATCATAAGTGAATGATGACTATATATTGGTATATGGTAATTGATGTGCCACACGCACACTAATAAAAACATAGCTCGCTCGTTTTATTTTGTGTTTGTGTGCATAACTATGACTTCACCCACACATATAAACTGTAAACCAAATACTTGGGTCTTGTATACATAATGATGTAGATAGTAAATAGTGATGTAGATAGTACAAAACTATTGAAACAAAATCAGATAATAGTTAACTAGTCCTAACGGACTGTTGATATTGTTCATTTGCTTTTATGTGCAAATATTGTCCTTTTTGGGTAAGCACGACTATCAGGAAGTATTTGATTGTATAAATGCCAGATAGATAATAAAATTACCAGTGAGTGAACTGCCAATTTCTTACAACAAGGATACATAATTTATATCAAAGCTCAAAACATTTCTAAAACTTGAAGACTATGAAATTAAAATTCTGACTTATTATAGCCTGTATAGCTTACCCCAAAGCATTATACAGGGTGTAAACAGACCCTTCACGAAGCTGTCAACCAAGCATTCTGTACATCAAACTAAGTAACTTTATGCAAAAATTATTGCTGGGAAACGACACATTAAATTTTGACATTAAAAATATGTATTTAAAAAAGAACTTGTGAAAAAGTTGGAACTTTGACCCCCAATATCTCCTTAACTACACAGGACCCACAGGACCTACAGGTATGGAAACAAAAAAATGATCGCAAAGACGGGGAGAACAGGTGCCTTTCGGCTTCGTTAAGGGTCTATTTACACCCTTTATTATGCTTGTAGGAAAATGTCTCGTAACTAAACTTTTGCTTAGAACACATAATTATGAAAATATCAATTAGGTGAAGCTAGTTAAGAGACAGGACCATAAACTTATGGCATTTAATTGTTCATTAGACCAAGATTACATCTGGTATAAGAACCTGCGATGCAGCTAAAAAAAATAGTTTTATGCTTGCACTGGCGGAAGACCTATAGAAATGTTAAGAGCTTTAACGTCTTACGATATTTCATTCAAACTTAAAAGTCATTTTTTTTCGATATGACTGAACCGATTTCCATGAAACTTCGTTCGCATAAGTCGGATACACAAGTCTAAACACTTGACAGAGAACTTTTCGAAACGTCTCTTTAAAAAAAAGATAATTGTAAATTTCTGTTTCTATGGAAAATCTAAAATCGGTCTAATTTAGCTGTAACACTATTTTTCGAAAATGTTCTCAGTAAAGGATTGAAAGATTCTTCTTTTTTGTCCAATATTAAGGACAAAAAAGAAGAATCTTTCAATCCTTGAAGAGTCTTAAGAAAATCACTCATTGGATAAATCTTGAAAAATCTTTAATTACACAGAACATAGGAATTTTCATAAACTAGCAAACGTAAACCCACAACTTTTATCAAAAACATTTAACAATAATAACATTTCATTATTTAAACCGGTTGCTAATCACCTAATCGAAGAACAAGCCTTACTACTAATTTGCTAATCACCCTTTACGGGGTTATGGGATCATATAAAATCAGGCACAATTCTGACAGAGATCATAGTTCATTGAGCTTTCATTGCGAACGTACCTCGATCGTGATTGCAAAGTATTTGAATATTCAAAAATGCTGAAATCCTCTAATTCGAGTCAGTCTTCGGCACCTACTCAGTACAATGTTGGCAACGGCGGTGTGATGGTGTGTGGTGGTCGGTGGGACCAAGTTGATAGCAATAATATGTTGCAGAACACTAAGGTAATTTGATTTTTATAATTCGTCATTATCATCGCTTAGCCTTTCAGCTTTTAGTCTAACTGGATGTAGCTGAATACCAGTTTTTACATAATTGTTTTTATCCAACTTTAACTTGTCTTATCATAACACATCGTAACACATCATATCGTCATAACTTTGAAACGATGTGTCCCAGTTCGTTTCTGCCCATTTCAAAACTTCATGTTCTATATTCAGCGGTAACTTATAAAAAATGCTATTGTTCTCAGCCCCTGGAGTGGAACGAATTGCCACCCCACAGCGTTGTGTCTGCCAATGTCTCCAGTGAGTAGCACGTCGCTACCAGTGTCAACAATGTCAACGTGAACAATGTCAACGCCAACAACATCAACAACAGCAACAACATGAACAATGGCAGCAATGTCAACATCATCAGCAACCAAGTCGTGTACCCTCCAAACTACATGAACGTACCTTATCAGAGAAATGGTGGTTCTAATGGGTATATCTATTTAAATCCTACAAACCACCCCCCACAAATCATCAATGGGCAAAATTTTCTACCCACACAAAATGGGCATATTATCGGAGGGCCTGACTGGCCCAATCAGTCGGATCACGGAAGATTCATCTCCCAACATCAATCTCCTCATCAACCTGGCTGGAATTGCAAGAAAACAACTGGAGTCAAGAAACAAAAGCGCATCAGAACTGCGTTCACAACCCAACAGATGATGGACTTAGAACAGGAGTACCCTAGTTCCCGCTACTTAGATCGCGCTCGAAGACTTCAACTCGCAGACCTCTTGCGTCTGAACGAACGAACCATAAAGATTTGGTTCCAGAATCGCCGCATGAAGGAGAAGAAAGACAAGGCTGAGACAATGGAAGAGGCCGTAGTAGCAAGCTCATCCGACTCGTCACCAATTCAGATGCCGATGCTTATTCATGAGCAGTATCCAGCAATAAAGACCGAAGTCTACCATCAGGGTAACATTTACGTGGAACAGTATCCGGTTACGTCGACCCCTATTTCGATGCCAGCAACGAGTTTACCAACCTCAACGGCAGTTCAGTCTTCGGCACAGAATATGTACGAGAATTTTATGTCAGAAGAATGTCGGGAACAGTACCAGCAGGTGCCTTCTTACCAGTCTTCGTACACTGCACCCCAAGAGTTGTCACCTGAAGTTGAACCTAAAGCTGGACCTTCAACATCAAGTGCTCCTAGTGGAATTGTTGAGAAGAGCTGGGACGTGTCCTGGCTCAGGCTTGATAACGATGAAGAAGGATTATTAGAGTTCAATTTTAAATAGTTATCATTGTAAGGTTGATATTGTAAATATTTTCATTAATAAATTGGTGTAAAAATACACTCGAACTATTTTCATTTTTTCACCCATAACATCACGCCTGTTAGGTGGATAGGAAGTATACAGTCAGCAACGAAAGTCCATGAACAGATACTAATTTACAAAACACCTGAACACTAAAACGGACCATAAATCACTTACCAGAATAGAGTACAAAATAAGGTTATCATTCAAAAGTTACAAAAAAAAATTATACATACTTTCGTATGCATTTAGTAAACAGCTTTTATTTAGAAATTACAAACACACACTTCAATTTTATTTATTTGTATAAATCAAACACCTGAACACTAAAACGGACAATAAATCACTTACCAGAATAGAGTACAAAATAAGGTTATCATTTCGGTTTCAAAAAAAAAAAAGAAAAAGAAAAAAATTATACATACTTTCATATGCATTTAGTAAAAAGCTTTTATTTTGACATTACAAACAGACACTTCAATTTTATTTATTTGTATAGATATAAACAAATAATTATTTATTAATTGCTTATAATAGTACTAAATCATACATACGCTGTATTCCGTCTCAATAATATTGTTTATTTATACAGGGCGTTTGGTGCATCATTTGCCAAATTGAATTGGCCGAATGGAGAGGTCATTTGCTATCACTGCAGACCCAAGATCTCACTCTTGTTCACACCGGCTTTTTTATTCGGTTTTTCTAGTTTCTATTTTGAATAATTCCCAAACTTAGCATTAAAGCTTAAATTTAATAAAAGTTATTAGTATTATTATTAGTTTTTCGGAAAGTGTTTTTCTTCTCAGCGCTTAGACTGGATTTCAGCTACATTTACGGGCCGAAACCAAAGCAAATGCAGCGTGTGGTGTGTGTGTGTGTGTTTTAGTTTTATGAATGTTTATGTGTTGTGATGAGGTCGTTCTCTTCTATCTGCATGAACTTCCTAACGATTCTACATGTATTTAAAATAGCAGCTTTTTGCAGTGTAATGTAGAGGGTTTCTTTAAGGTCTAATAATTTTTAACTATGGATGAGATGATTTGGGATTACCCCTGTTGTGGAAAGGACTATTGGAACTACATATACTTTTTCTTGTCGCCAAATTCTAGTAACTTCTTCTTTGAGTTCTGCGTATTTACTTATTTTTTCAGTGATAGTTTTCTGTATGTTGTGTGTGTTGGGGACTGCGATGTCTATCAGGTATGTTACTTTATTTAGTTTGTCCTGTAGGATTATATCCGGTCTGTTGTAGTGGATTATCCTATCAGTGAGAATAGCGCGATCGTAGTAGAGCTTATGTGTTGTATTTTCTAGGGTAGTGTCAGGTTTATAATTGTAGTAAGGAGTGTTTGTATTTTGAATGAGTGTGTGTTTGAGTGCTAGTTTTTGATGAATGACATTGGCCACTTGATTGTGCCTGTGAGTGTAGTCTGTCTGCGTGAGAGTTGTGCATGCTCCTGTTATATGCTGGATGGTTTCTGGATGGACATGACATTTGCGACACTTGTCATTAGTAACTGTAGGATCTTTAATTATGTATTTTCTGTAGTTTTTTGTGTTGATGATCTGGTCTTGAATTGCTATTATAAATCCTTCAGTTTCTGGAAATAAGTTGCCTATTTTTAGCCACTTATTTGACGCTAATTTGTTTATGTGGGATTGCTCTAGGTCATGAGGGTGCCGGCCGTGAAGTACTTTTCTCTTCCAGTCTTCAATTTTTTGTGTCTGCGGGTCATCATTGGTTGTGTTTTGGGTTTCTATCTGATCGCTTAGGTTAAGTGGAGTGTAGTTAAGATCGTTTGTTACTATGGCTTTATGTATATTACTAGTGCGGGATTTCGTGTGGAAAAATAATTTTAGTCGACTAACTTGTTTCCGCCATAGGTGCTGGATATCTATAAGGCTTCTCCCTCCATGATCTCGTTTAATGGTGAGTCTCTCTATGGCGGATTTCGGGTGAAGGTTGTTATGTTTCGTGAGTGTTGTACGTGTAGTTCGTTGTAATTGTTCTGTATCTGTTTTGGTCCATTTGATTACTCCAAATGAGTACGTTAATACTGGAATGGCGAAGGTATTTAAGGCTTTAATTAAAGGTTTACCTGAGAGTTGGGTTTTACAAACAGCGTTAACTCTCTTCTTATACTCTGTAGTTAGTGTATTTTTAATTTTTACGTGGTCAAGACCTTTTAGTTGCGTGTATCCTAAGTATTTATACAAGTCAGTCGGCTCTAATGCGGTTATAGAATCTGACACATTCACTGCATAGTCACGCGGGCCGCACCTTGCCTCTAACAATGTGTAGTGTTTTACATTTTTCTAATCCAAATTGCATGTTAATGTCCTTACTAAACTAATATAAAGATTGCAGAGGTCCTCTTCTGTCATATTGTGTTCTGTAATACAAAGTACATCCACATGTTTACCAAGGCTAGCAAGATCATTTATATGTAAGCTTAATAAGTCCGATTTACTTATTAAACCATTTGTGTTTTGATGAATAACATGAATGTGGTTATACAAGAAAAAAAAATTGATTGTTCACAGTTTCAGGAGTATCTATTTTATGAGAGACATTGTCTATGTTATTAGAATTGGAAAAAAAATTATGAGAGTTCATGTCAATATCATATTTTAAATTGCAAAAAATATTGTTCATACCAGTATTATTAATCACACCATTTAACTTAGAAAACATTGTATGATCACAGGGTAGATCGTAATTAGAGTCATATAGAAATGCATAGTTATGTATCTGAACGTCATTGTATAACAGGTTATTAAACAATTCTACTCTTAAGTTGTACATATTAGAGTAATAGCCGTATTTATACGTAGGTAAACATATTATAATATTTGTGTAATTCACAGCTACCAGTGTTTTACGCAAGTTAAGAATTAGATCATGATAGTTGAACGATACTGAAATAAATTTCATCCAAATAAATGGCGGCTTCTTTGTGGCAAATACCGCTATCATCGCCACAAAACCTATACAAACGGCTCCATGTTATGGCGGTGTTCATCTTACAGTAAGAGTAAATGTTGTGGCACTGTAACGATTGGAAAGGTAGTTTTTGATTATTTTTTTATTTTGTTTCTTTGTCATTTTGTTGTATGTATGTATTTTTTTAGGATAATAAATTAATTAAAAATACAGATCACAGCTGTGCAGTAGATCCATCTGCTAACGAATTGTTCAAGGAAAAGTGCAGATTGCGAGAAATAGTGGTTTCATCTGATGAACCAATCGAACATTACATGACAGGAAAAAGAGCGATTTCAAAGACATGGGGATGAATTTTGCTATAGGGAAAAAATATCCTCGGTATGAAAACGTGAAGCACTTTCTTCAGAATGCTAGAAACAAATCTGCACAAGTGTGTAAAAGTGTATCCCACGATTTAAAAATATCACAATGCGATGGTGCTATTACCATTGGACTCGTAACATGTGGAAGTCATCAATGATGACTTCATCAGAGGCGTACAGTTACAAATTATAAATAAATTTCAATTGGTCACGCATTAGAAAAATTGCGTACATAACTAATTATTAAATTTTATGTGTATTTTATATTCTTAGCACGGTGGGCTGTGCTGGGGCGGCCGTAGCAGGTGCAGAAAACCTCAACGGCGCAAATATAATAACCTTATTGGGAGTTATATGTTTGAGCTGTTTGAAACACTAGGCCCATGGGGTCCGAGTGTTCATTGAGTATTTCGTCACATCAAGCGGTTGGCCGACACTTCACGTGACCAGAGGGCTGGCCAATTCTTAGGTCAAATAATCAGCATTGCCATTCAACGTGGCAACACAGCCAACCTTATGAGCAGTTGAGCATTTTTTCCGCTGACAGCAACGCGGACGAATTAAAAAAGCTACGGTATAAAGACATTTATTTCTCAAAAAAGAACATGACGGTTCACTGACAGACAAATAAATATACAGTCTCTGTGATCACCTACCGTTTTACCTGCAAAACACCATAATTAAACGGTTAGGTGACATTTGGTGTTAGTACCTAGAGCTATTTTATGTCGGGTACATTGAGTGGGCCACCTTTGTAAGACGACTAAAAAGTCACGGTATATAATTGTTGCATTTTCATTTCTATTGTATTTGCTATTAATTGAACTATTTAATTTTGTTTATTTTTATATTTATACACTAACTATTTAATTTACTATTATGCTTTATGGATTGTATCGGAAATAAACATTTTATTATATCCTTTATTTATTTTCTATACATATTGTTTACATTTTTAAATATTTCTACAAAGTAATATAAAAAAGTAATATTATTATAACCCATAGCTAAAAACATGTATTTGTTATAGTCCTCGTAAATAGCGCAATATTAATGAATTGACAAAATTACTGCCTCATTGGTCTAGTGATCGTAAGAGCGGCTGCTGAGCATTAGGTCTGGGCTCAATTCCCAGAAGTCGTGTTATCTCGGTTTTCCGTCAGCAATCTTTCAGTAGCAGTTACGGAGTCTGGAAATGTGCCCGTTTGATGGTAATAGGCTCGCCCCCTGGTACATGGGACTTAAACATAACTGGCAAAATGTGGGTGTACTATTGTGTACCCAGGCATTAGATTTAGGAGTTTCGGTAAGTCTTGTGCTCGTTAAAATTCAAATCATTTGTTGCATGTCACAAGTTCAAATTAAATTAATAGTTGCAGGCCAAATATGATTCTCCACTATAGGTCTAGTTGTTTATAAAGTTCGTTTGTGATTTATTTTTAACTAGCTGGTGCCCGCGGCTTCGCCCGCGTGAAGTTCGATAAGAAGTCCCACGGGCTCATACTACCAGTATAAAAAGTATTCTATGTGTTAATCCAGACTATAAACTATCTGTGTGCTAAATTTCATCCAAGTAACAAAGAGTAAAAAACATCCATCCCTCCATCCATCCTGACAAACTTTCTCACCAATATACGCCATTGCGATGGGTTTACGGAAACATTGTCAGCTCAGCTAATAATAATGGCAAGTCTGTTTGTAAAAAATCTATGTAATTATCCCCGTTGAGATTGTCAGGTAAGGAACTTGTCTACGCTACGGAAGTTGTAACTAGGGATGATTTATTCCAACGCATTGAGGCGGCCTTCATGCCATCAAACTCATTTGGGTTTACGCACCACTACAGTCGAGACAAGACGAATATGTCGCACGCGCATACGCAATAGCGTCGGACAATTTGAACAAGATTTGTAATTAGGTACTTATTAAATAAATTATTATTTTTAATATTCTTTTTCATTTCAAGTTCGAGGAAAGTTAGAAGAAAGAGATAAGAGACTGCGTAAGAGTGAGATAACAGTATCTACCTACTTACAGCATGTCATTTATGCGGAAACTAAATATGGAGTAGCTTGATGGTGCGTCCCAATACCAAATTTAACGAATTAGCGAAGTTATTGAAATATTTTTTAGCATGTTGCATACCGATGGAAATAAGACAGACTAGAGAACTTTTTAAAAGAATTCTAAGATCTCGATCGCTTTTAGTATTTTTTATAGCAATTTAAAGTTGAGTTTTAAGTTTATTTTTATGTTTATTTTTACTTCTTCCAAAAGCTTTGTGAGTTATTAAAAAAAAAACTAGATGTTACTAGCGAGTAGTTTTGAATTTGATAGAACCATACAACAGTTCGTATAAAAATTGAAATATAATTTAAGGATTATACTAATAACTTTTTTTTTTAATTTAAGCTTTAATGCTAAGTTTGGGAATTTTTCAAAATAGAAACTAGAAAAACTGAATAAAAAAACCGGAGTGGCTAAGAGTGAGATCTTGGGTCTGCAGTGATAGCAAGTGACCTCTCCACTCGGCCAATTCAATTTGGCAAATGATGCACCAAACACCCTGTATAAATAAACAATATTATTGAGACGGAATACAGCGTATGTATGATTTAGTACTATTATAAGCAATTAATAAATAATTATTTGTTTATATCTATACAAATAAATAAAATTGAAGTGTCTGTTTATAATTTCAAAATAAAAGCTTTTTGCATATGAAAGTATGTATAATTTTTTTCTTTTTCCTTTTTTTTTTTTGAAACCTAAATGATAACCTTATTTTGTACTCTATTCTGGTAAGTGATTTATTATCCGTTTTAGTGTTCAGGTGTTTGATTTATACAAATAAATAAAATTGAAGTGTGTGTTTGTAATTTCTAAATAAAAGCTGTTTACTAAATGCATACGAAAGTATGTATAATTTTTTTTTTGTAACTTTTGAATGATAACCTTATTTTGTACTCTATTCTGGTAAGTGATTTATGGTCCGTTTTAGTGTTCAGGTGTTTTGTAAATTAGTATCTGTTCATGGACTTTCGTTGCTGACTGTATACTTCCTATCCACCTAACAGGCGTGATGTTATGGGTGAAGAAATGAAAATCGTTCGAGTGTATTTTTACACCAATTTATTAATGAAAATATTTACAATCTCAACCTTACAATGATAACTATTTAAAATTGAACTCTAATAATCCTTCTTCATCGTTATCAAGCCTGAGCCAGGACACGTCCCAGCTCTTCTCAACAATTCCACTAGGAGCACTTGATGTGGAAGGTCCAGCTTTAGGTTCAACTTCAGCTGACAACTCTTGGGGTGCAGTGTACGAAGACTGGTAAGAAGGCACCTGCTGGTACTGTTCCCGACATTCTTCTGACATAAAATTCTCATACATATTCTGTGCCGAAGACTGAACTGCCGTTGAGGTTGGTAAACTCGTTGCTGGCATCGAAATGGGGGTCGACGTAACCGGGTACTGTTCCACGTAAATGTTACCCTGATGGTAGACTTCGTTTGTTATTGCTGGATACTGCTCATGAATAAGCATCGGCATCTGAATTGGTGACGAGTTGGATGAACTTGCTACTACGGCCTCTTCCATTGCCTCAGCTCTGTCTTTCTTCTCCTTCATGCGGCGATTCTGGAACCAAATCTTTATGGTTCGTTCGTTCAGACGCAAGAGGTCTGCGAGTTGAAGTCTTCGAGCGCGATCTAAGAAGCGGGACCTAGCGTACTCCTGTTCTAAGTCCATCATCTGTTGGGTTGTGAACGCAGTTCTGATACGCTTTTGTTTCTTGACTCCAGTTGTTTTCTTGCAAGTCCAGCCAGGTTGATGAGGAGATTGATGTTGGGAGATGAATCTTCCGTGATCCGACTGATTGGGCCAGCCTGGCCCTCCGATAATCTGCCCATTTTGTGTGGGTAGAAAATTTTGCCCATTGATGATTTGTGGGGGGTGGTTTGTAGGATTTAAAGAGATATACCCATTAGAACCACCATTTCTCTGATAAGGTACGTTCATGTAGTTTGGAGGGTACACGACTTGGTTGCTGATGATGTTGACATTGCTGCCATTGTTCATGTTGTTGTTGATGTTGTTGGCGTTGACTTTGTTCACGTTGACATTGTTGACACTGGTAGCGACGTGGTACTCACTGGAGAGATTGGCAGACACATTGCTGTGGGGTGGCAATTCGTTCCACTCCAGGGGCTGAGAACAATAGAATTTTTTATAAGTTACCGCTGAATATAGAACATGAAGTTTTGAAATGGGCAGAAACGAACTGGGACACATCGTTTCAAAGTTATGACGATATGGTGTGTTATGATGTGATAAGACAAGTTAAAGTTGGATAAAAACAATTATGTAAAAACTGGTATTCAGCTACATCCAGTTAGACTAAAAGCTGAAAGGCTAAGCGATGATAATGACGAATTATAAAAATCAAATTACCTTAGTGTTCTGCAACATATTATTGCTATCAACTTGGTCCCACCGACCACCACACACCATCACACCGCCGTTGCCAACATTGTACTGAGTAGGTGCCGAAGACTGACTCGAATTAGAGGATTTCAGCATTTTTGAATATTCAAATACTTTGCAATCACGATCGAGGTACGTTCGCAATGAAAGTTCAATGAACTATGATCTCTGTCAGAATTGTACCTGATTTTATATGATCCCATAACCCCGTAAAGGGTGATTAGCAAATTAGTAGTAAGGCTTGTTCTTCGATTAGGTGATTAGCAACCGGTTTAAATAATGAAATGTTATTATTATTAAATGTTTTTGATAAAAGTTGTCGGTTTACGTTTTCTAGTTTATGAAAATGCCTATGTATTCTTTGTGTAATTAAAGATTTTTCATTATTTATCCAATGAGTGATTTTCTTAAGACTCTTCAAGGATTGAAAGATTCTTCTTTTTTGTCCTTAATATTGGACAAAAAAGAAGAATCTTTCAATCCTTTACTGAGAACATTTTCGAAAAATAGTGTTACAGCTAAATTAGACCGATTTTAGATTTTCCATAGAAACAGAAATTTACAATTATCTTTTTTTTAAAGAGACGTTTCGAAAAGTTCTCTGTCAAGTGTTTAGACTTGTGTATCCGACTTATGCGAACGAAGTTTCATGGAAATCGGTTCAGTCATATCGAAAAAAAATGACTTTTAAGTTTGAATGAAATATCGTAAGACGTTAAAGCTCTTAACATTTCTATAGGTCTTCCGCCAGTGCAAGCATAAAACTATTTTTTTTAGCTGCATCGCAGGTTCTTATACCAGATGTAATCTTGGTCTAATGAACAATTAAATGCCATAAGTTTATGGTCCTGTCTCTTAACTAGCTTCACCTAATTGATATTTTCATAATTATGTGTTCTAAGCAAAAGTTTAGTTACGAGACATTTTCCTACAAGCATAATAAAGGGTGTAAATAGACCCTTAACGAAGCCGAAAGGCACCTGTTCTCCCCGTCTTTGCGATCATTTTTTTGTTCTAGACCATACCATACCTGGGTCCATACCTGTAGGTCCTGTGGGTCCTGTGTAGTTAAGGAGATATTGGGGGTAAAAGTTCCAACTTTTTCACAAGTTCTTTTTTAAATAAATGTTTTTAATGTCAAAATTTAATGTGTCGTTTCCCAGCAATAATTTTTGCATAAAGTTACTTAGTTTGATGTACAGAATGCTTAGTTGACAGCTTCGTGAAGGGTCTGTTTACACCCTGTATAATGCTTTGGGGTTAGCTATACAGGCTATACCAAGTCAGAATTTTAATTTCATAGTCTTAAGTTTTAGAAATGTTTTGAGCTTTGATATAAATTAGTATCCTTGTTGTAAGAAATTGGCAGTTCACTCACTGGTAATTTTATTATCTATCTGGCATTTATACAATCAAATACTTCCTGATAGTCGTGCTTACCCAAAAAGGACAATATTTGCACATAAAAGCAAATGAACAATATCAACAGTCCGTTAGGACTTGTTAACTATTATCTGATTTTGTTTCAATTGTTTTGTACTATCTACATCACTATTTACTATCTACATCACTATGTACATCACGCCTGTAATTCCCGCAGAGTTAAGCAGAGGTATACCTAACAGTATATACGTGTGTCGTGACTGTTAATCTTAAATAATAACTTGTTACTGTCACCAACAAAGCTTTCTATGAATATTTTAACTAACTGAATCAATATAATATAATCAAATGAAATAATTTCCATTACCTTCTTATTTACTTTCAGTTTTATCTAAAAACAAGAACAGCGCCATCTAGTTACGGACATTGTTACTTGAAACAAGGATTCTGAGCCAACGATCAGTAATGCTTCAGACTATACAGTTTGGTCGCTGTTCAAGAGCTTTGAATGGATATTTCAAACACATTTTCGAGGTGCGAGGTCACCTACTACACTAGCCTATCAACAGATATGATTGTTTTAGATAAGAAATATTGCGTGAAAACATTATATTACAAAATATGAAAGCATAGGTGAAATCAATAGAACAGCGACGGCGACGTGTTGAGCTAGTTTCATCTCAGTGACCCCAGCATCCGAGTTAACCTTGCTGAAATCATACAGATGGCGTAGGCAGTACGCCCTTCCTCTAAACTCGCAGTTGAGGTTTGATAAAATGAATTCACAGCACTAAAGCGTTGTCTTTTGCTTCTACTTCGGTAGTTAGGTAATATTATATGAACGATGCAGTAGGTAGAATGCGGGTGCATTAAAAAAAATCCTAGCACGTGAATTTCAATATAATGAACGGAGTTTAATAAATACCCATGGGTATAATTCATATTTTTTAACCAATTCTGATCTTGGCCGTGGGTGATTTTGATTGAAAAGATTAATAGTGTTTATTTAAACTTCTTAAAACTATTTTTAAATATTCTTTTATAAATATCTTAAGAATATTAATGCGCTTGGCTAGTGTTTCGTCACAGTGTTCGACAAAATTATAAATGCGAAAGTAACTCAGTTTGTTTTTTACCCTTTCACGACTAAACGGCTGATTGGATCGTTATGAAATTTGGCAAGGAGATAGATTATATCCTGGGGAAGGACATAGGTTACTTTTTATCCCTGAAAATCACATACAATTCTCATATCAGCAGCTAGTTTATAAATAATAACAAAGGTACAAACGAAAACAATTACAGTAACAACTAACATAAGTGTAGTCTATTACAAGCCCAAATACAGCCAGTTTAAAGCTAGGTAGCTAGGTATCTGCATACCTATAAAAAAAATCAGACTAAATACATATCTGTAAGTACATTGGAATAGTAGCAACGGCAACGCTTGACGAATGTGGAATATTTCGCCCAAAGTACTTTTACTGTGGCCTATGCCTGAGTTTGCTTATATTGAATAAACGTGAGTTGAATAGACAACTAGGGCTGCCGCGCGCTAAGCTTGTTTTATTTTTGTTACTATTTTAAATCTGTGATTCAAAATGTCAAATAGTTATATCATTACAGTAGATATTTAGCCCAGAACTCAATTTAAAAAAAAATATCTATCTCGAAATACCTAGTTTATTGATTTAAAAAAATCTACACCCATTATCAAACTTAGTTTGTTTTTACAAAAAATCTTCCGACTAAACATGACGAATGAATGACTTTATGTACATATCCATATTATTTGAGTAGGTAATTACAATAAACCGCAGTACCCTATTTGCACACTACAAATTGGAGGCGGAGTCCAATTCAACAAATGATTAAAAAGAGACGGAGAGATAAACTGTCAATCACTATAACAAAAGGGATAATCCCTTCATTGTCAAGAGTTGTTTACGAGCATACTACACAAATTCAGAAATATTTGAACAGTTATCTAAGTCAATAATTACAATAGATATGCTACTAATCACTTTGTTGACGGGATTTTGAGATATTTTTTTTTCTCTAATTGTTTGTTGTTTGTCTTAGGAGATAAGGGTTCGAAGTTGATATGACATTTTTGTTGTTTTTTTACCTGCTTAGGACATTTTTTTTTGTTTTGATGCATGGATATAATAAGCTACAAAACAACAACATCATTATGTATATTTAAAGGATTATGACTAATTGAAATAAAACATTTCTTTGTCTGTATTCTTGTCCCTTTCACTTAAACGGGATATCGACGAGATGAAAGAAGACAAACGTGGTACAGTTTATTCGACTTCTACAGATGCAGTAGATAAATGCTTTAAAAACGAACTAGTTTCTTGATAAAACTAATACTGTCACTTACGGGATATCTTCCGCGATTGTTCATTATTTTGAGCTCCCGATATTTCGGCGCTGTTGCAAGCGCCATGATCGCGGGTTGATATCGGGAGCTCAAAATAATGAACAATCACGGAAGATGTCCCGTAAGTGACAGTATAAGTTTAGTTGTAAACCGTGAAAGCTTAAAACAGTGTTAGTTTATTGATAATAAAGACTATTTTATTCTCTAATGAAGAATAAGAATATATTTTTATGCGTTCATATTTTTAATTTCTAATAATAAATGTAAATTCTAACATCCTGGCCCATTCAAAAGTGCCCATAAATGGTATAATTGAATTTAAAACAAATGGTTTGAGTTTACATTTTAGATTTTCCACTGTTAATAGTGAAATCTAAAATCAATGCCCAAATAAAATAAAATCCATAAAATAGATTCCCCGTAAGCTGTATGCCGCGCAGCCCTACACCGCAGCCGCCGCGAAAGATCATCAATCATCGCAGCAAGACAATCACAACCGGCGACACATCTGCCACGCTCGCACCGTACCGAGCCGCGTCGACACCGCGGTGGTGCAGCTCCTGCATCGACAACGCTCGGCAATCTTCGTTAATCATCGGTAATTTTCGGGTAAGATATGCACAAAGTTCGGAAGCGTTGATTGATTTTGATGCAGTGCTCTAGTTAAGAGTAGGTTATTATTATATTATTATGATTAGTAAGTAGGTCTCGGTACTGTCCCACTGCTGGGCAAAGGTCTCCCTAAATACCTTCAATCATAATACTATCAGGTCAAAGAGTAGGTCATCCATACTATAATATTATAAATCCGAAAGTAAGACTGTTTGTTTGTTAAATCCCCACGACTAAACCGCTGATCGGATCGTAATGAAATTTTGCAAGGAGATAGATTATATCCTGGGGAAGGACATAGGCTATCTTTTTTTTCTGACACATACACTTCAGAATTTCCACGCGAACGAAGTTGCGGGCAACTGCTAGTATCCAATAATTATAGGTGTTCTATCGATTGACTAATGTGACTGTTACCTACCTGCATCGATACCTACTTAATCTTTGTTAATCATAATCTTTGTTAATCATCGGTAAGTTTCTGATAACATTTATGCAGGAAGTTCTCAAGCGTTGATTTTAGTAAATCTTGATGCAGTCCCTACCTAATTTGTGTTTAGGTACCTTAAAGATTGGTTTGATTTTATTTTTATTTGATTTAATGTTTTCTAAACTGCATCATCTTGCAATCATCAATCCTTGTACCCAACGTTACTTCGTAATTTTATGAGTAGGCTAGATTTCGTGAACTGATTTATGAGGATACAATCTATTCGAAAAAAGTATAATCACGGCATTTTTCTGTACCTCTAAATAGGAAAGTGATAACGCAACTTCTCACATTATCTTTTGCTTCTTTATAATTGATGCATCTCCTGTATGATCCCCCAAGACTATACAGGCTACCAGTGGCGAAGTTTCCATATAACTCGATTCCTACCGGCTTCCCTTTGAAAACGGGCACAATCAGTATTCCATAGACAAATAAAATCACATTAAAGATTTGTACTCCGGCTTACCGCTTAAAAAAATTAACCCTTCGTATTTGCAGGCTACTTATTTGAAGTAATTTTTCTATTTCAAGTCACTCCTTATCACAGTCTGCAATATTTTAGTAACCTTTCACTGTTTATCAAAAGGTTGATAGACCTTCAAAAATTTAGTTTGACGCAGAAACCGCTGTTGTATACAATCTATTGTTCTTATAGGGCCGCTTCTGTAGTGTAATTGTGTAATAACACAATTACAGTACAGAAGACAACATCAAAAACAACAACAACAACAACATCTAAAATGTCGTGTCTATTAAAAAAACTTTCAGTGACAGTTAAACTGGTTTTTCTGTTTCAGGGTTTTCAAGATTCCATCTTATATTGATTGCATCAGGACATAAGTACAGCAGTAGCGAAGGCTCAATTTTTGTAAGAGGTAAGCCGGAGTAGATTTATCTTTAATGTGGTTTTATTATTTGTCTGTAAAATACTGACGGTGCCAGTTTTCAAAGGGAAGCCGCTAGGAACCGAGTTGTAGTGAAGGTTCCAACCTTCGCCACTGAAGTGTGATCCTTGGTTCGCAAGTTCGAGCCTCAGCTAAGTGTGATCCTGATTCGACCTGTAATTAAAACATGCAACCATTTCTCTTCCAGAAGATCTATTTTTTACCCCAAACCAAAAAAAGAAACATAATTTAAAACATGAAACATTACGTAGCCTTAAACTTAGTTTTAATAAAACAGCCAACTTACAAGCTAACATAAACATTAATAAGGCCAACCCTTCGCTTTTAATCTCACATACACACCTTGTTATATTCTCGTAAAAAATCACTTTCCATATTTCACTAGTACAATATTGTAATATTGCGTGGGCCGCGTCTTAATAAACATTTTTTTTCGTCATATGAAAATGTCATTCGGGCGTCACGTGTGATTTTGATGAAAAAATATAAAAGAAATGATGGGATCGACGGCGAACCTCCCATCCATTGCCTGTTCCTTGTCTTCATAAGGGCATCCCTTATTCCATGGGTGTGTGAGTGTTAGTTTATGTAGGTGTGTATTTGTAAGAAATTGTTTTCATAGGTACCTATATAAAATAAATAGGAATATGAATAAGCTACCTACTTTTATGTAGCAACTTCAAAGGTATATTTCTTTATTTATTTAACACTTCAAGCAAAAAGTACAGAGGCGGACTTAATGCTATAGGCATTTTCTAACAGTCAACCTTATTATTAGGTATTCTTTTATTTGGTTCTACTCATACAAAACTTAAATTCAACTTAAGTAATCAAGCAATAGTCTGCTGCCTTACTTCAGTTAAACCCATAATTGTGAGGATTTAATTTCCAAGAAGTATTACCTAGGTAGAGACGCCAACATCAAGCTACTATAATCTGTCAAATTTCTTTAATAGATTTTCAACTTTATCGCTGAAGCATTAGGTTCAAGGTTGATTGGGAAAATTTGACAGTTTCGGGTAGCTAGATAGGCTGGCGCTTGTACTATCACACAACAAAAACCAAACCCATAAACAATATCCCTCACATAACAAAAGCCACAGTATATTTTTGATTGCGTAACTTCCACAGTATACCCACAGTCAACTCCTATAATAAAGAACATCGCAGTATCCCGATTGCGTTTGACAAATGAGCGTCATTATTTGACAGACGGCAGATCGGGCGCGCTCCGTCGACATGCTGTATCTTTTGTTTTATTAAAGTCACCCTCCCATGATGATATGAGGGATGACGGTACATGATGCGAGCGTGTAAGTATTATGAGCTAAGGTCTTCTGGGATGTGTGGCCGTTTATCTACTTACGCGTAAGTTTAGTAAACAATTTAGTCTGATAGATTTAACTAAAAAAATGCTGCTAACATAATTTTAGACCAAATTGAGCATTAAAGTCCAGAATATCTTGACACAAGTCAAACTCATCATTCTACTGCCTATTTGGGGTCAACCCAACGTTTCTTCTTCTCGTGAAAAAAGTCCAACCCAAGTATGGACTTTTGTAGGTGACTCACGACATAAGGACTTCTTTCCGCTTTTCTAGCCAAATCATCTTTCACACAATTCATACTGCAACTGTACAGGGTGTTTGGTTTAACGTGGGCAATAAGTAACTTTAAGGGCGTGAAGTACTCATAAATATGAGCAACTCTTACTATGGGGCTAACTATTAAACATCCTGTAATATACAAAGTAGGTTAGTACATTTTTATACTGCAACTTCAACACACCATCACAAGTACATAGCAACACGCAAACACAATTACTCATCAACCAACAAAATATCTAATTGAAACCTAAAACCCTATCAAGCATATTAATTAAGCTAAAACAACTATATAAAATCCTGAGAACGCAGCATGAATTCATTACAGAATCGAATCATCGGCTGTCTATTACAGCGAGGGTTGCCACGAAGCCGAATCCAGCGACAAAAGGAAACGCGAGCCCGCGGCGAAATCTCGCGAGCCATAAATCATGGGACGAACGGAAGCAACCCTAGCGCGATTCTCAAACGCTCAAGGGGTTCATTTTAATGCTCTGTTATATTTATCTGTTATTATTATTTTTAATAATGCGGTGGTTTTAGGCTGTGGCTTGGATTTTTGATAATAAAATGTACCTCAGGAATGAAAATAGACACCAAGCATAAATTAGTTCGTGTAATTGCAGAAACAATCTCAAATAACTTGAAATAAGGACAGGAGATAATGATTATGTCTGTGCAGACAATTAAAATTGCTCAAATATTTTATTGATGATGTAATTACTCAATAGTCATTGTTTCTAAAATCTTAAAGACAAGAAAAGTCCCAACTCCACGTTGCCTCGTGACCAGGTAATTTTACGCAATCGTATTTAGGGAAATGGTCAATTATTATAAATGATTCTATTTAGTACGTAACTACAGCTAATTATATTAAAATGATATTAGGTTAAGCATTTCAAAGAAAGGTATAACCCATTGCAAAAAAGTAGATCATTGAGTAATATATTTAATTAAGGAACATTTTAAGTAATTAAAAACTAGTTATGTCAAAAATATCTCCTATGACTAATATCCATCAGAATTTCGTTCGAATATCTATTAATATATCTACTCTTTAAGCAATTCATAAATTAGAAATAATTACTAATCGTTTAGTCATATGTTGGCACTTGCATTTCATTATGAATACGTAATGATACCTGTTCACGTAATTATAATGAGGTAAATTCATGAAATTCTTCGTGTAATGAGACAGATACCAGAATACATTAATTAAGGATTGCATCATCTTTGGAAAATTAACTTATCAACGTTGCACTTTGGTATAATATGAAAAAAAAAAAGTGACAAAATAGATTACTTTGAGGAAAAACTAACTAGTAACCTAAGTAGAAGTAATCAAAATTTAAATACTACTAAAACATCGATACTGATTCATGAAATAATAAGTCTGGATGAAAAAAATACCAATATCAAGTAAATGTAACGTCAATAAGAAAACAACTCGATAAAATTCACAACTCAACTTTGATGTCATATAGAGAGGATAATACCGCCATCTCGTAAATATTTTATACAAGTGACATGCATCGGATGCACTCGAGTATTTTATGGAAACTATAAAATTAGCTTAGGTGTGCTTTTTCATCAGTGTTTATCCAAAGAGAAAACAAAAAACTGTAGTACTAACAGTCCATTTGTGGAAAGTTTAAACTTCAAACAGGGTAATAGCTTGAGCAAAATTAGGAAAGATTTCTACACCCGACATGTCTGTACTAGTAGTTAGTTTTCAGCTCAGACATAACGCTGATTTGTTCAAAGGTTTTACAGCCACAGATCGTAAAGTAAATTTTATTCAACGGACTTTTTCACCACACAATCATGTTCCCATATGTGTAAAAAAGAACCAAATCTACTTTACCCATCAATTGATGCCATAAAAGTATACGGTGTTATTTTTTCGAATTTTAGCCAGTCAGCGAAAATCTTTTAATGCAGATTCGTTTCTTTTTATAAATAAAAGAATGTTTCCTTTAAGTAAAATTTGCTATATCCAATATTTAGAGTACTTTTCCTCCAGGTGAGGTTGAAATATTCCACCTGTATAATGTATTTTTAACAGAAAGTCAGATCTGCAGAACAATAATACGATTAGTATTAATATAAGCAAGCGCTTCTATTTATTTATGGCAATAGTCGATGACAACGCCAATATTTTATTAATGCCAAATATTCCAATGAATTCTTAACCTTTTGACGTCCAGAGCATAAACGCACACACGCTTTTGTCCGTGAAAAAAGGATGATGAGGAAGAAAATAGGAATAATTTATTTATTTATTTAAACTTCATGTACAAGAGTGGTACATACAAAAAAAAACACACAGTCACAGTCAGCGTACTCTTTAATAAATTGTGAGTATTGTTTTCTGAGCTCTGGATTTTTCTTAAGGCGAGACTCAAGACTGTAGAACCATTTTTTGGCTGCATAATAGGATTCTCCCAGACAGTCTATTTCGTCTTTTAGTGGAAGACCTACATCAAAACGACCATCACTTTTTCGACAGGTATTAGAGAGAAAGTGCCTCTCACAAAAGGTTTCTTCTCCTGAACGTGGTTGAACTTGCGGGACGTTTTCTAAGTCCCATTGGTCAACTGTTGATCTGTACTTAAAGACTGTTCTTCCTTAAGTAATAAAATACAAATAATAGGTTCATTAGATGAAGATCGAGTAGAAATAGAAGATTAGTTTTGCTTGCCCCTATGGAATGTTGTTTATTACCTATCAAATCCCAAAACAGGTCAGCACCAATAAGCATATCAATTGGAGATAGTTCATTAAAGCTAGGGTCCACTAGCTCGAACTCATTGAGATTAAGATGATTAGTATCAAAAGGAATTTTAGGTATGTTTTCTGTAATAGTTTGCAAAACGAGGTAAAACATAGAAATATTGAATGAAGTGGTAATGGATTGTAATTGGAGAGTGCAGCGTTCTGTGCTCAGGTTAAGTGGGTTGTTACATATACCGACAATACCGACAATTGATGGCTGAGGAGTCAAATTGAGTCTTTGCTTTACACCTTCCGTGATAGAGGACGATTGAATCCCACTGTCAAGTAACGCTCGGACAGTAATATTCGTATTTGTATGTGGGTTCAATAAGCGTAGTAATATTTCTGGTGAAGACAACGCAGACATAGATATAGACGTACCGCGAGGAGTACAAGATGATTGAGTAGTAGGCAAGTGTAGCAAAGAATTATGTTTCTTTCCACACTGACGACAAGAGCCTGGAAGCTGACAAACTTGATTATTATGACCAGGCCTTAGACGGTTTGGACACAATTTCAAAGTCGTTACTACAGAGTTCCTATCTTCAGGTGTCTTTGATTTGAATGTCGTGCACTCGTGGAGGCGGTGACTGCGCTTGCACACGGCACATTCAACTTTATGTTGTGAAGAAGGAGTAGGGTCTCCTTGGAAGTTACAACAAGCGATTTTGTTAGTGATGTTGTTTGTTTGCTTTTATTGAACTTAGCTGATTTATTACGATTAACTATTTCTAACACGTCAGCACAATTTCTCAGAAATGAAAAGACGTCTTCGAGAGCAGGTATGTCAGGTAAAGTATTTCGGTATTCTTCCCATTTGAAAATCGTACTGTTCTCTAACTTTGCCAATAGGATTTGAATGATTAGGACGTCCCATCCATCAGTAGGCAGTCCTAGGGTAATTAGGGCACGTAGGTTTTTGGTAAATAATAAATTACGTACGGCGTCAATTTGAAAAAGTGACTTTAAATGGTTATGCATTAACGGCTGCAGAGGATAGATCAAGCTTCATTATAATTTTTATCGGAAACTACTAGGTAACTCAACGAAAAGTGTACATTTTTAATTTTAGAATTACCGTGAATCAGAGAAAAATAGATATCTTTAAATTCTAACCATTAATAATACGTGCCGTCGAACTTAGGAATGTGTATAATAGGTAATTTGAATCCTAGACCATTACAACTATCATGATAATATTGATGACACTCATTGGCATGAGAAATTTTGTGCAAAGAAATGCAATTATCAAATTCTTGTTCTATTAAATCGCGATTGGTTAATTCATTGCTAGATTAGACTCATTTTGAGCTTCTATTTGGTTTTGCAACTCGTCGAAGTCAATAATTAACGCCTCCTTTCGCAATAACTTCATTGCAAGCTAATTGACTTCCACAGGAGAAACTGATTTAAAAATAATTAGTGTGTAGTGCGCCTCCACGCCAAGCCACAATTTCACCTATCATTTTGTCACATATTTGCGTCGTTTGGCGTAAAGGGCATGCGATTGCTTGTCACGTATATACTATGGTGGTCAAAAAGTTAAACGACGCTCATTGGTAGGAAAAAAATAGGTCCAATACCTATTTTTCACACAGGTTCATTTTTCTTATAAGTGAAATCTAATGTTTCAATTATAAGAAAAATGAACCTGTCACACATCTATGTTACCTGACACAGTCACACCACTCTATACAAATCCCGTATCGATGATTAGTATCCTTGTAAACCGTCGAGTGCGGAAAGCTCTTGATAAATAGTCAAACGTTGGCGATAGGCCAACCTCGCGGAATAATCAAATTTTGTACCCAACGCTGCCTCTGCACTGCCGTGTCTTTTATGGATTTTATTCCCCCTAACAAGATGCTAGAGGGTAGCGTTGCGGTTGCTTGAATTAAATTGTCGTTGATAAACTCTTATGTGCTCTTTTACTTTAGAAGTGAAATATCATCGCAGATGTGGCTGTGGCAGGTGCGGGTAAAGTTGGGTGCTAAGATAGTGCTTTTTTGGTTCCTAAACACATTCACGATGATAGGGTCGTCATTTAAGAAAAATAGGAATCCTGAGGATGAAAGGAAAACAGAATATACTATACATGTAGACACGTTTTAATTTCGTATTAGAGAATTCTCGTACAACCTGTCAGATTTATTCTTAATGATCCCAATTCGAGAATCCCGCATTCAAACCAGATTTGAATTCCAATCAGACTTCCCGTCATTTTCCATATTCGAAGCTAATCGGAAATTGGACAGTATTCCAACAAGACTATCTACATACGTCAATAGGGACGACGTGTTTATTTTCAACAGAAGTTCACTGGGCCCGTGTTCGGGCTAACAATCTTTATAAATAAAGCGAGCCCATTGCCTATTCATGACCGGGCAGAATTCGCCCCCCTCCCCGCTGTCAGCTCACCCCCGTATCAAACAAGCCCCTTCATGTCAAATACTCCGCGCCCCGCGTCTGTCAAACTCTTCGCCAGCGTTTGACAGGGATCCTCCCTCGCTCGCGGGGAGGTGGAGTGCCACCTTTCACTGTTCTTCAACACTGTAATTCGAACCTTATTTATTCTACTACACAGTCGGCAATAAGTTGTGTTTTTGAGTTCCACCCGCGCTGTCACGAGTCTAGGTGCAGGCGCCACATCGAATGATGGATGACGTCAGGGAAGGTCGGCAGCATCACGCGTCATTCATGTGTACACAGGCGTAAGGGATACGTTTTTCGCGTGACGATATAATATTGGTGATATGCAAATTTGCTGTCGGCTCGCGTCGAACTGACAACGATTGTGTGCCTATAATAGTTGGACATAGTACGGGTTTATTAGGGACACTTTTTCTTTAAGAGCTTTATGGGATACATATTAAGTCTCTGTAATACGTTTTAAATTGTATGCATATTTTGGAAAAAGTTAGATTTAAAAGCTAATTAAATCTCAACATTATACTGCACCCTCGAATGATCTTGAAAGAGGAACAAAGGGAAAATTGTTACACTGCTTTGACAAACTGTAACAAAAATCTTCAAAGACCTGAAAGAAAACAAACTTACATTTCTTATTTTCGCATTTACAACATTTCAGTGAATTTCAGGTCCATTACAAACTTAATCTAAATCACATTTAAAGCGCCATAAAAGCCAGCTTTTTAATTAATACCCAGCGTCTTCAAAATAGGTATATTATAAGTGTTCTGCGGTTCAGTTAACAAGGCAGTGAGTCCCCCGACTTGTTCCTCTAATGTATACTTTATGAAAATTAAATATTTCACTCCAGCCGGCGGTTCGCGGAGTGGGGATTACAACAAATTTGCATTATTTAATGGATACCGTGCGTGAGGATTTGTCAACAACTTCACTTGTTTCGAACACGACTCAATGTTTTGGAGACTTTTGTTGGTGAAATTGAATCTTGCTATGATAAGGCGAGTTGGCTTCAGATCTATCTCTCATATGGGGCCTAAAATTTTGCAATCATTCTCTTGACAGAAGCGCTTTTGCGGCATACAGCTGAAATGGTGTTCCATTGGTTTCGTTACAGTACTATTACAAAATACAGGTTTAAAAAAAAAAACAAGAATCAAAGTTTCTCTTTCTGCATCTGTCCTTTCGCTCACACTATTCATGTCATCGGAAAGAGCTATCCTCGTTGTTCATCCGTTTTCAATTTTAAGCACTAAAGTTCTAGGTTTCATGTTTGCCAGCAAACTTGAACTTAGTTTCTCAAACAAACCGCTTGGCATTTCACGTTTTTCCCTTCTTTATTTTTTCATGAATAAAACAACAGATTTCTACTTCCGCCGGGTAACTTCTCCCTTCCACCTTCGATTTATTCGTCGGATAAAGAAAACTTCTTTTAAAAATGTAGGTAAAGTTCCCTTTAATATTTTCCTTCTGTTAGATATCTCGCGGCCTGCCGTTCAAATTATGTGCATTTATAACTGTGTTTTTATTTTGTGTTTGAACGACAAAGTTTTTCCTTTGTTCAAGGTTAGTTTTGATCGTGACAATTTTGTATGAAATGTGAATAGATCTATAACTTGATAGCCCAGTGGGTCAATGATTATTGTGGTACTTTTGTGAGGTTTTTGGAGTCCGAGTAGCAAATGCGTGGTAGATCTTGAGTTGAAAAAAGCAATTCAGAGTTTCAGATTGATTACCCGGTCTATAAAATAGGAATAAAATATGAATTACGAAATAATATAATAACTGGCTCAAAACGAAGATTTAAAAACAAAGCTTCAAAAAAAAAAAACTGAGAGGCCAGTTTTCAAATTATTTTTAAAATCCTTTAGAAATGCAAATTGTAAACCTGTAAGTAACGCAGACCTGCACGTATCTATTTATGAAGGATTATGTTCTCTCGACTCTCGATACAATCGTCGATCTATCAAGCTCCGACATGAGTGACACTCGTTAGATAGAGACCGTTGCAATTTAAATTTAAATCCTAGGAAAGCCCACCCTCCCCTATTCTAATGGATACACAATCGGTGAAAGACATCGCATTTTAACTAACAAAATGTTTAGTTCGTGTTTTGTTAATAGAAGTGGTAGGTTAACTTAAAGTAATGGTTACTTTTATTTGGTATTTATTACTGTACCGACAATATTTAAATGTGTTACCTTTTTTAAATTTGGTCATGTGGAATCTTCGTAATCATTTGGTTAGTAATCATCAATAAACATTTTATTTGAAAAGTCGTAACTGAATTAGCAATAGTGACATTTTACCTCTACGTACCCTTGCAATTTTTGTATGTACACAACTCAATATTTTCCAATATAAATAATTTCATGCTTACAAATAGTTATTAAAAATAAACCCCGAACATGTAATTTTCATTAAAAAAAAATCTGCACATTAAATAAAAAAGTACTACAAAAAAGTCTTGATCCCATCGATTTTTTTTCCATAGTGTCGGATCACGTTTATAAATATTCATCGTGCAGTATTAGCATGCGGGGAGGACGTGGTAAAACCCGGCGTGGTACGTACGCTGTCATTATTTCGCCATTTGGACGCAAAAACCTGCGCACCTTCGTTTCGCCTGCCTTGCTTGCGCGTTGTGTATTGTATTTTCTATGAGTCGTGTAATATTTAAGAGAATATCATGTTTCGTGATTCGTGTTTGTGTAAACACGGTGTTTTGCTTTCGTTTGGGGAGAAAATGTTACATTTTCGTAGATAACTGTTGAAATTGAGAAATAAAGTACTGTCTCAGGGGCCTAGAGTAGAAGATCAAGTAGAGTTTAAATTTTTTAGTATTTAAATCAATTTCAGGTAACAAAAAATCATAGAACTACCTATGTTTCATCACCATAATATCCATGAATCAAACATTTACCAAAACCAATGTAAAATTGCCCATGGTTAACCCTACAACTTCTACAGTACCATGAGAACCGACGCCGGTAGCGCCATCTGTCATTTTGGGCATGAATTACAGGCGCGATGAGGATATGTCAAGTGTCACGCATTCACCGCGATACAATGATTAATTTGAACGGTAACTGCATTTATTCCTTCATTAGGAAATGTTTGTTAAGATTTTTAATTTACGATGAAAAATATACTTAGGTAATCAATTAGCTTGATGCTTATTGTCAAATATAGGTATGTGGTCGGGTCATTCCAGACTTGTAGAGGGTCCTTACATGTTGCAACAATAATTCTACTAAAGATCTCAGACCTGCAGAATTCACGGCAAAAACTATGAGTCTTACTTTATGGTCATAGTGTATGACCTCAATCAAATCAAATGTTTAGTGTTCAAAAAATATCAAGATAGCTTAGTTACCCTACATTTATTTGCATTCACGAGATTAACATTAACTCAACAAAAAAACCTCAAAACAACTTAAAAACATAATTTCGAGGCAAGACCAAAACTTGCGAGCAGAAGTGAATTTATAAAATTTATAAAACCAAACAAAAAAAACATCTTTAAACAACTCGGTTGAATTAATAAAAGATCCCCGATTCGGGGTCTGAGTAAAAGAAATTATAATCCTTTCTTTTAAAATGCAATGAGGTGGTTGTTAAAAACGTTTGCGGGGATATTTAAAATGCCGTCCCTTCCCTGGCAATTAGTGATGGCAGTGAAATTAAAACAATGAGAGTGGGGAGGCACGCAACCATTGTGGACGATGAATAGCCATGCTGGTTCTTTCAGGAGAACTTGTTATAGACACGTTTATTGCACCTTATTGTCTATTTGTTTTTCTTAATTTTTGGTATGACATGCCATTTTAAAAAGGAGGCGTAAATATTCCCTCGACTTCATTTTTTTTTATTTCACGTGCACTTTTGATTCATTGCGCTCTGGTTCAGAGACTCTGAGTGAAAAATGCGGAATGATTGATAAAAATGAACAGGAAGTGAAGCATCTGATTTAAGTTTTATCGAATATTGAGTAAAGGATGGACCCACCGATGTTAGCTGCTTAATTGATGAATTTGGTACGTACTTGTGCCAATGAGCCTCACAGTCATTGATAAGAAAAAGAAAGCCGTGAGACCGTGCGACACTGATGTAGATCGTGCGTGACTCAACATGTAAATAAAACCCTCATTTTGAAACCTGGTGAAAAGTTCAAGGCTAGCCAATTTTCCTCAATTTCCACGTAACCTAATCTACAAACTACATAATCTTGAACGCTAATAACATCGTAACAAGGTATTCCTCCATACCTACGACCTCCGTGCTCATATCTCGAGGGTCCTATTCTCAAAGTTCGACACCGTGTTATCAGTCGACGACGGGTTTATGAGCAATCAGCTGCGGAGATAGCAGCCCTGACGTCACATCCGCTGTGCACCTCGACTCTCGACCAATCGTAGGAAGTGCCCGGAGATATTGTGTATTTTATATCTGTGGTGCGAAGGAGGAATATTTTAGTCATACTGATAGTATGCTACTCTTGTGGTAATAAATATTTTTACTGTTCTGTGCAAGATAATGGGGTTGATGAGTAGAATCTAATAGCTACTGTTGCAGGTACAATTTTTCTCAGTCTAATTCACCACGTGTCCATTTGTGTGAGGCATTATATCCTACTTCATGTCACTATCGCCAACTGGCACTGGTCTTGTGTAGTGATTACCGCACACTCTTACGCACAGAGTAGGCCTGTGTCCCAGCAGTGGGAACATCATACTGTTTCATAATAAACATTGTGTCTGAATTTGCTTATTACTTCAAACTATGTTATTTCGAGGAGCCTCGTTGGTTGATCTGCTTTCAATCCAATTGTAAGCATTGTGATTGGTTGAAGGAAATCACAAAAGTTTATCGAATAGCCTGACAAGGGATTAGTCACCAGATACCAGTATCCCACTTTCCATAGTTATCATTTACCCCTAGTGGTATCGCTAGGCTGTCGTCCTAAACTCCTGACACACACCAGCATCTACTTAACGCACATAATTTATGATTCTAGTACAGGATGATAAGAACATTAAAACAATTTTCACAAGACATTCAATATTCCACCACGTCATCGCGTCATCATGTCTCCGCGCAATATCATATTGTGGAAGGTATTCATAAATTTTCGTACACAAATCTGGTGTTCGTGGGTACCCGTGGATGCTCGTTATCTTTGTCTCGGCGGTGCGACGGGGGAGGGGGGAGTGACGTTTAGTGACGTCATCATCTCACTGCTCACTGTCAAGCTCGATTGACATTGTTTTGTGTCTTTGCTGGTGTATAGTGGGGGAGTGGTGGATTGGCTCAAAATTATAAATTATTCGTCACACAAAAATTCTGGCGTTGGGAAAATGAATCCGCATATCAAAGAAACTAGCCAACACTAGAAACTGTCCAATTGACGCAAGTGTCTAATTTACAAAACTATTCAATCAGCAAAACTGACTAATCAACGAAACTGGTGAAATAAATAAACTGACGAGTGAGGGAAACTGACCAGTGAGTTGCGGACTCGGGAAATTTATCCCATGACAGATTAAAAGACTGTAGAAATTTATTTTAATGTATTTATGTATGATGCAAATTACACAGCTTTCATTCAAACGAACTTAAATAGGCTTTTAATTGATTAAAATGTTAATCAACCAATAAAAGACATGCATTGCAATAAAACAATTATAATTTATTTATTTCAAATGTAAGCCACCTTTATGGTTTATTTATTAACATATGCCACTTTCTTTAGAGCTAATGAAGCTAGCAACTAAAGACAGTAAAAAATTCGCGCAGCGTTGAATGATACGCGTAGTCGCTAAGCCACGTAGCGTACGACGCTGCATGCTACGCAACGTAGCACACGCTACAGGCTGAACTACGCCGTAGCACGAAAGTTTCGTATTTTTCCTACTTGTGAGAGACAAATCACAATTACATATTTTGTTGTGTGTGAGAACGCAAATCAGTCGTTGAATATTAATATCACAATACCCCTAGACGGAAGTAAAAGTCGTTTTACACTAAAGTGTGCATCAGACACACAAAAAAAAATCTATCCGTTACTAGTCAGTAACGGATAGATTTTTTTTTGTAACACGGTAGGTCTACCGTGTTATGTATTTTTAACGAAATCAGCATCTTCACCTAAAAAAAAAAACATATATTTCACGCCAACTCTCATCAGCCGCACTATAGCGCCCGTCTCGCCGGTACACCGTCGGAGCGTACACTGTGCAGTCATTTATCATGGTACACCGTGCAACGTACAACATGGAGACATACCAATCACATTTTTACTATTATCTATATCGCGAAGTTTTGTAATTGGGATTGTTTTCATATTGACAAAAGACAAGTTAACAAAATTAAACAGTCTTAACTTTTGTGTGTCGAGATTTTTTTAATATTATTTTCTTTATTTATGTTCTATACATATTGTTTACAATTTTAAATATTTCTGTACAAAGTGATATAAAACATTTAAAAATATAAAAAATAGTACCCCACCAGCATCGGGAACAGGGTCCGAGCTACCGGTGATCAGGGCTCTTGAGAGAGGAATCTCCTAACGATACGCGCCGTGTCCAGAAGTACTGCTTTCTGAATCAAGCCCT
The DNA here is from genome assembly GCA_963082995.1 of Noctua comes. Taxonomy (NCBI): domain Eukaryota; kingdom Metazoa; phylum Arthropoda; class Insecta; order Lepidoptera; family Noctuidae; genus Noctua; species Noctua comes. The sequence goes on from OY720270.1 coordinate 12,618,861, forward strand.
TGATCTAGCTGCCAAGCGAGAGCCTCCTCAGAAGTTGCTCGAGGCTATTGCCGCTATTGGCTATTAAACCATTGGCCAACACGACTATCGGCACACTGACTGCTGTACTCACGTCCCACATGTCGACAACCTTGCGAACCAGATCAAGATATTTGAATTGTTTATCTTTCTCTGAAATTGTTTTTCTTTTTTTTTTAATTTTTAATATCATCCATTTGTGTCCCACTGCAGGGCAAAGGCCTCCCTTCCCTCCTGCCACTTATCCCTATTCAGTGCTTTTATTCGCCAATCCTTGTGAAAAGAGTCGACTTCGTCCCGCCATCTCCTGCTCCTGCCACTCAACGGAATATTTTGTAAGACAAATTAATAAACATAACCAAACTGAAACGTGATTGGAATAAAAACATATCTGAGTTTGAGAAAAGGTTTTCCAAAATTTAAACAATCCAATTATCACTGGTATTCCTTATGACTGCAGCTTGCAGGTTTTTACAATAACAAGAAAAAAATTCCGTACGACTTTGACAATACTTTTCAATCAATAACCGCCTTGTACCTAGTTATTACAGAACCCGTACGACGCACAGGCAATGCCTATTCCTGCCAGCGCCCAGTGCCAACCATTTATCATGAGCATCGTGCCTGAGGGCGGGCAGCCACACGACGGCCTAGCAGACACGTATATCAAAGTGGTACTATGGTACTATTTTAAATGCCATATTTATGTAACATCTTGGACGTTGGTGCAGCCAAGTTGCCTTATTTTTCGTGTAGGCATGAGCTCATGCCGTACCCAGTCAGCAGTGTTTCTTAGCGAGGCTTCATGCTTTGCGCAGAGGTTAGTTTTGGCTAGCATGAGTAAAGTTTATAGAAATATAGTCGAAAAGCAAAGTAGCTACGATCTAAAATCGCAATCTCTCATGCGTCTTATTTAATGGCTTTTCTGTTTTATCAAGATACAAGCCAGTATCTAAGGGAACTGTTTTGTCTTCTATTGTAAAAAATAACGTCACACGGAGACCTACATCAAAGTCGAGCTCGATGATAGTTATTATGTACTTAGACACATAATTGCAGATAACATATTTCAGGTATTATCTCACACACATCGCTACCGTGTATGAAGTTATTTTCAAATCCGGCCATTTTGGCTAATGTTTTTACGGCTCACATCACAACATGAAAACCTACATGCTTATTATAATAAAGACATTGAAATAATTGTTTTAATGGGCTACTATTAAATAAATTATTATGATATCTTCTTTTATTTAAAATAACATTACGCGGATAACAGAGTCTAGTTGCTCGATTGTTATTCGAGATTTTTATCGTAAAAGCACTGTATCATTGTGAGATAATAATGGCGGATGACAACGTATTATTCGCGGTTATTCATTCCCACGAAGGCCGGTTCGATTCAGGCAATCTCAGCGGGACTCCGAAAATTTTCCCGAAAGGGATCCGACTACAATTGGATTTTTGGTTACGAAACCGGAATAATACAATCGGGTATCGTCCTGAAATCTCTGATTTGAATCGTTTCAACGAGGCTTTGGTGTGAATTGGGGCCGGGAAGGTGTTATTCCCCAGGTTTTGCTGCGTCACGCCAGCGGGCGCCGTGATCCTGGCGCGGCGGCGTAGGCGGCCCGGCTGTGAATAAGATATCTGTACCGACAAAATTGTGCTAATGTATAGTTCTCACTCAATAACATGTGTGTGGAAAGGGGCGAGTAGACACATGACACCAAACAGTTTCTAATTTAATACTGGTTGGAAGGGAGACATCGACACACAAACGGCTACCACGTATTCAGTACAAATTTCGGTAATTAAAAAAAAAAATACATTTTGATCCTGTAGGTATAGCACTTTTGTAAGAACCAGCTGTTTTTTTTTCCGAAGAACAATTTCTATGCCGAAGATTCGGAATGATGCAATGAATACGTGGTAATCGTTTGTGCGTCGATGTCCCTTTCATCCTGTATATGCTGGAATTGTTTCCAAACACTTTTTGTGTTATATAAAATTTTAAACTATCATATAATACTTTTTGTGTAAGTAAGTAAGTATATTTATTTGCATAAAATGTGGTATATACAGGATGTTATAAAAATGGTATAGAGCAGGACACATTCCGCCATAAAATAGCATGCAAAATCATTTAAGATAGGTACATAAAAAAATTAACAACATAGGTACGTATCTAACATAGAATATATCTTTACATAAATCTCCTCTATAATAATCTAAGAATAATTTAAGATACTAAGCAAACCATAATTAAAAAAAAAAAAACAATAATACTGAAACACCTATACCATAAACACATCTAAATATTCTCTGAAACCATATTCATTTAACAAAATACACACAAACACACAATAAAAGGACACTACATTACATATAAATAAACCTCAAAAGAAATAAAAAAAACAACTAAAATAATATAAAATGAAGGTTGTTAAATAAACAGTTCGTAAAATTCTAACATAAAATAACAAAATAAAAACTTACAATGCATTTTTAAAGTGATAAGAATGCGAAGAGTATTTTTTGAGGAACTCGTTGATAGTATAAAAATTTTCTTTTATTAGCCACTTTCGTAAGTGAAAACAAAATTTGCGATAGGGCAGGTCTACAATTTTTTTAGGTAGCGAGTTATAAACTAATGGTGCCATATACACGCAGCTGTGTCTAAACATTTCTATTCTGGGAACCGGTAATTCTAAATTTGAGTGAGTGGTTTTACGTTTGTTTAAGTTATTTTTATTTTGGAAAAGATTCATGTTAGTTTTAACAAATTTTGCTATTTCATAGATGTATATGCTAGGGGCGGTTAATAGGTTTTCAGATTTAAATATAGGTCGACAGGATTCAGACCACTGCATATTAAAGATTGCACGCAAGCATTTTTTTTGTGCTACTAAAACTCGTGACAGCTCTGCTGTGTAACCCCATACAACTATACCATAGCGAATTACGGAACAAACATACGCATGATACACCAATAGTGCGGTCTGTTTAGAAGTCGTTTCTTTGACCTTCTTTAAAGCGAATATGAATTTGTTGATTTTTTTACAAATGCTATTAATGTGTTCCTTCCACGTGAGATGTTCGTCAATTATTATGCCTAAAAATTTGGTATTACGGATTTGTTCTATTGGTTGATTATTAAAAGTAATTTCTAAATGTTTGTCTGTACTTTTAAATGTTTTAAAATGTATTACTTTTGTTTTTTCTAAATTAATCTTTAATGAATGTTTTTCACGTTTTGCTGAGGCAAACTCTAGACTGGAATATCAGTTCATGGCGTGCACATTTTACATATTGCTTAATATGTAAAATATGCACGCCTTAAGTTTATATCAGAGTATTTATCAACCCATTGACAGCTATTCCTTCTCCTATATAAAAAAGAAGACGCAATGCGTCCAAATTCTCTTACTTCAACTATGTATGACTCCAAGAACCTTCCAGAACAAAAAGCCTTGCCACAACAAAGTCTGTATCACACTTTCCACATACTTACCGCGCAATAGAAAATATTCATAGATTACAATATTAAGCGCATTGTGTATCGCGCGTTTATCTGGCGCTCCACAATGGCGGCGCTCAAGTAGGATAACGCGGCTTTGTGACGCTGTGTTGATTTCATATGCTACTGTTACGTGCGGGGATTACAATGGAGTTTACTTGCTTTTGTATACTATGTGGAAATCTTGGGTAGTTTTCGTAAGAGAACGTTACGAAAAGTTGTACGATGCGAAATAAAATATCCGGGCTTGCATTAATACAATGTTTATCAAAGGTCTAATGAATGACAAATGTTTGATTACTTAACCTATAGACCTGCCTACTTACTCCAGGATAGCAGCAGAGCATCTCTGGTGCTACAAGTCTCTCAGTCTATTGGGCATAATTATGCAAACTTCCCTTGATACGCAGGCACAGGACTTCATCCATTGCTCATATTCCACGCACGTAACATAATTCCATTGCTCGAAATCCTAGCTAGTTTTAGCAGGCCATGTATCATACTTTTTTTGTTACAAGACTAAGCTGATATCTTGGCGTAAGCTATGTTTCGCATAACAAGTAACACTGTAACACTAACCATACCCAACGTATTCACATCGCTACAAAATAAAGACATCCTCAAAACTATTTTAGAAAGTATTTCCCATGAAACGCGCTTTGAAACAAGCAGAAGGGCGTCGAATGAAATATTGCATAGAACCTCAATACCGTTAAAGGTATTCCATTATTCTCATAAGCAAGTACACGTTGGGTTTGTAATGTTGCGCGGCGATGGTCAAAGTGAGGCGTGACCTCAGAGGCGTGAGAACTGCCCGGCACCGCCCGCGTAGAGATGCATCCTCCCCCCTTGCCCCCTAGGCCTTTACTACACTGCATAGATTAGGTGCAGAAGACCTGCTTCACTGACACAAAGGACCACGGATGTATTGATGGCGAAAGGACCAAATTTTCTCTTAGGGCTTGGAACTGTAGGGGCTCAAGTTTTGAACTTGACGTTTCAGCAGTACCAGTGACTACTCAGGCTAGTGTTTGGTGGTGAGTCTTCTGATCGTTTTTATTTGGTGGTCATAAAGCCTTGCGCCTCGTCTGACCCCAACACCCCCCCGCCCGCCTGACCACTCCACTAGTCACGAATAATACAGTCCAGAGGTGAGCTGGGAAATCTTTAGTGTTATTGCACAAACGCATGAAGCATTGTATCATATTGTAGGTTTTCAAGGTGATTGGGTAGACACAATCGTGAACAAATTGTTTTAGTAGTTGTTGATAGTCCATAAGAATTGCTTGATTAGGGTTCTTTACAGAAAGCGGTACATTTACGTTTGGAAAGGAGGTTATACTTAGGTCATTGCTCACGTCAATTCTGTGTCAGTGTCTGTTTATTCTGATTTCGATCTATAAAAACTCATATTTTCTTTCTTACAAGAAGCAGATATGAAACCTTAAGAGGCAGCAACATTTACTAGCCATAATAAGTTCACTGAGTACTTATTAGGTATCATTCTTCTTTTTTTAAAACTTTGCCCCACACTTTGATTTTTTCCTGTATCGTGGGTGCGTTTAGAAACATTTAATCTCATATACACAAGCAGCCAGACCCGGAACAACTACCGGTAGGCCATAAAAATATTTGTTCCGTTCGGGAATCGAACCCGCGATACGCAGCGCAGCAGCCAATCGCTAAGTTTAATCAATTTTAAAAATAAAATTGATGACCAAAATTTCATATGACACGTCAAATTTAACGCTTCACACACTACAGGAAATAGCGTCATCACAAGCTCAAGCGTCACCGCGGGGCACTATAGTAACAAATGGTCTCACCGTCGCATACTAACCCTTCCGCAGCGGCGTTTAATTCTATTAAACGCTGTCCGACCTCATTAGGTGAGGGTTAATGTTCGGACGCGCGACGCGTATTGATGAGAGGCATACCTCATCGTATCACCCTTTACGAATGTAGCCAGTGTGGGTTAAGACTTAGGATTACTTTTAAATCTAGACTTGCGAGGGAAATAACAATGTTGTGCCAAATAGCTTATTTATAACAACTAGAGCCCGAAAGTACCAATTTAGTACTGTGGTCAAACGAAAAACAATTTCTGGGACGAAATTCTGCTTGTTAGGAAACGAGAGTCTGCTTTCATTATTGACTGACTAAATGTTTAAAAAAAAAATTAAAATCAAATTTTTATTTTTTTTATTTATTATTTGGTTAAGACTAAATGATGATTGGCTAAATATGTTACTAATGTTAGTAACATAGACTGACATTAATAAATGTGATGTTACCTATGTAGGTAACATCACATTTATATTTGTCAGTTTAAAAAAACATAGTCTCTGAGACGACCTTTTGAAGAAAGAACCACAAAGATTTGAGTGGACCGCTCCAGTCAATGCCCGCATTTGTCAATTATCGTGTGTAGTACTCATAATTTCTGGAACATATTTTTGTTTATCATATAATCTAAAAATTAAAACTTAGACCTTAACCTTGCAGGAAAAACATACAGCCGCTATAAGGTAGCAAGACCAAAAAAAGGCTTTTAATTTCGCAACCTTCTATGTTCGCTTTATAGGGGTGGGTCTTAAATAAACTTCAAGATAATAAATGATGCCTGCATTGTCCGTGTTTACACCTGACCTAATTATAACAGTAATCTATCGGAGCTAAAATAGAAACACTTTATCATAACGTAATTTGCTGTATAACTTGCATTTCACCTGTCGATTTTTTCACCAGTGAAATGGAACTGCAAAAACTACAGCCTCATTTGGTGCTGGTAAGTTATATTTGAGCAGTCTTTTTAATGGGTTTAAAGGCGTTTATACACCACTCTCCTTTGAATATACAAGGCGTAATTAAAATTATAATAAAATTTATTCAAAAATATAAGGTACAACATTTACAGTTTTTTTTAAAGTATCTCAAGTTCACCCATGATTTATACCTGAACTAGGTAACCCTATGTTTCAGACGATTTAAGGTAACATTAATTGATTAAATAAATTAAAACTAAAGTAACTGAAAATCTCTGAACGTAAAACTTTTGAAGAAAACCACTTTTATTATGGGAGCAACCCTGAAATTTCGAAATAAAACTTCTTACTTTAAGTTTGCTAACTGCACAATGTGACAATATTTTCACGATTTCATACTTGGTCCTATAGTAAAAATTCTTCATTATTATGAGTAAAAAACCCCTCGAAAAATTTCAATTACCTACACTTTTAGATACTAAGTAGGTAAATCTAAAGCCCTAGTTGGATTTTATGAAAATCATCAGTTTATTTCAGTAGGTACACCCTAATCTAACTGAGTACAGATATAGATAAAATAAGTATAATCCTTATACGGATGCTGTCAGTCCACTTGATTTTATTTATTTATTTGATATGATTTTTAATGCTATACTTATCTCCTAGTAGGTTTACTAGGACACTAAAAATACTAATTAGACACCTAATCTGTTGGAAATGGAAAATATGGCGTTTTGGAGGCAAATCTAGACGTTGAAAGAGTTATATATCTAAGAAGGACTCACGTATACTTATCCCTTAGGGGTTAACCTTTCTCACCAGAAAGAAAATTCTAGAATTATTTTCAGGCAATAAAAATTTCACACGTAGATATTTCTAAAATCCCGAAAAAACAGCAATGAAACGTTTCATCGTTTCGATTTGTCATGTAACATGTTTTATACAATTTATTATTTAACGCGTTTCGAAATAAATGGCCGACAAGAAATCGTAACGAATTTATACACGCGTGACGATACATCCGCGTTACCAAAAAAATATATTGGTGCTTGGTTCCGCACAAAATTGTAGAATGAAAATCTAAAGAACAATTCTCACTCGTCGTGACGTCAAAATTAAATTTAATTGTTCTGTATGTTACTGATTCGTATGTCTTATAAGACTGTCCAAGGATGTAATTTAGTGGAATTTATATTAGGACTACAGAACCCTAAAATGCTATAGCAGCGTATAAATGAAATTAGTGACGGTCTCTAGACAAATGCGTTGCTTGACAGTTCACCTTTTTGTACAATATCATTTAATTCATGTTTTTATTACATGCTCGTCCGTTCCGTGTCGAGTCAATATTTTGTCACGAATCCCATTTGTGGTGACGTATACTAATGACGTCATTAATATGATTCTAACGAAATTAACAAACCGGCGGCTTTGATGTCCTGTATCTGAGCTCGGACACTAACTGCGTAGTATGTGTAGATGGAAGAACAATTATATAAGTTACGGGCGAACCGCATAAGCATGCATAATCAGCTTATAATGTTCCCACAGCTGGGACACAGGCCTCCTCTCTATGAAAGGGAATGGGCGATAATCCACCACGCGGGCCCAGTGCGGGTTGGTAGATGTCACACGAATTTTTGGTTCTAGGACATGCCGGCTTCCACACGATGTTTTCCATTACCGTTTTAGAGAGCAGCGGTGATGAAATAAATTACACAAAGTTATGCGCCTGCCTGAGTTCGAAAACACGACTTACAGTTCGTAAGTCGGGACTGCCACCACTGGGCCACCGCTGCTCGGGTGAACCGGGAAACAGTTTATTTGTACATATTTTTTAAGAACCCTTTCCTCCCCTCCCCCTCCTCCCCCCTCCTCTCCTCCTTTTCCTCCTCTCCTTTCCTTTTTTGATTCTAAAAACTAAAATGAGCGATAAAATCCCCCAGCACGTGTCCATGTTATCTTTCGATCAAACAATAACGATAACAATCATGTTCCACAACAGTAAAATTAAACAAACTCGACCAACTTTTAATGATTTAGAAAAGAAACCCCAAACTTACCCATTTAATATGGCAAACGCAAGTTCTGGTAATGAACAAAGATTTTTGATCGAATTTCGGATAGGTTCGTTCTTTAGGTTGGAACGACCAAGCACCGAACAATGTTTTAATTGTAATCGCACGCCACGCCTCACCGTCACGCGAGATCGCGTTTGGCAGCACTACCTAAAATATATCCCTACCAACAAAAACCACTGTTCAGATATCGTGATAAACTAGTTCTACACGAAACTCCCCACAACCGAATAAGAATTACAATTCAATTCGAATAATTACATCAATTATCTCGCACATATCGATCTCTCACCCTATTGGACTCGAGTCGACCAATCGCAGCGATCGATAACCGATTGCAATCGATAACACAAATAATCACTAGCATTCCACCTGCTATAAATTTTATTTCGTCTCAGACAAAAAATGTATAATTTCCTTGCGGCCAATAGGAAAAAGTTTATTAAGGTTGGTCTAAAAAAAGACAAAAAAACCGAGTCGGCCGCATGCAGCCGCTGGGGGCGGATCGAATGTTCACCGCGGCTCGGTTTCAACTATAACCTGTTTTTGTTGTTTTAAATGTTACTACGAGTATACATATAATACATTTTTTAAGGACACGACACTGTAGAATTTTGTTCAAAATTTTGCTGAAATAACTGTGACGCAACTGAATACGTTCAATTTAAATGCGTTTTTGGAAAAGTGCTTCTAGACAAATAAAATGGTAAAACTTGAAATGCAAAGAATTTTACCAAGCTAATTCAAAAGAATACTCTATTAGGTATTTTGTGTGAATAGTTCACCTGTTGTATTTAATTCCTAGGTTTCATAAATTGGTCTTTGGAACATCAAAAGAGGTCCAATTAGTCTTTTTCTATTTATATCCTCCGAGCATTTCCACTCGCTCTCCTGAGGGGCTGTACATAATTTACCAATTAGATCGATAACCGGACGCACCATTACACTAGGACTGGCAGGAATCTAGCCCGCTTCGGGTAAAGACTGATGGTAGAAAATTATAGATAATTGACCGATTACTGCGGCCCTAAGGCGGCACGATCGCTTCGGGACGCAATATACTGATTATAAATGGGACCAGACATGTAATAGCATCGATTTCGATTCAGCGATGCTTATTATATTAAGTGGGGACCGAATACGAGTTTGGTGACGGGGTAATCGTCTGTAATCACAGTGAAGAACAACTGCTGCACGTTCTCAGGCCTGTCCACCTATCATTTGGTAAATGGTCGCGTCGTTCGCTGTTATGTGGTATTTATTGGTTGACGTGTATTAAAATAAAAGCGCATCGATCACCTGTATTATGTATCAGGAGTAAATAAAATAAGGGTTCGTTTCGAGGACGTAATAAATGTTTACTGGTGGAAATTGTATCGTGTTTTACCATCCGACGTAGGTCCTACTTCTATGATTTCATACAGTCCTAAATTCGAGCTCTGAATATCAGTAATTGATTCATTAGCCCAAAATAGATATTGAATAACTGTTGCTACGTTAATCCATTCAAATAACATGTTTTTATTTTTCGGCAATCTCTATATTCGGGTTGTCCATTTGTATAAAAAATAGACGCTATGTAAAAACCCACTCTGCATAAATCGATTAGTGATAGGACAACAACGTTTTTGTTTTATACCAATCAATTTAGAGGTTACGGTCACCTACACACTTTATTAAATAAGAAACCTTCAGAAAATCCTCCATAAAGTAATACAGTAGAAAAAAAAAACAGCCTTTTAAAAGCTCCTCTAATATAGTTGGGCAGATAACCAGAGTCCCAGAAGGGTCATCCCTTTATTTCTGCAACAATCGCTGGGAAATTGATATTGATGTGGAAAGGGCAGGTTTTCCATAAAAATAGGGTTTATTTGAATAAAGGATGGCCGGTCGGTGCGGGCCTTGACGTGTGATGGTCCGGGTACTTTATAATGCTGGGTACACATTGGTGAAACGTAAACTTATGCTGTCACTTACGGGATATCTTCCGTGATTGTTCATTATTTTGAGCTCCCGATATTTCGGCGCTGCCGCGCTGTTGCAAGCGCCATGATCGCGGGTTGACTGGAGAATGCGGGTGGATGGAAAATAAATTGTTAAAACCAGACAAATCTATCAACCCTCTTTCTTTGTCTTTGTCTCTCAATACTTTACGCCGTGTACACATTGGTGAAACGTAACATGAAATGTAACACACGCTGTAACAACTTCATCTTGTTGTTGGGTTACATTTCAAGTTGCATTGCATAAGTCTGGACGGCTCATTCGTGTTACATTACGTGTTGCGTTACACCAATGTGTACCCGGCATAAGATTGTCGGGTACCCTCCAAGCTGGTGATGCATGGGCCAGCCTTGTTACAAATATCGACGATGACGGAACTATAACCTATATCTTCAATCATGCTAGTCTTGAAATTGGGTTGGCTTTTACTGAGATATAGGGTAACAGATTGTTTTAGAGTCATGAAATATTCTTGGTGTCTTGCTAGGTTATTTATTATTTTGTAAAATAAAGGGCATTCTTCATAGATACATTTTCGTCCTTTTTAAATCTGGCACATTTTATTCTATCAATTAAATACCTTCACGTTCTTATGCCTAATATCTGTAACTTCTACAAATTATGATGAAATATGTTGTGTCATATTATGTTACCACTAAGGTTCACAATACACTATACAGTACTAAAAAGTCGCAGAACAAGCGACTTCGATCCAAATGACACATGAAGATGAAACACAAACACACACAGAGGGACGTAATGAACTCCCAAATGGACAGAAATCCACGAAAATGAAAATATTGACGGGAACGGAAGATATATCGGCGAATAATAGGCGTAACATTACAGACGAGCACCCCCGGGAATCGAACCCGGGACACATGGCAAGCTTGCACTGACCGGGCCCGAATTAGTTTTACCCCATTTCACGGAACTTTTGTTATGGTTCAAACTTATAACTGACGGTATTTTAACACAATTATTTGATTGGTCGTTTGAGCGTTAATGCAATTAAATTGGTGATTAAAGCAATTACATTAATTTTTAAGGACAAAAAAAATCAATATCACACAAATTAATCCAAGGTTTGAACCTAACATACCCACATTCGTTATAGAGTAATCAAGACTGATAAAAAACAATGGAATTGTGGAACATATAATATGCTACCTACCTATTCTACCTTTTTTGTAGCTGGGGTCTTTAAAGTTTTATTTACACTACAATGTGTATGCTGGAAGTGTTTGTAGAATTCCTGTTTTTACGAGAAACCCCAAAAGCTTCTGTTATAGACCTATAGTATCACGAAAAGCCAATCTTAACTTAATGTTAACTTGGTTCACCTAGTAGCGTATAAAGGGTGTAACAAGACCCTTAACGAAGCCGAAAGGCACTTGTTCTCCCCATCATCAGCGATCATATTTTTGTTCTAGACCATACCTGGGAATCTTCTAGTTACAGTAATTTTGGGTTTGACACCCAAAATCCGCACTATTCAATCCATCCATCAGCGCAATGTTTTGAGTGAGGTACATTGAGTCCTACCGTAAAATGACACCCCAAGAAAAAGTCGTTTCCCAGCAATAATTTTTGCGTAAAGTTACTTAGTTTTAGGTAAGTACATAATGCTTGGTTGACGGCTTCGTGAAGGGTCTGTTTACACCCTGTTGGTTGATGTTGACAGGACCTTTAACATTCAAACAAAAATTGACAAAAACATTATCCTAAGATGACCTAATTTAAAAGCTGTTCGTCCCAACTTAGCCATTACAGCTATTTAAACTTCCAATGCTTTTAAAATTGTTAGCATAATAACATTATTCACTATAAAGCGTTTACACAATATCTTTAGTGAATAGTCTAAAGTTTAAGCGACCGAATTTGGAAGGTCCTTTGTGTGAACCAATGGCTGTGGCTATGAAAAGGATGTGCGTGTCAGCAGACGTGTTTGTCAATACAGCCACAATGCATCTCAATAGCAGAATGTTAAAGTTAAATCCTAGTTTGTCACTGAATCAAGCATCAGCTTATAGTCGTCCCACAGCTAGTACACAGGCCTCCTCTCTATGAGAGGTAGTGAGCTGTAATCTACCATGCGGCCGGGGTGTTGGTAGATGCGATGTTTTCTTTCACCGTTTTGTGAGCAGTGGTTATAAAATAAATTAAACAAAGTAATGCGCCTGCCTGGGATCGAACCACTGGGCCACCACAGGTCACGAGATCCTCTCGCTAAATCAAGGCTTCTTTCAGAATATGTAATCTGTTAGCCTCATATACATATAATAGCGTGTAAATCTGGTGACATATGGTCAGTCAAAGCCAGATTTTTCCCTGTGGCGTCAATGTCATTGTTTCTAAGCTTGTTCACCAACCTGTTCGAACACCCAAATAAGATCTTCGTTATGTCTAGTAGAAAAAACAACAACTTTGATATTATCCTCACAACTTTATTTCTCCTCTGCTATACAAAAATGTTTTTAAATTTAAAAGCCTTTTTCAATGTTTAGATTAAATGTAAACTAAATCTACTGACATTTGTCTTTATAGTGACATGGTGAACAAAACTCGTGTTTGCAGGGGGTCCGCTTTTGACGCTGATCGCTCAATTCACTGTCTAAATACAAATAAACCGTAAAATTATAATTACGACACCAGATTCGAGTTTCTAATAGATGCTACAGGAGACTTCAGAGGCTGAAACAAATGAAATTCGTCATGTTTTTTTTTCCTGAGGTCTCGTCTAGTATGGTCTTTTCATCCGCACTATTTCAATAATACAATTTTAAATCATCCTGAAATAAAATACTGTTAACATTTCTTTTTCTTAGTATATATAAATAAGTGTACGTAATTCTGTCTTGATGATGTTTTTACATTCAATATTGTCATATATTTATAGCACTCTAACTTACTTTGAAGTAAATATAAGTAGGTGTGGTCTTATTGGAATAGTAAAACAAACACAAGCATTGATTTAGTCATAAAAAAGTTTGAGTGGACCTGAAAATAAGTTATCATAATTATGCTACTGTCCTACTTACCCTCTTATTTGCTTTCACTCAGACAGAAGCTTGGGTGTAATTTTCTTCTATGATTTCTTTATTTTCTGACGGCAATTACTCAATTTATGATCGATTTCTTTTAATGGAAACTGAAAGAAGACTCAAGAAGTTATTTTTTCAAAGACAATATTTTAGGAAGCTTACAGGAATTGGACACTTATGCAAAACGTTACAAAGTATGCCCCTCATATCATTAACATGGTTCAAACTTTACAGGGACTTAAACAAACTAAAAGAGACTCTATATTTTACAGTTTAAGGTTGTAATCAGAAGTTTAGTGTAGTAGAACAAGAGCAAAGAATTGACATGTACACCGCAGTTCAATTAGGGTAATGGGGTAGGGCTCGAAGGGATTAAATTAATTAGTAAGAAAGTTTCGCTCCATTTCGTGACGCCGCCTTTGTTTGCCGCCGTGTCTTGGATTTTTGTTTTCTGTGCTAAGCAAATTAGATACATCGCTGTTCCTCGAATTCGAATCAATGAGAGCTTTCCTTTCAGTTGGTTTTTATCGTATCATTTTCTAATAAAGTAACGGAAGGGAGGAGCTCGAGAGGACCTCGTCACAACTCGTGGATAAATAATAACAGCCGCTGGGTCTATCAGGTTTAACCGCGCCTGCCTAGGTTGGTTCGTGGATGGGTGACCACCCATTACATACACAACACGTTAAGCCGTTTGTCCCTGCGGTCGTATGAAAGTCTGATAACCAGTCTTACCAAGGGGTATCGTATTACCCAGTACTATTGTATAACGGGCTGGTGTCCGCAACTCCACATCAAAAAAAGGCTAGGCAGATGATGATAACAGGTTCAGAGACTTAATTTAAGTTATTACCTATTGAAGAGTAGGTATAAGTGCAAAAGTGAGACAATGAACGTTCCTAGTACCCTATGCTGGTTTGGGCTTTTATTATTTTAATTATTGAACGCATAGTTTACAAAATATTTTCCCATCTTCATGCAACAAGCTGAGGAAACACCTGAAGTTCAAAGTTTTTATTTTCAAAGTAATTTGCTTCTACCAGTCTGAACCTCTGGCAACAACTAATTTCGAATTATTTCATGAAAATTCAATAGACGAGAAAGGGTATAATAATATAATAATACCAGCCTATTAGTCCCACTGCTGGGCAAAGGCCTCTCCTCATACGGAGGTCAATAGTATTGTTTAATTTGAATAAGCTTATTTTAGCCAGACAAGCAAAACATAAAATTCTAAACAGATTTACTCCTATTAGATCTTTCGCATACACCCAAAATTCATGTTCACATTATCCAAAATGCAAAACGTTTTAAACGAGCACTCGGCGCTCGTAACACCTAATTAACGATATTAAAATACGTCTAAAACCGCAAAGGAGCGTCACAAACATTGCATTCGCACATTGTTGGCTATAAAACGCAAACGTTACCCTCCTTATTTATCCGAGTGGGAATTTTAAATTAACTGTGTGTAGGAACCCAGGGGCCCCGTAAGCGGCCGCTGCCCCGGAGGATGGCGCCGACCCGGCCTGCGGGTTGTGTTCTACTTACAACCTGGGTTAAAGAAGATACATTAAATTTATATTTTTTTATGTAAAAATTCGATTTAAAAAAAGTTTTGCAGTACAGTGATCTAAAGTATCAAACACTGTTTTAAGCTTTCACGGTTTACAACTAAACTTATACTGTCACTTACGGGATATCTTCCGTGATTGTTCATTATTTTGAGCTCCCGATATTTCGGCGCTGTTGCAACCGCCATGATCACGGAAGATATTTCGTAAGTGACAGTATAAGTTTATCTAAAGTATCGTTAACATTGTAAACGGGATATTTACCATGTTTACTATTTGTTCTGAGTTCCCGATTTTTCGGCACTGTTTCAAGCACCATGATCACAGATAAACTGAAGTTATTTCGGATGGATGTATCAGCACAATATTTTGAGTGCGTAACATTGTGTCCTACCGTTAATGTGATTTTTCACCCCCAAAAAAAAAATCGTTTCCCAGCAATAATTTTTGCGTAAACTTACATAGTGCTTGGATGACTGCTTCGTGAAGGGTCCGTTTACACTCTGTATAGTGAAGCAAAACTATTACCGAAGGATCCTGAATGTGAAACAAGAGTGTGTGAACAAGAGAATGTGAAACAGATCTTATCATGTTAAATAGCTATCGTAGAAGCAAGGGACATTTCCTATTGGGCATCCAGATATTACTTCCTAATATCTGGCGTGATTTTTTCATACCCGTTTTCCTGAAATCACTGTAATAATCAACTCTTACTAAAACATCTCAACCTATCTCATAAGCTCATAAGGTTCTACAGAAATACTTACTCCCATAACATGCTAAGGGGTGACACGAGGGTCCCGTACGGAACACTCCGATATTTTACACGGAGGCCATTATGTCGCGTTCTTGTAAACAGCTCGCGACCACTTGTCGCTGATATATCTCCGCTCACCGTATTAAAGTCTGATCGCAAGTGCGTACTCGTCCTTATAGCCTTATACCGGTTACCAAGATATTTATGCCCGTATCATAAATTAGTGGGTACACAAATCGGTAAATAAGTAAATAATTACTGCAGCTTCGGCGTATGGCGTATGAAATAAGTTGGCTATTCGCTTGGGAATAAGTTTATCATCAATCATGTGTAAAATAGCTTTAGTATCGAAGCTTAAGACAGTTTTTAAAGTATAGGTCTCGTCACTCTTCGCCGTTAAAAGAAATATGAGAGGGGTATAAATAAAGAATTTAACACGTACCTATGTTAGCCAGAATCCCGCAATGCTGCACCTGATAATAAAATCGAAAATCACTGACATCCTCGCAATATCTTTAATGCAAGCTTTAGCTTCGCTTTAGGTTGTAGAAAGGAATGTTTTAAAATGGAGGGAACGTTGAAATTCTTCCTTTTTCTTTACAGATATTCGTAAAAAATACACCATCGTGTTGGTTGCCGAGGGAGCCAAGGAGGCCTCGAAGGAGAGGACCGGAGATAGCCATACACAGGGAGAAGTGAAAAACTACGCGAGCGACATTTACTAATATTTAATGGATAATAACAATTTATTTCAACAATAGCCCAGCCAACTACAGCCAGATAATGCTTACACAAGCGAACCACAACCCTTCCGAAGTTCCGCGACACTGCGCACTACGGAACTACGACATCAACAGTAGTACCTACACACGTCACAGAAGAGAGTATTCCAGGGAAATCAATGATCCATTTTATTGAGTAGCAAGAGTTATGCAACGGGAGAGGGCGCGCTCCTATCAATCATTGGAGGCTTTTTTTGAATTTAATAAAATAAAATTTGTATTTTGTCATCGACGCGAGGGAGCGTTTTGTTGCAGGGACGGATTTGGAATGCAAGATGTTCTTTTTTTATAATTTTGATTAGGCTTAATGTAGCTTTGCGTGTTGGAGTATATTTACAAAATCTATTTCTTCCAGATTTTTCCGACCCTACAAGAATTTTCCTGCAGAATTAGATTTTTCTGCCTTTGACTATCACGTAGAAGGACTTTCCGGAATTACTGGAATGCTAAAACTGTACATCAATTAAAGTTTGCATGGACCGTAGGTTCGACGATCTCTTTGGACAGTATTGATTGAACTCACAACTCTTATAAACTTCAAAAGACTACGTTGGAAAAGATTGACGAAAACGAAGGAAGATATTGACTACAAAGGTCTCCCACCACCCGTACTGTGAAATCAAAGTCTGTCGGCCTCATTTTCAGACCACATCCACTCACTCACCACGGAACATAGACCTTTGCTCCTCCTATCCTCCATACCAATAAGTTTAACTTGAAGTACAATATAATAATTCTGCCAACCCAAGTCCGTCACTACCCGCCGTCAGGAGTTGGCGCGGCGGCAATGCAGCGCATCTGTTACCGCGCGCCCCCCAACCCGCGCCGCGCCCGCGACTCTTGCAGCACCCTGCAACTATACGTGTGTTGTACACCTTCGAGATTTGTACGACAGAGGTAAAAGATAGGATTTGATAAAGGACTCATTCTACCGGTTTGGCTGTAGTCCGCCGTAGTCCGAAGACGTAACATAGAGAACTAGCGGAATATGAAGGAGATTTTTGCCCAACAGTGGGACTCCTGACGGTGGGTACGTCAGGAGTTGGAGCGAAGGCAGTGCAGCGCCTCATTAACCGCACAAGTCCTGCCCCGCGCCGCACCTGTGTATCTTGCAGCACCCTGCTGTTGTACACACCTTCGAGATTTGCTCCTTGAAAGCAAATATATTATTTGTTATGCCTTGAGTAGTAAACATATGCTGCAGCACCCTGCCACTCTGCCTGTGTTGTACATGTGAAGGAGAGTGTAAGCGTTTGAAGGCGTATGTTTATCTTGCAAAAAAATCAAAGATAATGGACTTGTTCTTGAAGAATTGGCTGGAGTAATCAAAACTTAGAGAGTACTGGAAGAATATGAGGGAAGACTATGCCCAGCAGTGGGACAGCATAGGTTAATTTAAAAAAAAAACCTTAAGGAAGAGTGTGTCGTCTAATAAAGACAAGTCCAAGTACAAAGGAAATACTAGATTTATTTTATTTATTCAACAGTAAAGATAAAAGTGAGCATCTTCGTACTTCGTAGTTGTTGGCTTAGTCAAAAAATGTAAAGTGGCACAGGCCACTTTCTCAAAAATAATAGTCAACGGCGCATTTTTTTTTAGAATGGCAAAGAAGACACTGTTTACTCAAACAAATATCTGTAAACAACCGGAGTCATTTGTTAAAAAAAAACATTCGTCAACAAAGGATTATTCTACAACACTCAAACAAGCACCCAGATTAAATTCACCGAAGACACTTCATCTTCGTAGTACATGCAATACCTGGAGTTTATTGCGCCAGGCGATGTGATGTCCAAATGTACGGGTCGTAAAGACGGTATTCGTTTGCATACACATCGCACCTGCGGCGTCTGCATCTTTATGAAAATATACTGAGTTTATACTGATATGTATAGGTAAGTTTTCATATTTGATATATTCCTTATAGCTACTTGTGACTAACATTAATATGAAGTATCAACATAATCTAACGCAATTATATTTTTCGTCGGATGTGAAACAAAAAATCTGCTGTTTCATATATTTTGACCATGCAGGTATTACCAGCAGATTTAAAATAAATAAAATTAATATGAATTTCAGCGCTGGAATCATGCACTGATGAAATATTGGTAAAAGGTTGTGTCGCCAAGTCCACATACTGTGTGTATGTCTTCGCCTGTCCAGGTATTTTAAAACACTAATATACGTCTTCTACAGTATGTAGCAGTAGCGAAGGGTCAATTTTTGTAAGAGATAAGCTGGAGTACATATCTTTAATGTGATTATATTATTTGTCTTTAGAATACTGACTGTGCCATTTTTCATAGGGAAGCCGGTAGGAATCGAGTTGTATGGAACCTTCGCCACTGGTATATAGGTAGGTACGACCAACTGTAGACGCCGATACTGAGCTTCACGTGGACAATGACGGGGTGGAAGAAAGATGCAACTTGATCTTTACAATTAGGTAGGTTTAATACTAGGAAAAATTTACAGAATAAGTATGTAGGTAAGCGTATGACGGTTTCAGCGATCTGTGAGCGAGTGCCGCGACAACGTAGCTCGCGGCTGATGTGGTCGGTGTCGTACGCGTGTGTGCGTGAGCCGTTGGTGAACGCACACATGCTAGGCGTTAACACCAACAGACTTTACAACCACATACGAATACTGTTATTTATCACTATTGTATTTTGCTGTAAGTCTTCCAAAGTCTTTAAATAAATAAAAAAATAATTTGCTGAATATTGTCAAACGGAAATCAAGGGTAAGAGTATGAGTAAGAAACTCATATGATATTCCATAAAATCGTCTCGAGTTGAACCCTTTTTTCCGGTAATTTTCCTCCCCGTTCATCTTTTCCGGGAAGTTTTGTAAACTAGACTATTACTAGTTTATTATACAAAGAAGTAGAAGAGAAGATACGTAGAATCGTGCTGTATTGTATTTAAATTTCATAGCTCGAATGATTCACACCTAAGTAATATAAAGTATATTTGCATCGTAATTATTTTTATTCAGTGGCATGAATTCATCAGATACTGAAAGCAATATGGCTAGATTGTGTGATTGCTTTTACGATTTCGAAGAAATGTTCATAATGCAAGCGTGCACTTCTGTTACTATAAATAATGGAAATGCTACAGTTTCTTTTCTTATCTAAATTGATTTTATAAAGCATTCACTTCTATGTTTCTAATGAAATTACTACATCCACTGGCTAGTTGAGCCATAGTTTGGCAACTCTAAAGCGCAGGTCACACCGCCAGCTAGCGAGCGAGCGAGTGAGCCGAACGAGGCATCAGTTCACCTGTTTTGATACTTTGGTTCACACCGCGAACTTAGTGCCGAAACGGAGTATGAAACGAGGCGCGCCCAGCTCGCTCGCTCGCTCGCTAGTTGGTGGTGTGGCCTGCGCTTAGAACTTCTTATAAACCGCATTTTTTACTATAATAACCATAACTACCATGAGTAAAACAATCATAGGTATGGCTGCAGGGTGCTTTCAAGAAGTCAATTTGGTGCCGGACAAGAAGAACAGCTTTTTTTTTCACATAAAATAAAATTTTAAAACCAAACAATGTATGGTTTTTTTTAAATGAGGGAAAGTCTTCTTGAAAATATATTGCTTTTACCTATCGCCATCGCAGCAAAAAATCTTTAATTAAACTGGGGTATTTAAAGAAACTTGCAATTTTAATTAAAATTATGCATACACATCAATTTGCGTATCTGAACACCATCGTTGCAAGAGCGTTGCAGCCCCCGTTGATATCATCAGACGAACAATAACTAATATGAGCCTATCTGCGCGTGCACATCGTATTCGTATACACAATGGAATATTACGTCAATGAAAGCAGGTAAAGCGTAAATAGTTAAAGAATGAGTAAGAGTACAAGAGTCAAAAAACAGTAAGAGTACTTGCTGTAAAAGATTTTTATGGGGAGTGGATCACATTAATGGATGAAATCCAGGCGTCACATTAATGGACGCCAAATCCAGGCGTGCGTCCTTGAGGCGGTCAGGATGAGCAGGGCGGAAGGTGATCGGCTGATGCCTACCCTATTTCGAGTTCGATATGTGTGTTCATTCCCTAGATATGACTGCCTCGTTGGTCTAGTGGTCACAAGCGCGACTGCTGAGCATGAGGTCCTGGGTTCCCTGGTCGGACAAAGTGTTATTGGGTTTTTCCATCAGGAATTTCTTAATAGCAGCCACAGAGTCTGGATTTGTGCCCGGTGTTGGCAATAGGCTCGCCCCCTATTACACAGGATTAAACATAACTATCAAAATGTGGGTGTTCTATTAGGTACACCTCTGCCTAACCCTTCGAGGATTACAGGCGTGATGTTGTTACATTCCCTAGATACAAATTCCAAGACTCTCCTATGAAGTCTGGTCAGCGGTTCAATCATCGCTTTACTAAAAATACCTTACTATCAAACTTCCTTAGGCCTTTCACACCTCTTCCTCATATAATATCAACTATTGGAGCCAATTTGCCTAGTCTTTTGTCCTTGCCTCCTTTACTAAAAAATGCACTTATAAACTGCCCATCATCAACAATTACTGCCAAAAGAGAAACAACAGCTAAAACCATTATAGTTACCTGCTTCTCACAAAACAATGCAAAAACGGACGGATGAGAGTTTCACTAATGTCATCCTTGAACCAACGAAACGGATGCACGTCATTAGCGTTCGACTCGAGGCAACGTAATTCAATCAACACGACGGAAGTAAAAACAGGACCTGATACATCAAATTTTTGAAACTGACGTCAAATTCTCACACAAAATTCGCACTGATTTTATGATGGTAGACACTACAGGGCGCCAACTGCTTCGATCCATAGATACTCTTTCTTCCTCGTCTACGTTCATACATCTGGTCATACAGGCACGCCAGCTGCGAGTACTATACACCTGACCTGTCTGAAGAACATCACCAATAATTTCGCAATATTGAAGATAAAAAACACATAAACAACCATAGCACAGCACATGATACACCGAACCAACCTTCTTGGTACGTAATTTAAATAATGTGCACGGCATGCGATCGCCACGCTCTGAGGACCCGGTGTTATTGCAAACCAACTTACTTAAAACACAAAAAAGGGTTATTTTCTCAAATTGTGAAGCATACGGCGGTCCATCGCTGGGCCGAAATAATGATTAATGATGGCAAATAAGCGGGTGAGCTCGACGCCACAAAAAGCGGTGGCCGAGGTGCACTGAACTGCCCCGGGAGACTGTTGATACATTGTAACCATTTAAATCTGACAATAACGAAGAAATATGTTGGGAAGGACGTGTGGAGCTTGTAGTACTGGTGTTAAATATTGGACAGGTTTGATGACAATTAGTTAAGGACGCTGATGGAAAGAAGAACTTCAAGAATGAATTTGTAGTCAGGAACGGATGCAGGCGACTCTGTGGTTATTAGGTAGGTATCAGGACACCTGTATCCTGTGTTACAAATACCCATTCACCTGCTAAGAATAATGATAATGAAAGTGCAAGAAGACTACAGGTACTTTTTATGGCAAAAGAAGAGTGCGACATGTGAACAGAAAGAGCGAGCTACCCATACAGGTATCAAAAAGAAAATATTATTATTGTTCTAAATCCCAAAATAACTACCGCTCACGCACCACAAAAAGGCGCGAAATAATTTCTCGGCATAATTAAGTTTTGGCTTGGCGGGTATTAATCGATCGCGGTAATTAATTCGAGAGGTAGGCGCTAGGTACGTCAGTGGCACGCCACGACAGGTGGCGGCAAATGTACAGGAAACCCCGACTAATTAGACGGAGAAACAACGGATCTGCGAGTTTAATAAATGTACCGTTATTTGCCTAGTTGGATTGGTTTTAGAGTTATTTTTGTAAAGCAATGATTGGTTTTGAAGATTTGGACTAAGAAACACTGTTTTAAGCTTTCACGGTTTATAACTAAACTTATGACTATAAAGGGTGTAAATAGACCCTTAACACAAACGAAAGGCACTTGTTCTCCCCGTCTTTGCGATCATTTTTTTGTTCTAGACCATACCTGGGAACCTTCTAGTTACGGAGATATTGGGGGTCAAAGTTCCAACTTTTTCATAAGTTTTTTTTTAAATACATGTTTTTAATGTAAGGTTTTTACTTTACACACCTCCACGATCCTCGTACTATTCAATCCATCCATCAGCACAATGCTTTGAGTGCTTTCCATCGAGTCCTACCTTAAAACGTGATTTATAACCCCAAAAAAAAAAAGTCGATTCCCAGCAATAATTTTTGCGTAAAGTTACTTAGTGTGATGTAACGAATGCTTGGTTGACGGATATGCGAAGGGTCTGTTTACACCCTGTATGAACTAAACTACTGACAATTTATTTTCCCCGCAATCTGCAGTCATCCCGTGACCATAGCGCTAGCAACAGCGTCGAAATATCGGGAGCTCAGAGTAATGGATAATCATCAGATATCCCGTGACAGTTTAAGTTTTGGGCTAAGAAGCCTTTCGTTTCTTAGTAGGTTGAACAGGTTTTCATTTTTGTCTTCGATCTCTGAATGATCTCATGCTACAATGATAAACTTCTCGTTCCTTTTTACATACGTTATTCATATTATTGTATCGACCCAATAGTATAAAGATACAGCACACGCGAATAACAGACACTGTACGAAACAGGATCGCTTCAACTCGAGCCATTGAGCCATTCATCATTATTTCTATGAAACTGAAAATTATCTGATATTTACATGCCTTATGTAAATATCTAGAGCAAGAACTTATCTCAAAAATAATGTCAACGAAACCGTTCACCTTGACTCAGTGCAAGCAAGACGTAACCCGTTGACTGCAGCCTCGTCAACGCTTGACAGACGGTCGCCCCGACCGAGAGCATCTGACACTAATGACAGCCAACCCTCCCGTGAAGTCCCGTGCACATGTCACGTAATATGAGGCTAAATTATACCTTATCACTTGACGGATTGGAAGCCTTCTATTTTTGTTTTTGCATCAGTGGTTAAACCGTTGTCTAGGAGTGTGAAATTGTTTATCGTGTTTGTGGGAACCGAAAACAAAATATTCCCGGAATTTAGATAAACCAATGTTCATAACTATTAATTATATTATTATAGAAGTTTCTAAGAAACTATAGCATAACATAGCATAATCAGCCTATAATGTTCCCACTGCTGGGACACCGGCCTCCTCTCTATGAGAGGGAATGGGCTATAATCCACCACGCGGGCCCAGTGCGGGTTGGTAGATGTCACATGTCTTCGAAAAAACAAAGAAACGAAGAAACTATAATAAATCCTAAATGAAGAGAATTACCTAGAAACCACAAAGCAAGCGCTGGGATAGTATAAGGAAAATATCTAACCGAATCTTGCTCGAGTAACATATCTCAGGAACTGTGTCGACTTTCCTTACAACACTTTTAGTGATCTGTTAACCTGTTAAAGTAGACCATCGAGAAGATTTAATAAGTGGACTTTGGCGAGCAGTCTAGGGGCCGTTCAAATATTACGTAAGCAGATTTATTACAATTATTTACCCCCCCATCTCCCTTGTCAGCAAAAGTAAGCAAAGCTCTTACCCCCTCCCCCATACTTACGTAAACATTTTTCAATTATAAATGTATTTTTTTATATTATAATTATAATGTTATAATTATAATTTTAAAAATAAGAAAATATATTTAGGATAGAGATTAGATTTTACTGATACAGTATTCAACATAGAGTAAGGGACAAAAATATTATTATCTTACGAACAAAACAAACTTATTTTAAATTTTTGGTACACATATTAAATTCAAATTAACAGTTTTCAGTCCATGAAACCTGAATCCATGATTCTAAGTTTTCGATGACATGATGCTTGGAATGCTGCTCAGTGTTGTGAGTCTGCTCAGTTTCATCCGATTTTGGAATGTCTACGTCGTTCTCATCGAGCCATTCAACATCATGGTGCTCTAAATTTTGAATAATGCACATCAGTTCATTAGCACGACGAGCAGCGACTCTTACAGGTCTAACTAACTTTCCCATCAGTGTGCGTATTTACTTTTTTATGGATTTCTCGATGTGACGATTTAGTGACTACTGATGACGTAATCATCATCTAGACTCCCCAACCCCCCATGTCATCCAAAATAAGCAAGACAAAGACCCCCCCACCCCCCATAGTGCTTACGTAATAATTGAACGGCCCCCTACGGAAAGACTAAAGCTGTAGCGAGGTTGTGCATCCATACCTAACCTATTCGTTCCACCTGCTGAAAATCTCCCACCTGGACATGAGTTGCCATGGCTGACCTGGAAGTCTTTAAATAGCAGGTTGGCCGCAGCAAGGAAAACCTGCTCAGGTGGAGATTCATTAATGACTGCCCTGGAGTGCAAATGTGGTGCTGTTCCACAAACGATGGGGCACTTAATATTGTGTCCTGCGAGTCCCGTTGTTTGTTCATTACAGAAACTGATGGACCCTACTGAAGGCGCCAAACTAGTCGCTCAGTTCTGGGCCGACACAATTTAGATTGCCATCGACACGCTAAGAAGAATATCGAGAAGGTAATCAAATGATTGGTGACATAAATTATTATCTCAGTTCAAGACAAAACCTTCTAAAGCATAGAGCCTCTATACTCTATGCTTAAGAACGGGCAGTGTTCTGCTTGCCAAGGAAAAAGTGTAACATTATTTCCAATTGAAGACATTTAATTTTATACCTTTTTCTCTGTTAACGCTGATTTAAGCCTGCTTGCATCACAAGTACTACCTAATTGGGTTTAATGGTCAAAGATTTATCATTCTGTTTCCGTCAATCGTGAGTAGATGATAGAGACAGAACGATGTTTTAAACGTGTTTAGTCTTTTGTGTTACAAGTTGAGCTGGAACAGTTTGAGAAAAACCTTTTTTTCTTATTGTACCAAATCAACGCTAACTATAATTTCCTACAATTCGACGTCACGATTATAATTACAGCATATTAGCCTTTGATACACTCTAATTAAGCGTGTATCGCGATACTAACATCAATCATTGACACTCACCGATCACGATCTAACACTAACTTACAATTACTATAAACGTTCAACGTTATTGATGCGTTTTTTCACTTAAGTACATGTATTCTTGGTTTGGTTACTTAGTATAGAGTGTTTGTACTCTATGGTGTGATTTCTTGGTCATAAATCTATCATTGGTAGCGCACTAGTATTTTGAAGGAATGACTAATAAACGTCTTCTTCTTGTTCTTTCATATCGAAGTACAGTCACAAGTACTAATATGTATACACTTAGCAAAATTCAAAAGCGATTTTCTCGTGAAATAACGGTTTCTACTTTGAGATTAGATTTACACTGTCACATTTAAACTGTCTGGCGGCTTGGGACACCGCTTCAAATAATTGCCCAAGTAACATACCTATGTATATACAATTCAGATTTAATAAAATGACATATTTAAGTTCAATTACAATTTAACATACTTTAAAAGTGTCTGGCGGGGTTTTTCACCACACAAAGTGTCTGGCAGTGGAGGAGGTGAATCATCATACTAGCCCTTAAGTAGTACTATAAATAGTATGACGTAACTTAACAGCTATTTAGCACACTTTTGTTACCTGATATCCGCCAAAACCACCACGGCCGACTTTCCCTAATATTCAAAGGTTCTTATATTCCACAGAAAAAGTTTCAGCTTTTATAAAATGACGTAGGTCTGGCGTTCATGGGATCTTGATCCATAAAAACGCTCAATCGAATTTCAAGCTAGGAAGATGGGATGGCGCAAGAGTATCGACACATTTTGCGTCCCACACTAAAGGCCTACCCATCTTCTTAATTTGATAAAATTGTCGATGAATGTTTTTTATAACCTCTTTTCTTTATTAATTTCTAGCACGTAGTAGCCATAGGCATACCATAAAAATACGCCTTCACAGCAACTAGATATAAATAATAGCGAATATACGTATTCAACTAATGAGTAAAACAGGTCTTGAATAGCTGATGACCGCGGTTCGTAGCTCCGTGGAATATTTAAATAACTTTTTAACGTCATTTAATTATTCCTTTTAAGTCTCCTCGTGAATATTCAACGATACACAAAGCCACTGCCTGAAGGCTATACTGGGTGTACGCACATTAATTTTATATGGTAAGCGACCATATAAAACATGGCGCTGTGGTAGGGTTAATAAAGAAAAATGAGTAAGTAATTTTATATTAAAAAAACACATGCGCCTTCTAAAGTTGTGGTTAACTTTGTAGCACTAGACAAGTATACGGGGTCCATGCATTTAATTTTCCAGAAATCCGAGTTGAAATTTTAAATTTAAAATTGCTCTTCAAAATCAATCATTAGGACTAGGAAAAGAAAGTACAAAGTCAAGGTTTATTCTTACTCAAAAAATGATATCTCCCCATGAACATTGCGCACACATGAAGTTGTGTAACTCAAAAAAACCAAGCCCATCTTGATAGTCACACGTCTGTAGCCATAAGAATGCGAGTAGCCACGAGCAACAATGCACGAGAAAGAAGTCCTAAATCGTAGGGTGTAATTAAGGCGGCCACCCACCGCAGCGACCTCGAGGCCTTGACCGACAACCGTAATGAGTTCACCCGCCGAACAGACGCCAGACGAACCTCTTGTACCTACCCACTACTTGCACCCACCAGATATCAGCCACTGAGAATGAAGTTAAGAAAATATAGAGCATAAAAGAAATCAATATTCATACAAATCGCAACGGAATACGGAATAATACGTATCGTTATCTGTATTCATCTTTCACAAAGCTCAATAATCCATGAAAATTGCATACGTACAGTAAAGATGAATACGACGCCATATTGTTGCATTGCATTTCTCATGCAATGTCCCGTTCACAAAACAAAAATCAAACAAAAGGAAAATACCGACAAGCCGGTTACTCAAGTTTTTTACTTTATTTCAGCGGGACTAGCTCCGCACAGTCCCGGACCAAAAGGTTCTATCTCTCTTCCAACGCTAAACTTAAAACTTCCGTACATAAAAGGCTTAAGTTTCTCAAAACAGGTTTTCGTTAAAGACATTTTGTTTTTCAATATAAAAGCTCCGACACGAGAGCTCCGCCTACACTTGATTTAAAATTAGAACTCTTGCGTGACAAACGCCGGTAACTCGGAATTAAATGGTAAAAAGTTAAACTTTATTCACAAGCGATAGAGTACAATATTCCGCGCTAGTTTATATGCCGTAAGGTGGGTTGCTCCGTAAATGCTATTGGCCCAATCGCGGGACGTGAAACAAACAAGAAATATGAGAGTAAATGAGATGGCGCTACTCGGCCGGTAGGTGATGCGCTCTACAACAACTTTTATTTATTTAAAATATCGTATTCCTACTTGCAATACCTAAAATCGAAGTACCACACAAGCTGCATAACTAAATGCTTTATCTGAAATACCCCAAAAAAATATTCCTGAAATTAAAAACAATCTTCTATTTTAAAACTAACATTCCAAACATGGTATGACAGAGATGAAATATTACTTTGTCCTATAGTGCGAGCAGTGTAGCAAATATATTTTATAGAAGCGCTGCTTCTTCATGTTGACGTAACAGACAAACGAGCGGTGAGGAACTTGAAGCTCTCTGCCGACTGGCTGAGGTAGAATTTGGATTGTGTGATTTTGTACGATAAGTTGTATTTTAAATGAATATTGTATGGAAGTGGGCATGGCGGCAAGCAAGCAGTGACGATTCGTTTAGTAGACAGTTGACAGTCGCCACGCCACACTGACATTCCGATAGTAACGCTGATAACAATTTTCTACTGAATCACTTTTTTTGCTGACTGTTCGTGCCTAGTGTTTTATGGACGAAGAGAACTGTGTGTGAATACATGTAATAATACACAAGTTAAAGTGTAGTGCTGTGTTTTGTGTTTGTTGGATAATGACTAAGATTTTTGTGTTGACTGTACCTAGTGGTCTTACGTCGTGTTGAGGTGTAAGTAAGTTTTTATTATTAAGGTAATTAATTATAAACAATTTGCATGATAATACCTTCACAAAGTCACCTTAGTCCTGTAAGACAACCTACAGTTTTAAATAGCTACCTCGATATAGTTAGGTATATATTGAGCTATATATCAAAATACATGCCTATCAGTGGCGAAGGTGCCATACAACTCGATTCATACTGGCTTCCCTTTGAAAAATGGCACAGTCAGGATTCTATAGAAAAATAATATAATCACATTAAAGATATGGACTCCGGCTTACCTCTTACAAAAATTGACCCTTCGCTACTGATGCCTATCCATAATACACCGTTGAATGACCAGCTAGTTGTCACTAAAGTATAAAGATATTAAGAATCATCATAATATTTGCACCTGAGGTTGAGGGAATTAAATATGCGATTTATAAGTGCATGTAGGTATCAGTAGCGAAGGGTCAATTTTTGTAAGAGGTAAGCCGGAGTACATATCTGTACTGTATAGAATATAATTGGCTATAGAATACTGACTGTGCCATTTTTCAAAGGGAAGCCGGTAGGAATCGGGTTGTATGGAACCTTCGCCACTGGTAGGTATAAACATGCACTTATAAATCACATATTTAATGAATGGTTGTTTATGTTTAGGTATATACTGTCAGTTTAATATGGTACAAACGCGTTAGGTATTGTAATTGCCTACTTTTTCAGTTATTCCTATTTAAAATAATATTTACATATGTAGGTATATATTTTATTTTGTTTTCGTGTAACGATTTTATAATTATTTTGTTTATTTGAATTAATAATGTAATATCTACCTGATTTATACGAGGTATCTACTTGATTAATTGGTTTATGGATATTATGATTTACACACACACCTGTACAGGTAGGCTCCTTTTAATTCTTCAAAATAGAATTATCTTTATGTTTAGATTGTTTAAAATCTTTATCGAAAGTTCTTCTACATGAACCTGAGGTTCAGGTTAAAGAATAAAGGGGGTTTTCTTACTTACGAGTAATATTAATAATAACAAAATATATACTATACATATAGCAATACAAAACAAAATATATTCAGTTTAATAAATAATCATCATCTGCCTAGCCTTTTCCCAACTATGTTGGGGTCGGCTTCCAGTCTAACCGGATGCAGCTGAAAACCAGTATTTTACATGCAGCGACTGCCTATCTGACCTACACAACTCAGTTAGTAGGTACATTATTCTGTTCATCATCAATTCATCATCAATATTTCGTAGCAGTTGACCTCTACGCTTTTTCGTAGCAAAGGTCTACGCAGCAATAAATGTAGACACGTTTACCCTTAAATTATTATTATTAATTAAAATAATACTTGCTCCACTTGTTTATAAGATTCAAGTTAGAACTATTTCTATAATTTTAATATATACTTAAAAATACCACTAGGTATTTTTTGTAGCATTTATATATAATAAACCAATGTAGCTACCCATTACATGCCGAGTTTCACGCGACAAAGCACGTTAAGCCGTTGATCCCGTCTGTCATTTTATTTTTATAGATCTTTGACAATCGTTACAGGTAGTCAGTGGCCCAAAAACTCTGACAACCAGTCTTACCAAGGGATATCGTATTATCCAGTACTAACTGGGTTGAGGAGATCAGATAGGCAGTCGCTCCATGTAAAATACTGGCATTCAGCTGCATCTGGTTAAACTGGAAGCCGACCCCAACATAGTTGGGAACAGGATAGGCAAATGATGATAAGGACAAGGGACCCCCTTTCATTTGAAGTAGGAAATGGCGTTTTTTAACATTAATTGCACACAGACAATTTCCTCTTCGTGTTTTCTATCTCAAAACTCCGTACTGTCACAGATAACTTAAGAAGTTCCATAAAAGGTTGGAAAATAATTCATTTAAATATTTATTTATTTAATTATCATCCCGGTTGCCCGCACTTACCACACCTACTGCTTGTGTAGCAGATTCGTTTAGACAAACATATCTAGTTCATATACGTTTTTTTTTTCAACATGCATGTATACTATGCGTCCTTATTTACATACTTCTTGAGAGTTGAAGGGTTTCAGTAATGCTGTAAAAAGGCTTAAACTAAAAAGTTTACATACTCTGAGGCGAAGTTCCCTTGCTTCTAAAGAATACTGTCTCGTTTCTCTAATGAATACTTTATGGTTATACAAATATAACAATACGTACCAAACATAAGATAAGATGAAGACATTGTAGATTTTACTGCCTTTTGAATATGAAATACATCCAAGAATATTCATGGTTACTGAGCAAATCAACGTCAAATCTACATCTGCGAAAATATCTTTATTTTCGCAAACTTGAGAAGCCTACAAACCAATATACCATAATCTATTCAGAACTAATTCCCACCTATCCTAGGTATAATTCAGCTGAATATTCCAAGGCTTTGTATCTAGGCGATGCTTGTAGGCGGTCCTCTGGGCGGTCGTAGTTCAGACACGCCCACCCGCCGTCGCTACTCGGTACGCCTTGCCGACGTGTGAATGTATTCCAAGTTTTATGAAGTATATATGTGTTTTGTGAGCTGCATAGAAGCGCGGGATTAGTCAGGAATTGTGTGTATTTGTTTAGCTTGTGATGTTTTCTTGTTTCGCTTGCTTAGTGTGTTTTTGTTTGTTTTTAAAGTAAAAGGACCAAAAAGATCAAATCGGGAGCAAGTGTTTTACGTTTTATTTTGTCAGTTATTCCTAGATTGCTTAAAAATTAAAGAGATACACTTTTCCGTAAGTTTCATAGTCATAGTAAAAGCTTGATAAGATTAGCTTATTTTATGTCAGCTTTTTTTGTTTTTTAGTGTGTGTAATGTTAAATCCATAAGGACCAAAGGCTCAATTCTTTGTATTCACATTTACAGTGAAACTTAGTGTTCATCAAAAAGTGTGTAAATGGTATTTTTGCTGAGGTACCACAAACCGTTATCATTCCGTAGTCAAGTGCAATAGTCATATTTATATTTCGCTTATTTAAGCAGAACTAGTCTGTCAAACCACCCTAAGCTCGCAGCATGATCAAAGTCATCATAATTTTTCTTTTGTTTTCTGAAATCATTGTTAAGTTGTTATTTTTATTTTCCATTGCTTCATACTTTAGATTAAACCACTATATACACAATGTCCATGTAGATAGGCCCCTGGATATACAAACACTACATAGTATAAAACAAAGTCGCTTCCCGCTGTCTGTCTGTCCGTATGAACGCTTAGATCTTTAAAACTACGCAACGGATTTTGATGCGGTTTTTTTTATTAGATAGAGTGTTTCAAGAGGAAGCTAGTAACAATATAAAACGTAGATGTTAGTTCTATGATGGTTTGGTCCTTTCCCTTTTATTAAAATTATCTCGGAGATTACCTTAGAAATAAAGTTTTATCTTGTATCACACACTTAAATCAAACCGGCAACTCCAACAAACTGTTTAGACACTTAATCATTGTAATATAAAATACAGAACCTCAATAAAACAGCTAATATAATGTTCATAACAAGCCCGCCAACTGTTAGTGCGTGCCCCGAATTTATATTGAAACATAAACATGTGAACCATGTGTTGTATCACTGAAGAATATTGTAGAGTAGCTTTTGTTTCTTGCTGGCTGTAAAAAGGGGTAAATGAATACATTGTATTACAGTAAGCGAACGTGACATTTTTTCCCCAAAAGAAATCTATATCTATACTTAAATATTATAAAGCTGAAGAGATTTCTTTTTACTTTTCTTTAACCTGACTCCTGAACTATTCGCGAGACGAGGGTATTAACTATTGGGAAAAAAAATGTCGCGTTCGTCAACACTGTTAACCAGTAGAACGCATCATTCCCAGTAGTTAATAGTGTTAACCACGGGGTATTATCCAGCGGGAAGGACCCATATAGATGACCATCTCATGAAATATCAATACAAATAAATAAATTTGAAGTGTCTGTTTGTAATATCAAAATAACAGCTTTTTACTGAATGCATATGAATTAATGCTAAATATATTACAAAAACTCATTTTTTTCAATTTTTGTGTGTCTGTCTATCCGTCTGTCTGTCTGTTTGTTCCGGCTTATCTCCGAAACGGCTAGACCGATTTAGACAGGACTTTTACTGGTAGATAGCTGATCTTATAAGAAGTAAATAAGGCTACTTTTATTTTAGAATAACAGTTAGGGTTCTGTGCAAAAAAAATTAAAACCCTTGAAATTGGTAACAAAAACAGAAAATGACTCTCTTTCACAAAAAGGATTCACTCAGTTCCTGAAAGTCAAATACGACCCCATATATTTCACCAAACATTCCCACAACAGTATAAAGAGTAAGACAGTACTTGTAAGTGTATACCGATGTTAAGTAATAACCGAGGGTTGACGCTCACACCCCTTCCGTGATCCATCACCGGTTCAATCACGATGGAACTCTTCCGACGACTCTTACAATAATTAGGAGAGTAATACAAAAGTTTTGTGTAATCTAATGTAGAAGGGAAGTTAGTATTTGTTTGTCATTTGTAAACAATAAGTAAATTTGAAGGATTGGAATTTTAAATTATGGAAATTCATTGCCCACACACATTAACTCAAATTCAAATGACAGATGACAGCGATGCGGATGAGTACTTTGACGCCTAAGTGTCCTATTGTCGTCGTTTTTTTTCGATGTTTATATTTTCTTACTTTTAGTCTTATTTTTATCATTAGTTTAGTTCAATTCAAATTCAAATCTTTAATTCGAGCGGAGGCTCATATAGGGTTAGTAACACAATCCTTAAAAACTAAGGGGCCGTCTCCACGAACGAGAGAATCGCGGCGATATTATCGTCGTGCCACGTATTTCTATACGAAAATATCGCCGCGATTCTCTCGCTCATGGGGACGGCCTTTAAGTGAGTGTATAGAAATACGTGGCACGACGATAATATCGCCGCGATTCTCGCGCTCGTGGAGACAGCCCCCAAGTGTTAGTATACAACACGATACGGTGACATGTAAGTAACTGACAGCAGTGAACCACATAAGGACAGTCCACTCTGCCAGCAATCATTTCCAGAACCCTGTTAGAGCTGGCCATGACGCGAGCCACCATCGATGCTACGCACTTTCGCATTATTGTGTAAAAACAATCTACACGCGCCCCCGTAAAAGTATCAGTAACAAAAGTATTGGATAAAATGTGAAGGACAACGTTAAGTAGATATCTTTATTTATTTTTTATTTTTTAAATAAACGTTGCCCCTCACTAGGAATTTCTCCTGTATCGTGGGTGCGTTTACAAACATTTAAACTCACATACACAAACGCCAGACCCGGAACAATTATATGTAGGCCATACAAATATTTGTTCCGTGCGGGGATCAAACCCGCGACCCGCAGTGCAGCAGTCAATCGCTCAGCCACTGCGCCAACCGTGCCGTCTTTGAACAAAGTTTGAATTAATTGTGCAAGGATATTGTCATATGTCTGAGAATTTATAAATATCCGTTCCATTAAACTGTGTTCTGGCATACAATTCGTCCAAAATTGCTACGTTATACCACATGAGTAGGAAAACGGAACAGAGTTAAAGCTTCTAAAGAACGTTCAAAATTGTTACCTATTTTGGTAGGGTTGTCACAATATGTTAAGACAAATTAAACAAAACATTTGTTATATAGTTTTATTATTGAGTATGATACAGTCCAGTGGCGAAGGGTGAAAACTCAGTCAGGGGAACCCGAAGAAAAAAAATGAGAATTACCTTTTTTTTTTGTTTTTTATCTCTGTTTACTTTGACCTTATTTTCGTTATCAGTGACCCCGAAAACCATGAAAATGATACCCATGATGAAAAAAACAAAATAAAAAATGTTGTTGCCATCGAATTTTCATTTTGACCTCATTTTTGTTATCAGCGACCCCGAAAACCACGAAAATGACACCCATGACGACAAAACCGAAAATTTTCGTCGGCGCCATCTTGGATTTTCATTTTGACCTCAGTTTCGTTATAAGCGACCCCAAAAACCACGAAAATTACACCTATGACACGAAACCGAAAATAAAGTGAAGCATAAAATGCAGGGGGAGTATAATAAAAAAATGTAAATAAGTCAACAAAATAAAAAAACTAGTTGGTACCAAATACGATATAGACCATTACTCATTCTATCTTGTTCTCCCATACATACTTTCTTTTTCTGTCCTTGTCGTAACTCGATAATCTTCGGCTTACCGGGCTCCTTAACTCCTTAGTTACGAGGGAACATAGAAACGGACATTACATACATACATACAGGTCAAACACATAACCCTCCTTTTGGGCTTCGCCGCAGTCGGGTAAAAACACACCGAGTAGTATCCTCTTCTTATTAAAAAAAAGGATCATACAATAAAATATAGGTACTTACTTGAAAAAGTAATAGTCAAATATTTACTTACCTATTGTACTCCTTGGGATAGTTAAAGTATGATAAATTTTTGTTTTTTCTACTATTATTCATACACACAGTACAATAAACAAACATTTTAATTTTAATATTCAAACTTGCAACCAATCTTGCAACTGACAAAACAAACAACGTGCCCCTTGGTTGCCATGGCACCGTGCCGTACTGACCCTGAGATTGTCCACTGGCTGTGCCAGCGTAAACCGGTTTTTTCCAGTCTCGCCGCGTACGCGACAAGCGGCCAGTGGTCACGCACACATGCCCCGCGTGCTTGTAGTAGTGCAACCGATTTGCGCGGTTGTATGAAGCTTTAACTCTGTTCCGTTTACTTACTCATGTGGTTATACTGTGTTATGAAATCTCCTCATATAACTTTTGTGTTCTTCCTCTGATGAATAGAATAGAATAGAATGCTTTATTTGCTAGGAATGTAGGTGTTACAGATCAGGGGGGTTACATGACGTCTTAAAGCAGGAGTAATTCCAGCGTGGGAAAGAAACAGAGCTATGCAGGTCGTCTAGCGCCATCTCTTTCCCACACTGGAATTACTCCTGCTTTAAGACGTCATGGTAGGGCACTTGGGTGGTTACTATGACGTCTTAAAGCAGGAGTAATTCCAGTGTGGGAAAGAGACAGAGCTATACAGGTTGTCTAGCGCCATCTCTTTCCCACACTGAAATTACTCCTGCTTTGAGAAGTCATGGTAGGATACCTGGCTAGAGATTCCACGTAAATTCTGCTTTTTAGGCATGCAAAATTAATATAAACATTAAAAACAATATGAAGTATAAAAATGAACTAAATATAAAGAAACACGCAAACTAATAAAAATCTAACAGACATTTGTTTAAAGTTGTTACTTTAAATAAATGTTTTGGTACACACACTCTTTTGAACTCGATTCCCTCGTGGTTTGAAGACTATTTTGATTTTGATTTTCCTAAGTTATCGTTTCTGAAACATTTACTGCTAAAGATTTTAAACTATCATGGTCACTAACTTTTGTCTGCTCATAAACACCAACCCGCAATAACTTCAGTTTATCCGTGATCATGGTGCTTGCAACAGCGCCGAAATATCGGGAACTCATAAAAAACAGTAAACATGGTAAATATCCCGTTTCGAGTATTAATAATATTTCTTGCTAAGTCGAAGATCTCACTTAAAACGTACCAACCCTATGAAATGTATTAATAATGGTTGTAAAACATAATTGTTACAACAGAGACGTAACAACGCAGGTATATGAAACAGTCTCAAATATACATGACGTACCTACAGCTTCAATGTCTTACACAGTAATTAAAAGGACATCGACCTTAACATTACCAAGTATTCTTGTAAATAGTCGTCTCTAAAAATATATTAAACTGGCTCCAGATATAGACTCATTGACCTTTTAAAATGTCCTTTTCTGGATCCCAATAGATCTATCTAAAAAGTAGATAGTTAGAAAATGCAGAGAAAATAACGTTACAATATCTAAATAGCTCTATGGTTTGTGTTCTCATCAATGTAATGAATGCTCATCATCATCAGCCTAACTTTTAAAAAAAAAAATGAATCTTGAAATGTCATCATCTGCCTAGCCTTTTCCCAACTATGTTGGGTCGGCTTCCTATCTAACCGCGTGCAGCTGAATACCAGTATTTTACATGGGACGACTGCCTATCTGACCTCCACAATCCAGATAGTACTAGGTAACAAGATACTCAAAACACTGCTTTAAGGTTTCACGGTTTAAAACTAAACTTATACTGTCAGTTACGGGATATCTTACGGTCATCCCGCGATCATAGCTTTTGCAACAGTGTCGAAATATCGGGAGCTCAAAATAATTAAATGATAATCACGGAAGACATCCCGTAAGTGACAGTATAAGTTTAATACGATACCCCTTGCGAAGACCGATTGTCAAACTTTCGGGCCACTGACTACCTGTAACGGCTGTCATTAAAGATCTACAAATGACAGCCGGGAACAACGCGGGCCTAAGCTCTTTCCGAGGCCTGGAGGAAACTCAGTATGTAATGGGTGGTCACCCATCCACGTCCACGGACAAACCTAGGCAAGCGCGGTTTAAACTGAAGATCGACCCCAAGCGGCTGCCACACACCGGACTTTGGCAGATACTTCAGTAGGTTACATTACTTTTCAGAGTCCGATGTCTGGAGCCTCATCTGCAATGTGTGCACTTCTTAAGTGTGTTACTCTGCAGAACTGTTTAGAACTAAATTAAATGAAAGTATTCATCCATTAACCACAAAGATTATTCCTGAAATTAAATTAAATTTCCCCATTTACTATATATTCTAATGTATCGGTAATCCGTTCTATAAGGCTACAGGATTACCTACAAGAAAACGATCCATCACAAATCACGACCGCCGGCGGCGACCCCTGAATTCTTCGGACTCATGAAGCTAAAATATGAGTATCTATGACATATCCTTTCTACTAATGTTTCGTTTTACGGAAAGCTTTAGAGCATACATGTTTCACCGTATAAATTCAATGAGCATGGCCTACTGTAGAATCTAAAGGAAATATTTTTCTAGAAACATGATTAAACCA
Organism: Noctua comes; assembly: GCA_963082995.1. Taxonomy (NCBI): domain Eukaryota; kingdom Metazoa; phylum Arthropoda; class Insecta; order Lepidoptera; family Noctuidae; genus Noctua; species Noctua comes. Next base: position 12,656,406 of record OY720270.1, read on the forward strand.
GCCATGGATTAAAAACCTTACTGTTTTGTGCGTCCGCTAGATTTAGCATACTTACTTTGAATTGCAATATAAGTCATCTGCATCGAGTGCAAATGGCTATCAAACAGAATAGATAATTAGAATTTCACACATACGTTGATGCATCAATTCATGTGCGTAGGTTAAAAATCTCCTCCTCCGTACAACACTGTTTCCGAATAATTTTGGTCCTTTCGGTAATCATGCCAAAAAGACCAAACAGACATATTACATTCATCCACATCAACATACGTTTCCTGTGCATTAATCACGACCTCATATAATTTTCCCGCAGCAGTTTTCCAATGTATTACGGTTTCCCTTCCCGCGATCCATCACGAATCACAGCCTGCCCCAGTCCCGCGGTCCCGCTGATGTTCCCGCGACGTTTACGAGCAGAATTATGATGCATACCTTCCGCCACACCAACTCCACACACTTTGTCACAATACACCCTCATATTGGCCTTGTTAAACTTTATTTATTACCTAATATCGGGATCATGGGTTTTTGAAGAGAATCCTTCTGACTTTGTTTGTAGTGTATTATTTATTTGGATTAGGTTTTCTGGTCCTTTGATTTGCTCTTCTATAGTCAAATAAATGAATCTTGAAATGTCATCATCTGCCTAGCCTTTTTCCAACCATGTTGAGATCGGCTTCCAGTCTAACCGGATGCAGCTGAATACCAGTACTTTACATGGAGTGACTGCCTATCTGACCTCCGAAACCCAGTTAGTACTGGGTAATACGATACCCCTTGGTAAGACTGGTTGTCAGACTTTTTGAGCCACTGACTACCTAACGACTGTCAAAGATCTAGAAATGGCAGCCAAGTCCAACGGCTTAACGTGCTTTCCGAGGCACGAATGATACTCGGTATATAATGGTGGTCACCCATCCACAGATCAATCTAGGCAAGCACGGCTTAACCTAAAGATCGACCCGAGCGGCTGTTATTATTTAGCCACGAGCTCCTCCGAATCTTGAAATGTACTAGGCATGTATTCAACTATCATATCTACTTAATCAAGGTGAGGTCATCATTCTCTTGCCCTTATCCCAATTCATTAGGGATCGGCGTAGCATGTCTCCTTCTTCCATACTTCTCTATTACTCGTCATCTCATCGGACAACTCCTTTCCTTCAAGGTGAGCTGTCATACAATATTCCTTTTTATAAATTGTATGTGTATTGAAGTGATTTGAATATCTTGAATGTGTACAACTACGGGTAAAGGTTAACTACAGAATTTTCAATATACATATATACATAATTTTATATATATAGTAGATTCAAAATTCTGAAACAAACTTTCAAACTTTTCTTACACGAAAATCATTATTGAAATTAAAGTAATTTAGCAAAGTTGCACTTGGATTACCTCGTTCAACTTCAGTTGCCATCAACCAATTCACAGAAATCTAGGTCTTAGACACATCAGAAAAAGCACCCATTACGTTTTTCTGAAACGTGCTCAATTGCCAATACACATTTAATCACTTAAACCAGGTTGATTTGATTAGTTAATCCTGAATTAGACGTTCATCACAATGCAACCTATTATTCTAAACTCGGATCACTCAGAACTAATGAGCTTATAAAAATGCCATGTATTTGTACTGTAACAAAAGCCAAAGCTAAGCATACCTTTGTCAGTACCTGTCAGTTTCAAAATGAAACTCACAATTAATGAGTAATCAGATGATAATGTAATGTAAATCTGAAAGATACATACTGTTCTTATCGTTAGAATATCATCTTATAGGATACAACCTTTCAACCTTGGAATTATTATTTATAAGAGCTTTTCACTAGTTAATGAACGCAGGCGCATTCTGCTGTGCCAACCTATAAAACTAAGAACTTGAATCTAGTTTGTACTAGATGTGTACCTTATGTGTACTGTTATAAGTAGGTACTTAAGTAAACTAAAATTAGTTTCTATGTTATTTAAATTGGAACCTTACTTACGTATTGAGCTTAATCTGATGTTAGAAGTAATAACAATCATCGTCACACATAGAAAGATACCTCTTTTCACATAGCCCAGATGGTCCTTTTGTACATTCGGTGTTTTCTTGTCTAAATTCATCATCTTCCTGCCGTTGTCCCATTCTATTTGGGGTCGACGCAACAGTTTTCTTCTTCCATTCTCCCCTGTCAGACGCCACGGAATTATTTACTCCTTTCTGTTTCATATCATTTCTCACACAATCCATCCATCTTTTCTTTGACCTTCCTCTCCCTCTACTCTCTTCGTGTCTAAACTGTACGTGAAAAAATACATAGAACACGTTTCATTGCGAAAAATCAAACACTGCATTGCACTGTACTTATTAACGAAATAAAATCATTTCTACCAGCTTACAGTCTCACTACACAACTATTTGTGACCCAGCCTAGGACACGCTACTATTTACTAAGAAATTGCAGCTGTCAAGTCGGTTTTCATGTCAACCGGTTTTTGTACCTCACCTCACGCTCTGAAGTAGATATATAACTAGTATAATAAGCAGACTCAACAAAAAAATAATTATTCCTTTGCCTATTAGCTATGGTCAGATCGGAAGAAAATAGAAAGTTAATACCACATGGAATAGGGAAATTTCTAATGGTGGTGTGTACCACTATCTTTTAGTTTTCTTACGAGTAGTTTCACTCGGTGTCGTATGTTAAATTACTATGTTTTTCTTGGAAATGAGTGTCAACGATATGACGGGATTTTTATAGACAGAAGTGTTCGAGTAACTAGTTTCTGTAGGAGCTAGGTTGGTTGATAGATCAGTAAAATTATCAGTTAAGACTGAGCCAAAGAAGCAATTACCAATTTATTTTAATTTTTTCTTTACCTGTTTTTTTTTTCTCTTCTAGCTCTACACATAATTGCGCTTCTCTTCACTATATTTCTCCCTGATTTACCTACTTCTTTAATAAATCAATAGTCAGTGCCTGTGTGTGAAACTCATTGGACGATCTCAATACATTGGACCTTTCTGCTTTATCTATGACACTGTCCTGCCTCAAACAGCCTGTCTTTCTTCACTGCATAACCACTCTCTTTTTTGTCTCACTAATTGCCCTTAATTTCTGCCTCTTACTTAAAAAAACTCTTTGTAAGTACAGTCGCCAACACATCAAGTTACCAGAAACTGTCAAATTTTCTCATTCGATTTTGAACTTAACCCTCAACATTTTATGGTTTAAAATCATTTGAAGAAATTTAAACAAAAGTAAATTTGGGAATGTATGAAGAAAATTATAAGATGTAAAAAGCGAGTGTTTGCTTATTCTTATCCTATTTCATGTCTTCAAACAAAATCGTTGCCCACTTTGTTCCCAGTATCATAGTTAACGCTACGCCTCACAAAATTCTGCGCGTACACATAATAGCTTGTCTAATAACGCTGTAATTACAAAGCTTCCTTTTGCAAATTACATGTTTTTAGCTTATTAGCGAACACTATTTGTTTTGCATCTGGTTATTTTTTATGTTTTATATTCTTGCTAAGAATTATTATCACTTCTATAGCATCGTGCGTTTTTTTAAAAGCAGGCTCATGTTCCAAGTTTCCTTTGGTGTTTGGGTCGATTTAAATCTAAGTAAGTGCTATGTTATAATTGACCATACATCATCTCTCTTGGGAATCTCCTTGGGTTAATAATGATCACGTTTTTACCGTGGAGGAACTATACTCAGTTACATCATAAAATCATTTTGAGGCCAAAACCATACCCAGAGAAGCTACGCAAAAAAAAATTGTCATACACATGAAAATCGGATTCTTTGTGTCGGAAAGAATTAGAAAAAAAAATCAAATGAATTAAAAACGTAAATAAGACAGGCAACAATGTTAAATTCGATGAAAATCTCAAGTACTGTCACTCAGAGATACTATTTTAATTACTTGATCATAGTCGATGGTAATTGTATACTACTTACAATCCACCGCACGATATGATCCCACAATAAGAACAGAATATTTCCTCTTCAACCTACCTAGTTATTGGCGTCAATTGTCTCAAGCCCTAACCACTTAGCCGAGGCCGGCTGCATTCCAACTAAAGTACTATAGGTACAATACAGACATACAGATGACGACCAATAATACAGATTGACAAATAAGCAAGCAGGCGGTCAATTTATTGTTGTTGCTGATTGTACGTGCGTGTCGCGTGAGAACTGGCTAATAATTAGCAATAACGGGCTGAGATGTACTTGTGCTGTTGTCGATGGATGTACTGGAGATTGTTGAGATGTTGAGATCCCGTTCGTGTTTGTTTGTGTTTTAGTACAATGTAAGATGGAAACATAAAACAATACCAAAGAAAGACGTACCTGTGTGTCTCTGGATAGACTCAAAAATAAATTTAATTATATTTTGTACGAAATAATTTGCCAACCAAGTAAAATAGAACTGAAATGTAATTTACTTAGTTAGCCATCATCTTTCTTCGCCTTTTCAGTGTTCGAAGTTTTCTGTACTTAGTGTAACCTAAAGACCTCTATGCAAGTTCACAGTGTTTCTTCTTTACATTTAACTGGATCGACATATGACTTCCAATACATTTTGACTTTCCCATCACTGTTTTAGCGGATAGAATGTAACTTTACCCAGGCCCTCTGATATTCCCACAAAAAAAAGGTCTTTTTTTCTCAGTAATAAACCTATTTACTCCATTGTGCTCATGCACGAACCAGAATTACATACCGTCTTTCACAACCTCAAACATGCTAAATCAACAATAATTGGAGCTTTCTTCGAGCATACCGTACATTGAACCACAACGAAAGCCTCTTTTACTGTGCTATACAGTAAATACATTTCTACGTATGTACGTAGGTACGTATGTATGGAGGTGGGCGGCATCCGGACGCACGCCATTCGATTCCCCGAAGAGGAAATCGTTACGGCCAGCAAATTGGACCCTAACCACTAGTTTGGACGCCGACACGCAGATGTTGGCTTATTTACTCTACACCATGTATAAATAACTAAATTGACGATAATAGCTACTTATCCCTTGCCTTTATTACATGACTTTTTGTTGTAACCTACATTGTAGAGGGAAATTAATTGTAGTTTTGAAAATAATTGATTTCTGAGGTTCGTGTTCGCAGTTTGATGGCAAGACTCTGTTGACTGGGTCAGGTTATGATTTTTTTTTTTTTCAAAAGAACATAAATAAAGAGAAACAAGGCTCCTTAGAGTATAATAACTTTTTGTACCTGAAATTTCTTGAATAAAGTATCATATCACCTCACGGTTGACGTGATCAGTTTTGGTAGAAATCATTTATGTTACCGGCTGAGTGTTGTCGGTACCTAACCCAGCCAATCCCACACAGTCTACACCTTGCAATTATACTCTTATATAGCCTAAGAAAAAACCTTTTTAGGATTTTCATTTCACCTATTTTTATTACTAACATAAACTGCTCGTATCAATAAAGATTTAGAGGCATTAAATTAGGAATATTGTTATTTCGTAAGCTCCCAGATTTTGAAGTCGACGTCTTCTAAAAATGGGGCCATAAACAAATTCATAAGTAGGCTCTGTTCACGTTTTATGCTTTTTTAAGGGGGCCCCTTGAGGGCGCCGGTAAAGTGAAACGCGGCGTAAAACCTGCGGAACCCTGCTGAGAAACAAGGGGAAAGGGGACTTTTAAAATTTCCTTTGCTTTCTTAAAAGCCCTGGTTTAGTGAAAGAGTTAGTTGTGGGAATTGTAAATTGAGTTTTGAGAGGGAGAAATAGATTTCATTTTGTTGGTGTTCAATGTACGTAAAAGTATTAGCTTCTCACTGACTTGAAAGTAAACTGTGTCAGAAAATAATGTATATGTACAGCACAGTCACCAGCATATACAATTTCCTACACACGTACAAATTAAAACAGCATTCTCGAAAAGGAAATTACGTTTCATTGTCCATCCGCGCGCAAAGAGAACAGACACAGCATTTTTAATTCAAAACACACAGCAACCCATACGCATTAAAATAGGTTTAACCGCCAGCCGTTCCATTTTCAAAAAAATAAAATAAAACAAAAAGGCGCGTTCCCGCCATTTCTCCGGGCCGCACCGCAAATTCCAGTGGAAAAAATCGTATTCCGAACGCGGTTTGAATTTTAATTGACGTTGAGCCAACAGCGCGATCGGCGTTACGAACATTTTCGAGTTTACATGTCGTTCGGTTGGGGCTGGTTGGTGGTAGCCCACAACATGTGCGCTATAAAAGTGACGCCACACGTCCGCAACCTCGACCTCCCTTCAGGGTTGCGTAGCTACACGCAAAACTAGATACCGCTTGTCAATCTTTTGAACGTCAAGACGTCAAGAATATCTCACAGGTGCTAAAGAGGATCTTTTTATCATCTGTTATGCCGGGTACACATCGGTGTAACGCAACGTGTAATGTAACACGAACGAGCCGTCCAGACTTATGCAATGCAACTTGAAATGTAACCCAAAAACAAGGCGAAGTTGTTACAGCGTGTGTTACATTTCATGTTACGTTTCACCAATGTGTACCCAGCATTAGGTACTTGACATGTAGTGAAATTGAGCTGTACTTTGTGAAACACATTATTTACCGTATCACATTTAATACTGATTGTTGAAGTTACGTAACAGCACAATATACCTAGGTAACATATGAATGACACTGCTACGAATTACGCTATAAATAAAAATATACGATTGCATAATTTCCATTCTATCTACATTTGGGCATTATATTTTCATAATTTTCAGTGGTGTTCATAAAAATGTAATAGCTTCATTGTCGTCGGTCACGTGCAACGTGTTCATGAGGCCTCTAAATTACAATAAACAATTTGGTTCGCTCATTATTCGCGGGTTCATCACGGCTTCACGTACAAATGATTCGACAACGCCGCGTAATGTCGAATGTCCGCGGATAATTGCGAAATAACCGCGAGACAGCCTCCTCCCGTTACATTTAATTTGGCGCCTCTCTATTTACGTCAAATTGAGGACGATGAGGCATCGCTCCGGCTTATTGTGTACTTAGTTCTCTTGATTAAAATAAATCAGCCCTGACGTACCAGTACGTCAAGTTTTACGAACTTTTCAGTAGGTTAACTTTTTCTCCTTATTTTTTCTTCTCTAGTTCTCTCTCTCTGGTCTATTTTATCGCAACTAAGTACCTGTAAGCAAAATTTGTGATTTGAGGCGAATGATGTAGTAAATGAAATTGTTCAGAGGTTCCCTTTGTATCCTAAATTCAACTTTGCAATATTATGAGTCCAACGTGATTTTACTCACACACTACCCCTTCCTCAACTCAGTTTCCCCAGATTAAACAATGAATCATTTTTTCCAGATAACATGCTGCTACTGTCAACATCCAGTGCAGCAATCATAAACAAGAACCTCCGTTTTAAATAACCCTGATGTGTGACCAAAAATGACGCATGCGGGCAAACGTAAGGCGAACACGTCACGTGAATGATCAGGCGTTGGGCAGCGCGGCACACACACAGCGATGCAAGAGATATGCAACACCGCTGCCTTGCCGCTCGACACTAACCCACTGGTGCGCAAGATAAAATGCGAAGAGTTCCCCGCCATCAGAGGGAAGCAACACACGAGAGTTGGCATGGGGGTGCGCGATGAAATGGAAGAGGACTTCGCCGTGAAGACGCGGAACACGCCGCCGATGGGGCCGGCGCCGGGGCAGGAACACCCGCGCATGGAGCACGGCGGTAACGGCTTCTGGCTGGCCGCCGTCACCACCGCCGGCGCGCCGCACCCCATGCTCGAGACCTGCACCGAGACCGGCTTCATCAACAGCCAGCCTTCCATGGCCGAGTTCATGACCGCCTTACCTCAACTAGGAGGCGGAGAGCTCAGTCCGCAACACACTCCCCCGGGCTACGCGCCCGACCTTCCGTCACCCGGTGGCGGCCTCAACGTACCCGAATACCCCTGGATGAAAGAGAAAAAAACTACAAGAAAGAACAGTCAACAAGGTACGTGATAATATCTCTAGAAATAGAAGTAGGTAGTCAGAATTAAGCTTTCGAAACTGCGAATAGCGGTCAAAAACATTTATCAAGCCCCACCATCGCGTAGAGGCCACCAATAAGAAAATGGCTGCTCCATCAAACGTGGACATTTTCGTTTCGTAAGTGCCCCTAACTGCCGCTTGAATAACAACTTCGGAATTATTATTGTGCCTTTCAACGGCAACAACAAATGGCTATTCAACCATTGTATTCTGGTTCACGGTCCCAGAGTCTCTTTAATGAACATCAAATTACTCCGAAATATATTGAATTGTGTGGCACGACGACGCCGACGTTTTGTGTCTGTAACTGTAGTTGGTCGTGGTGTGGGAGTGGTATCGCTACGCGTCGGCAGACGTATTATCCGAGCCACCGACCCGCTCCAACATGCCGTGTAACGGAACGGAATACCCGACATGCACTATAACCACAAATTATAAGTGAGAACATTTTAGAACATAATTTTTACATGCTGACAAGCTTGTAGGTATCAAAGAACGGAGCTCTGAGTGGGAACCTGTCACTGAGCTTCACTGACTTTATTGGTCACACTACGCTTGTGCTAAAACGCGCAAGCAATCAGTCTATCTACATCCATAACATGTATATGTTAACCTGGTAATATTTTTGTTACTAAAAATCTAATTCCAATTAACTTTGACGAACGAGATTATCCAACAGACGAATCGAAAGGTTTTTTTAGAATCAGAACGAAAAAATACACCACATTATTTTTTCCTCTTAAATCTGATAGAGACATTCATTTTTTGTACAATTAAACGATAGATAAAAGACGGAGTGACCCCAAATTTGTCTCTGGGACAAAACGCGTGTTAGGGAGAACAATGAGCGGTGGATGATCCATCACCATCCGTCGTGTGAACCGACCCTCACCTGGCGAGTGATACATCATGAGGATGCGATACAAATTGCGACATATCTGAACCGACCCTTAGCTTGGGAAAATATTGATACAATTAGCGAGAAATTACGATATCGTGATTTCTAAATCCGAAATTTTTTGCAAGTTCCAACGTAAATGTGTTAGTAAGACTGACCGGGGTCAAATTTGAATACATCTCGTAAGCTTTTCAGTGAATATCATACGGTTTAAGTGTTACATCACGCCAGCACACAAAAAGTTGCCTTTATGATCTCATAATCCGCATCCGAATCACGAAATTGTAAATCCTCGAAACAAAAAACAGCCACTTACACACAATCTTCTAGATGACGTCTGTCAGGACAAAAAGAGGATTACAGCTCACAGCTCACAGCCTACCGGTGTAGCGGTGTAGGTTACCGACACCTCCAATTCTAGGAACCGTTGCAATATGAACTGATTACCCGTTCACCTTTCTATAAATCACAAGACCAATCAGACGCGATGATTCTACAATTTCGTCTCGGTCGTTCACATTTGCGACCTTCCCAGTTTTTTGTAGACTATTTATATAAAAGTTGAGCAGTTTTACAACGTGTAATAGATAATATTTTCATATTTGAGGCGATTAACGCGTGGTGCACAGGAGCGGTCTCCCGCGGGGCTCGGCGGGGGGTCTCGCCGACAAAACGCACGCGTTAACATCATTTTATGGACGCTACTTCTTTACTAAGCGGTTCTTGAAGAATTCGTTCGGAAGAGCTGTTAAGAAATCAGAGCTGTTGCTTTCGATTTCCTTGTTGATCAACATCCTACGATGGCAGTGAAACATTGGGAATTAAATTCTAATCTTTTTGGTAGCCATTGGTAACAATGACTAGCTCTGACAACCAACAAGCAAGGGGTATCGTATTACCCAGTACTGACTGGGTTGTGGAGGTCAGATAGGCAGTCGCTCCATGTAAAATACTGGTATTCAGCTGCATCCGGTTAGACTGGACGCTGACCCCAATATAGTTGGGAAACGGCTAGGCAGATGGTAACAATGACTAGCCCGTATAGTAAGTATTAACTATCTACTTAACTGTGTGGCCTATTTCATCACGCCTTTTATATCACCAATCAATGTCAGTCCTTTGAAGGTAGACGTTGCTTCTAAGTGTACCTGTCTTTGTCTCTCAATACTTTACGCCGTGTACACATTGGTGAAACGTAACATGTAATGTAACACACTCTGAAACAAATTCGCCTGTTGTTGGGTTACATTTCATGTTGCATTGCATAAGTCTGGACGGCTCATTCATGTTACATTTCACGTTACGTTACACCAATGTGTACCCGGCATTAGACGGTCTATGACGAAGCCACATGGCTCAACCAGTACTGAACATTACACGATACGGTGTCTGAGCCAAATGATCTTTGATACAATATGTAGGATTGTAGATGTGTATAATCTTCTTCTGGCACCTGACCAAAGTTAGGATATTTAAACTTTTACGTTCCTCTGCCAATAGATTGGAATCAAGTGCTAACAGATCGTACCTACACCAAAAACGTTTTACAAAGAAAAAGTAGATAAACTCAGCAGAAGCTATGGTCCATACTTATTAAAATACTTATTATAAATGTGAAATAACTCAATCACATTTGGCGCACGGGTAGACCTTGATCTGAGGGCATAGGATATTTTTTATCCCACCAGTACGTTCCCATGAAATCATTCCCGACCTATACGCGAGCGAAGCTTCTGTCAAAAGCAAGAGAAATATTACAAGAATGACAAAGTACAACAGTACGCTGTTATATTATTGCAGATATTATTATACACAAACTTGCTTATAGGCACCCTGATGATACCACTCCAAATATAAGTTTGCACAAACATGTAGGGTTGTCAAAGTCTGCAATTTTAACATCCAGATTTTACCAACATATCGTTTCTATCTCTAAACTTCAAACACAGCACAAACATTTTGTGCCGAAAATAAGTATTTTTTTCTCTGAAGGTAGTTTAGACGAAACTAACATTCTAACTTTCTATCCCCACTTGACCTAATTATCTTTTGTGTAAACCAAGAGACAGTCAACGAAATAATCGTTAAAACTTATACTGTCACTTACGATATTACGGCGCTGTTGCAAGCGCCATGATCGCGGGTTGCGCCATAATCGTTTGCCTATCCATACCAAAATGACAAGAACTCGAGAAAAAATATGCTCCTGTTTTACGTCACCCTAGCTTTAAATTATTATTTTACAAAATTTTCCAATGCAAGGGCAGGAACAGAAAACTGTGTGAAAAGTTCTTGTCTTAAACGTCTCTACCGACGCAAGTTCATGTACCTACCTACGCTTAATTCTTTATATTATTCTTCTTTCATAAATAATCCAAATACATACTTTAGGTGTCTAGATAGTTTACTAACACTGTCTCTGTTGCATGGTAAATTCGTCTCAATTATGAAAATTGAACTGAATAGAATAACATTATTTGAGTAACAAAAACTGTTAGTCAAATAATTTCATAAAAAATCGGTCTTAATACTTACTTACTTCCAAATAAATCGACTAAAATGTCACATCTTTCGTCACACGAGATCTGTCGGCAACCCTAGTACACAAGGGCTGCAGAGCCGGCCGTGAACCGGCGCTACCGGGGTAATCCGTCACTGTCAGCGCTATCGAGCGATGCACGCCCGCGCGATGCACCGCCGCGCCACGCCGCGCCGCGCCGCCACCGAGAGCGCCTGTGCGCCCTGCGCCTAAACTTAGATATTGCCTTCACCAACTTTGACTCATCCCGACTCCACGTCTATTTCCAAATGCCGCATATCCGGCATTTTCAATACCATTTCCTGATTTTTTCTTTACTCCTCTGAGAATATTTTTAGACACAAAAGAACAGTTATGTAAAACGACAGCAGCAACAACAAAAAACATAGCTGAAAATTCCGTAATTATTTTTGGAAACCTACTTATTTGCGGCGAATATTTCAAGGATTTATAAACACAAAAGATTTTGCTAGAAACTTAAACATTTCTATTGTTCGACAACGTTGTTTCACAAAAAAATAAAATAACGGAACTGCGAGCCAGCGACCACGAACACGTCGAATAGAAGACAATTCTCAATAGAATCGAGAGAGGAGATAGATATACGTATTAGGGACATGAAACAAATTGTTCGCACAACCACGCCCCGGGCCGATCTCGGAGGAGATCGAAATTAAAATGAACGCCCTGACACGATCGATCATTCGATTCTTTAATACAATGCCGCGTTATTCCTGCACTGTCTCAATTTGTTCAGACGATCGTGAGTGACGTGGAGGCACTCGCGATTTCACGTTCCTTGTTCACTGTAATGACTTTTGAGTAACAAAAGGTTTTATTAAATGTAACCAAGGTTTTTTGAAGGGTTCGCGAAATGTGAACGATGAGATATCAAGACGCCAGATGCGTGAAATATCGTGAGTGTCAAGATTATGGTTCAAGTTCTGTTTTTATTTTAGGTGTGGGTTAAATAGTAGAGATTACCTTTTTGAGATTACCTTTGCAATTATAAATGAGACCATCACTTTTGTTTTAGCTAAATCTAATAAAAACAAATGCAAGTTCTGAAACACTATCGTATCTACTAGTTTCATAGGAGTATTACAGTCTACTTTTCCGTGTTTCAGTAAAAATGTTGGTACTAATTTATTTTATATTTTATTACCGTAACTAAACTGGAATCCAACACTTTTTATTATACCTAGGTCTGGTACCTGAGCAATAAATAAGAATGAGAGCAGGCGGTGGCCCATTGGTAAGTCGTGGGTTCGAACCCAGGCAGGCGCATTACTTTGTGTAATTTATTTCATCACCACTGCTCTCAAAAACGGTGAAGGAAAACATCGTGATGAAACCTCAGAATGTCCTAGAACCAAAAATTCGAAGACATGTGACATCTACCAACCCACACTGGGTCCGCGTGGTGGATTATAGCCCATTCCCTTTCATAGAGAGGAGGAGGCCGTGTGTCCCAGCAGTGGGAACACTATAGACTGATTATGCTGTACCTGATTTCTAAAACGTACAAAATCCAACACACGTAGTTTGTGGGTACTAAGTCTCTGTATTGTATTTTTAACGAAATCGCGTGCGAGGTATCGCGTTCTGTAAATAAGCAGCTGAAATATTCACTGTAATACGAACCTATTACACGTAATGATGATGGCATGGGAACTTTGTCATTCTGCCTGCTTACCGCTAACTAACATTTTTTGTAGGCACAGTCTTTATTTTTTAAATTAGATATGCAGGAAATTCAAACAAGACAATATTTTTTGAGTGCAATCTTTTTAAAGTATGGTCGTTATGTGCTAGAAGACATACGACAAAATTAGGCGAACATTTATTGCAAAAAATCAATCCACAGCACTTCTGAAGCTCGGGATTTTTTTAATAAAGATATCTATTCAATTATTTTCAATTAGGTTAATCTTACATAACATTACGCCTGTAATCCCTAAAGGCTTGGGCAGAGGTTTACCTGTAGTACCTAAAACTTTATTTCGCAAGTTATATTTGAGTCCTACAAAATAAATAAATTCCATTTATTTCAGATCCGAGACTCATATAAAAACCAAAAATAGATGAAAATACTATACTAACCTTACCTAACCTAACCTAAATATCAGAATTACATTACATTATAAACATTATCGAATTAAATTAGAAAGTCAAAAATAAAATACATAACCGATTTAGAACAAATTAATAAATGTCAAAATAAAATGATCCTGTGTCAATCTTATTATTTTCTATTTAACTTCATGACAAAACGCCTTACAAATAATCGAAAGTATATTGTGTGTGACCACTTTCCATTACAACAGGTCCTCAACCCTCAAACGCGCAAGGTGCGCAAAAATAGCGCCACTTTCAATTTCAATGCAAAAATAAGTCGTAAATTCTGAAAATTAGCCACGGTCGGAACAAACGCCAAAACTCAGGTAGTCTTTTATCTAGCACAGTTGACCACATCTCGCAAATATAGCAATAAATCTTTAGGTCGGCCTTCTTTGATTTATGTGAAAAATGATCGTAAATTTTAGGTTAGAATGATATCCGAAAGGCGGACCGTTCTTGGTCACCAATTAAGGTACCTCTCGACTATTATGTTTTATTGAGTTCCACTTAATATTATTAGGTTAAGGTTCTACTTTAGAGCCAAATGATTGTTGCTGCTTCAACAGCTGACATTTGCGGCTTGTTTCTATGTGTAATTTTATCATTAGTTTAGTCCTTTAAATAACTCAGTATAAGTTTAACAAGCAGGGTCTGGAATAGTAACTAGAATAAGTCAAGTATAATATAAACTTTAGTTTTAAAGCAGCAAATAATATCTACATATAATCATCATCATCATTCTGTTGCCCTTATCCCAATTCATTTACGGTCGGCTCAGCATGTCTTCTTCGTATTTAATTTTACGTGAAAAATCAACGTTACCTTTTTTTTTTTAATTATATTTGCAAAAAAATAACTGAAATAAGGGTGACCTCTCAAAGTGGTCATGTATAATTTAAATTTTACATGCCCATGTATTTGAAATTCCTAGTTCAAAGTATTCTTTACCCTGAGGCAATAATTTTTTTTTAAACTTTTTTTCTCTGAACAACCCTTCAAACACTAACCTACTATTAATAAATCATAAACACCGTGAAACTAAAACAAAAATATAATAATTTTCGGTTATAACAACCGTATTCATTGGCTGTCAATACATTCCCGGCTATGATTTACGCGGGCTGTAACACTTTCGCTGCCACCGGGGCACCGGCTATCATCGCTGCGACATAAATCAATGCGGCGACAACTGGCCCTTTGTGCCTTTATAGCCGATTCCAAATAATACACCCGACACCCGAAGGTTAAAACGTTAATGCGATATGTTTTAGGATTTATTTGACTGTTTAAATCGATGTTTGGCCTCAAGTGTGTGTTTTATAGGGTTAAGTGATTCATACATTTACATGCTAGTTATTTTATGATTTTCAGTTTTTCTTTTCGTTTTTTTTTTCTTCTGATGGTGCTTGAAGTTTATTTTGATTGTGTTATAGAAAAGGTGAGTTAACTGCTGATGGTGTATATTTCCCATTAAAGAACATTCAAATATTTGAAATACACCAATGCAATTTGAACGTTTGAACATTTGAGTTCAAATGTTTAAATTCATTCATTTGTTAGAATGTGGTACATTAAATGGTCTTACGTTTAATCAGTGGTCTCATCACATTCTGCCACTTGTGGCGTGCAAATATTAGGTATATAAATATAATTATTACAAGACAAAAAAAAATGTTTGGTACGAATTAAAATAACTATTTATTGCATTACATTCAAAATTTTCGTCGTTTAAATTATAATGAAAAAAAATTACATAATAAGTCTTTCCATTCCTTTTTAAACGCATTTAAATTTAACTCTTTGATTTGTCTTGGGATCTGTTTAAAGACTTGCGGGGCTATGCAGTATATAAATTAGATAATTAGTAAATTCTAAATTCTTTATTGCACACAAAAAATAAGAAAAAATACATAATTACAACATATAGCTTATGTACAAAGGCGAGCTTAACCCAAAATGTAAACTGTTTGTTCCGATAGTATATAGGGCATAGTTCCTAAGTTAAGATTTCTGTAAATCTTGTCTTTATAAACAAATAAATAAATAAAATAATAATAAATAATGCTTTTTCACATTGACGGTATACATAGTGGCACTACTTTCGTACGTTCTTTATCGCCTAAAAGCTTGGCTTGCCCTTATAACCTACTACTCTTGATGATGTTAGGGTTTCTGAACAGTCTGGTAGCCTTATGGGCTTGCCGTATTTTTGCCCGCAATAAAAAATCTGCCCGCTGTTCTTTAGCAGCAAAATTCTCGCACAGTATGTCATTTCTGTACAATTAACACCACCAGCAATCCACAACATATCAAATAAAAACCTGACTACAAACGAAACGGGAGCCGCTGAGTAACTAACAAACAAACAAACAAAATATAATCCTAAGCCGACATAAAGAACGCGCCAATCAATAAATCACTCTCGCTAAGGCCCGGCGCACACTGGGCGCCTCTTTGTGGCGCATTGTCGGCGCCGATTTTTACAGCAATTAGAAGCACTTACCTGCCACGGTCCACTGTAATCCTATTAGGTGATTGGTGAGAGAGACAGAAGATCTGCGTGGGCGGTCGTGGATGCAAGACGGAGATATTGCTCAGCACTTTTCTGATAGTAAGACTTTGAATGGACACCCCGATGAAATTGTTGTTTTTGGACTGGTTGGGTAGTGTATGTTGTTTGATCTTCATTTGTTCTCACATTCGCTTTCGGTGAGGATTTTAGGCTTCTGTGAACATCTTTTCTATTGAATCGTTTCGATACAAAGAAACGAGTTCAGGGCACGACTGTACACTTTAATGTCGTACCGTGTGGAATGACCACACATATGTTGATCGGCGTCGCAGTGAAAAATGTACTACGAAGTTGATTAAAACATAACGGCTTCCAACAACCCGCTATTCACGCCACAATGTAAACAATTCTGCATAATCAATTTGTTCATTTAACACAAGATTGTTTGGCATTTCGCACCCCTCTATGAGTCTCGAGTGAGCTGTTTGGTGGTTCTAAACTGATTTATCATATCAGCGAGAGTTCCAAACAAGCATCATCTTACACGCATAAACCGTGGTATCGCGGTCGGCAACTATTGTTGCCGGCTACAAAATATTCTCGACAATATGCACTAAAACTTGAAGCACATATTTGGATAACGTTGCTAGATCATCTTTGCTTCGTGTGCTAATTTAAAACGTCGTAACTCTGTTTACTCAGTCATCAGAATCTAAACTCTTCGAGGTGGGTCGTAGGGTTGAGATTGGCGTGTGTGTCGTGTGATGTTGTTTTGTTGGTAGCGCCGCGGCTGTCGACAAACAGGAGCATGTCTGAGACGAGGGTGCGACACCCGACGTATCGTGTTGTCCGGTTTCCGGACACGAGTTTGCTTGGTCGCGGGTAATTAACTAAGTTTCTGTACTCCAAAGCATAAGTGCTTATTGATAAAACAGTAACTGTACACTTCTGTAGCTTAGTTGGTTAAACTTGAATTGGAATATAGTCCGCCATATCGTATGATAAATGAAAGCTGTGAGCTTGACAGGTTAAACTAAGTACAATCACGATACCAATTCGTCACATTCAAAATAACTGTGACTGACTTTTTAGATTTATTATTATAAGAAATACATGTACACGGAATAGGTGTGAACTTAAATTTCGTAACTGTACAGCTAGACAGCAAATTATTAGTTAGCCGTCAAGTTGCGATATAAAACATTCACGCCGCCACATATCTCAACAAAGCCTCGACACCGCATATTAAGCTCTAACGTATAAATCAAAGGCGAACATCTTAAAGCTAAGCCGCGAAATCCGTTTAATCACCTCGCGAGTTATTAATAACGCCTTTGAAATTAAACAATAAATTTAGCGGGGCTAATCGCGCGACGAGACCGCAAGCCAACCGCTCGCTGAGTCAACATTTATAGAGACAAATTGTTGCACCACTAAAACGGCCTCTACGATGTATTAATCTTGAGACGTAGCTCGTAGCACCGCTACGCCGTAGCCGAGGGAGATCCCTGTGCACGCTCACACTACGACACTTCACAAACATCCCGACATGACAACGCTGTAAATCCTTATCATTCATATTCCAAAAGCTCTCTCTATGGTGAATTCATGAAGTATGAACGCACACAAAAGTGCTTTATTTATGCTAATGCTAATGTGACCGCTGACTTGTTTAGACACGAATGTCATTTATATGATGCGTGTCGTTATTTTAATGCCGGTCGTGTTTAATACTTTATTGCATCAATTTTGTTTACTACTACGCTCTGTGTAAATGAAGTGAAGATGGACGTGATATTATTTTTGAATGAGAATTATTTTTATGATGATGCAGAGTAATACATTTTTGACAGGAAGCATAATGTGAAAGTCACTTTTTTATATGCTTTATTATAAGTTATTATTATTCCTTCATTTATTTATATAAAAATTAATTACATTTTTAAATATTCCTTAGAAAAAACAATATAAAAAACATTTAAAAATATAAAAAAATTTTAGCCCACCGGTATCGGGAACAGGGTCCAAGCTACCGGCGGTCGGGCCTCCAGAGAGAGGAACCTCTTAACAATACGAGCCGTGTCCAGAAGTACCGCTTTGTGAATCAAGCCCTTGATCCAGCTGCCTAACGAGAGCCTCCTCAGGTATTGATCGAGGCTCTTGGCAATTAAGCCATGGGCTGATACAATTATCAACCATTATTATTATTATTATCTATTATTTCTACCAACTACTTGTTCTTACATAATAATACATTGAACTTATCCAAGTTACATCTGCCCTTAATCAACAAAAACACTCACATTTTTTCATCCACACACATCACAGTCAATAAAGCGAAAATTCGGAAAAATCGCTAAAATATCTGTCAGGACAAACGATTCTTGACCTTATCACGTCCGAGGGTGATAGGACGTTTTCCCCCCATTACCCTGGCATGATATATGGCGCTGGCGACTGCGACACAACTATTAGTGCATCCGTCATTACTCACCGTCAGAGCTACGTTTAGCCGCAGGAGCGTCGCTGCATAAACAACTACATCTCTTGGGGCGAGTGTAGCTGTGTTTGATGCTGTTAGAATTATGTTTGTAAGTGTACCTACGATGTGTGGTGTGTTCTTGGATTTTGTGAAGTATTAGTGCCCTGCTCCTGTCCTGTATGTTCTTGAAATCTTGACGTCATTTGGAAGCTAGCTCTTTGACCGTAACACGTCTGTTATAATCTTAAGCCTAGTTAGATATTTATAGTTAAATTAGTAAGTTTACTAGCTATTTTCAAAATTTAATCATATAATCCAGTTTGAGAAAGCTTTCTCCTGACTAAAATGCAATCTTTAAAATTACCTTAATCAAAATACTATGCTGAGCTTTTAAGAGACCCACAAAAACTATCATCCAAAATACAATTAAAGACGAACCCAAGACAAATGTCACCATGAAGATACCTATAGTTCCAAAATAACCATTAAGTATGGCGGTAACGTGAGGGTAGTCGGTAAGTGGCCGAGCGACGTCGGGTACGCGGGCCTCGTTCGTCTCGTCACGAGGGTGTTAATTTGCTAAGACCCTGCTAATGAAACCCGCGACTTACCGCTGACACCGATCCCCGCCAAGATAAACGCTCACAAGAATCCCGCAGGAAATTGACGCTTTGAACCAACTCCAACTTCTCCCGATTACATCACACTATTATATGTTATAGTAAAAAAAATGCAATGTTTAATTAAGCGGAACACGCATGCTATTCAAATAAAGCACGTCTCACCACCCCCAGCTCGTAATATTGAGAGTGTCGATCGATTGCGAGGGAATCACTCCGCTTTGGAACTAATTTGATTTTAGCATATTAAGGGGGGTGTACATCTAGATATAAGGAGCGCGTCTTGTGGCCCCTCTCCCCCCCCTGCCCCGCACGGGGGACGAACGGTGGGTAATAACGCAAATGATGTAAGGTGTGCCCTTAATATCCATCACACGCGTCCCCGTATTTGCTTATCTATGAAAACACGGAAGTGTAAAAATCGTCGTGAAAAAAGCTAGGGGTTTCAAATGTTATGTTCAACATACAATACACTTAAGATTATTAGATTCTTGGGACGTATTACTTTTCTTTGCATTGAAATTTTTCAGTTGTGGGGGATTCATTGTGGTTTTCAGACAACAGTTTTCTTGCACCCATACTCAACTTTAAATAGGAAAAAGGTAGATACAGTAGAGTCGAATTGTTTTAACAAATGTTTCGAAGGGAAATACATAATGTTCCTACATTATTATCTTACACAAAGTATCTAAAATTATCATTTCCAAAATAAATAAATATCAGAATCAAGCGGAGCGTATCGACAATTTTTTATCAGATCCAGTAACGCAACAAAGACGCGATTACCCGGTGCCAACAAACTCATTTAACTTTACGAAACTCCCGCTCAAAAATACTTCCTTAAATATTTCCCTGTTTCGATTTTATTGTTCTCTATCCTCTTTTATTCATTCATTTTATTTACCAAAGAGATTAAAGTTCAAAAAGTTTGAAATCGAAAACGAACCTTTTTCGAAATTCGTATTTTCGAACACTAAAGTACTTTCACATTTAATTTACCGCCAGCTATTAAGTTGAGATTTGAAAGTACAGAACATTTTGTACATAAACCTCAGGTTAGCCAACTTAATAGCTATCGGTAAAATAACTGCGAAAGAACTGTATTCGCTATTTTGAAAGTGCCTGGTTTTTAGGCAAAGGTATGCACAATCAGCTTGTGGGAAGTTCAACGGAAATAAATGTAGGGTCGGAGGGTAGATAAGTGTTCCCGTGCAAATGCCCGGCCTCTTTCGTCGAGCTCTCAATCGGATGCTGGGCTACATAAATAAGAGTGGATGAAGGTGTCTCTTATCTGAACAGTTTTGTCGCCTCACTTCTTAGGTTTGAATGCGGTTGTAAACGTGTAGCTTTCTTAGAAGGGTTTCCGTTGTTAGTTGTGAACGTGTAATGATGTGGTCCTTAACAAAATAATGATTTTCTCCCTAAGAAATGATAATGTTTTGCATGGAGCAGCCACGTGCAAATAAAGCGAATGTGAATGTGTCTATGGCTAACAATCACCTGGAGGTTTATTGAATTTAATCAGACTTTTCTTCACTTTCGTACTATTGTAGTACCTGTATGATGTTTCATTAATGAATCGATTTTGCTCATGGCATTATATTATCGCCTAAAGTCGACATAGAAGTATAACGCATTGAAATTATCCATATTGCATAACTACACCCATTGTCTGCAATTGCCATAATCGACTATTTCCCTTGGCTAACTCATGCATAATAAAGATAAATAGTAGACACAACGCTCACATTAGACACTGTTAAAAATACTTACTTATTTTAAATAAGTCGTGAAAAACGTTAGACGGTAAGTAATTCGTCTAAGACGCTGGTTTCCTCCAGTGGGTTGTTTATTGAACCGCGAAGCATTTGTAATCGTTTAATACCCTCAATTCTTTATCAGAACGCCGGGGGTGTATCACACTGGGTCGGGTTCACCCCCGGCCGCTCTAATGTATAGCTCGACGACAGCCATCTGATTATCTCTTTCGATACAACATTGAAATTTAATTAAAATCACACTTAACTACCCGAGAAACACTTAAATTTTATTTTCGTCAACCAATAACGAGATATTTTTATTGGTCCCGAGAAGGCTCTCATTTCGCGAAAGTGAAATGGAACGCAAACGATACAAACTAAGGCGGACTCAATAATGACATCATTTGCTTATCAGCTGACCATTACCGAAAATCGAATGCTACATTAGGCACGCACAGTCCGAAACCTAACTGTCCCTAAATCTAATAAAAACTCCTTATCGAAGCTTCGCCATTGTAAACTGCCATCGATTGCAATATTTACTTTTAAGGCGAACATAAATTCTTTCCATTTAAAAAAATAAAAACATTTCGGCTCTTATCGTGTTCGATTTTTAAATAACGGTGTGCCATTGGTAGCTAAGTTGAGGACAAGGTTTTGTCCCCGGTTCCCCTTTTTTCCTGGGGAGGAATTTCTTTTCGGCAATTTAGAGGCGAGCAGATAATAAAAGGGCTCTAACTGCCCCGATCGCACCCTAATGAAAACTGGAATACTCCTCATTTCAGTATCGATAACTTTTCTATTTACGCCGACACACGCGAACTGTAACTCAAACAAAATCTAGTCACTAATCACTCAATTTGAGAAATCAACTTTGGACACCAACATCTAATTTGAGTTTTGTAACAAGGATGAACAAACACACTAGTTTTATGGTTAAATTATGACTCGGATATGTGTCGATCTTACGAGTAATCAAATGTTCGTATGATATCTTCACAGGTACTTGTAGGTTACATTGGTAAGTTTGTTTATATGTCTTATTATATCCTAATAAACTTTTAAACCGTTTCTTCCGTAAAAAGACCCGATATATTTCCTTCACTTGTTTCTGTCCCATTCTATAAAAAAAACTAAAAAAAAACAAAACTATAAACTAATACAAATACACTACAAAAACCTTGTGTATATCTGGCTGTGTGCAGGATCAGATCATCGTGATCCTCAGCACTTGACCCAGTTCGGGTGCAGCGGGTGTAAATCGAGAATCGATATGGCAACGACCCTCGTGTTTTGGTGACTCTCGCGCTCCTCTCGCCTTCCGTGATAGCGATGGAGGCTGGCGTGATCTGGAAATACAATAAAGAAATAAATACAATTCATTTATTTGGGTAATACATAAGATGATGAACAAAACTTCTTCTTCAGTGTTACGTGCGCTGTGACGACACAGTAATCTTTGTGGATGTGGGTGAATGTATTTTGGAAAAATAATATTTTCAATCAACATTTGCGGATCCGGGATTCGTGATTAAATTTCCTAATCAAATAAACACAAAGTTGATTGGTAAAAACCTCGATCATTTGTATAAACTGATTCACCTTTCTTGATAGAATATGACACACCGGGATTTCCCAAACAAACCTCTTAAGACCTCCACCAATTCATAAAAACAACAATAAAAAACTTAAGTACACAAAACAATAATCTAACATATTATCTACATGTCTAAAATTGAATGTACTATTACAGATAATTATCGTGTACATAGTACAGTTGTTGAAACCTATAATCTACAATAGGACGTCACAATAATTTGGTCAGCAACGGCGTACCTTTTTTCCGTAGACGCGGTTGTTCCCCCCGGGACACGTGGTCCCACTAATTGCACAGCTGGGACAACCCACACCACCAAATGTGAGTTTTCCACTTAAATAAATACATATATTTCATATCACTGTAACATACATTGCTTCTAATTACGAAGGGAAGGACGCTCTATGAATTACTGGCTCACAATTAAATGAATGTTACCTTTAATTTTTTCTTTATTTTGTTATGGGCTGTGATAACATAAAGTGGAAGCTCCGTGGAGTGAAATGAATATGTGTGGGGGTCAAGTACTACCTGTATCTCGTACCTGTAGTATCTCTCAGATCATCTAGAAGATTTGGCCAAGTTAGAGTCGTGAAAATCGATCGAGGTACGCTGTAAACAAATGGGTAGGTACATTTTCCCAACGCAAATTGTTTTAAAACATTGTTTAAATCCACCGCCTGTAAGTTAACATCAAACAACGAGAAAATTAACGCACACCCGCCATATTGAGATTGTTCAAACTTGGATATTATGTACAAGCAACCGCCACATGTCCTTCTCGGAACCCGGGAACTTCTCCACGCGTATTCGAATTCCTGTATGGAGTAGAAATACGGCTTTATAGGAGTAAAATCATACTTTCTCCTGGCGGGCGCGGGGGCCCGCGGTACTAATGACCGCGCGGGGAGAGGGAATATCTACCTATACCTACACATGGCACGACAACCACACTTTATATTGCGTTTAGCAGGCTGCCTACCCACACTCCTGCTACACACACAGACAAACCACCAAGGTTTGTTTTTTTTTAGTTATTATTCCGACGTGCACTATTTTCTTTTCTGACCGCCACTCTTGCGGTCCGCTGCGAGGTTCACGAGTCACGACGCTCTCGCAAAACAAAGGTAGGTTTCGTTAGGGAAATATTGCGAAAAGCGGTTACATGATCGGTATGTTACATTCCTAATTAGGATGATTTTATTTAACTGCCTAATGCTTTTTCGGAAAATGGAGTTTATTTTTTTGTTTTTATAGCTGAGGTTTATCTTTAATAACAGAGGCTTTGGATGATTATTCTGGTTTATAACAGTTACAATTTATTTAGACTGCGAAGCCTAGCAATGAGAATAAAGGCCAGAATTGCGTAAACCGATGACTCAATTAAATGTGTTTGTAGAAAAAAAACACAAGGTTTGTGGTTTTAGACGTACGAGAATTACTCAACACACGTCGAATTGAGTCGTTCGTTACCAGTAGCATTGAATTGTCTATGCTACAAGCAATTAAAAAATGCCTGTCAGAGTTTCCTGCCAGTCATGTTCCGTGCATGTGTTAGAACTCGCGGGCCAAAGTCGGACGTAATGCTGAGTCACTGACCCTGTGTCAAATCTCGATGGACAGTCAACCCAGTGTTTAGCACATGTGCTGAATTTTACATGTTTGGGTTGAGCGTTGGTTTTAGTTCGATAAGGGTGGTCTGACTCGGGGTTTCGTCTTTCAACTTAGCTAGAACAGGAGGTTATTTTGCTCTCCAGTGTATGATTACGGCAATTTGGTCAACAATCAAAAGTACGAGGTTTATAGCTTGTTTACTAATCAGAGATTTGATTAGGCGTTCGGTACGGATTTGAACTATGTATACTTACATAAACATACATTTTCTTCACATCATTCAACTTAAAAGTGCAAACAAACCCTGCTCAATCTGCTCTGTGTAAAGCTCGCAACAACATCATAAACTCAAAGACACACACACACACACACATCATTCAATCACAAAGTAATCACGTTAAAAGATTGAAGGAAACGAGTGAATATTAGTTTGTGATAATAAAAACCGATAGCATCGACAGTTCATTTAGCAGCGAATGTGTGACAGGTATAAAATGCCCGTTCGCACGGACTCACACGATTACTGGGAACTAACGTGCTCACCTCATCTACTTACCGATCGCCCATACTTGATTACTGCACACCACGGCCACTATTCTGAGGAAATTACATTTGTTGAAGTTGAATAATGGTAAACATGTATCAGTAATATTACACTTTTCTTCATCTTAAACTGTCAGCTTGAGCATTTCACATAGGTATGCACATAAATTGACAAAGTGCTAAACTTCAACAACGTGATATATTATGAAACGTAGAAAGCGCATCAGAACAGCAGTATCCATTCATATAAAACACATTTCAGACTTTCAAATATTCAACATACGATATCCAAATTGTTATTGGAATAACGCATCATCCATCAGACATCGCGCGCGTCAGTGGGGTGAACGTAACGTCGCGAGAAAGGGAGAGGTATACACGTATAATGTGAGTTAGAGAGGGACAGAGTTTGAATTTGAAGATTTGCATAATCTGCTCGGGTACTTTATCATAGAACCACGTGGCAGTGACTAGTGCAGTCGCGGATTACGCGCGCCGGATTAAATCGACACGTCTCCCGTCGCCGAGCAACGAGGTCGTTCGGATCACGCGTCTGCTGCCGATGTTACCACTTTCGACACAACTTCAAAACTAAAATATTACATTCATAACTCTAATGATGCGTGAGAAACCACACACGATTAATCGAGCCAACTATTTAATTCCAAACCCAGTGGCCGAAATCAAAGTCAGAACACAATTGGAGATCCGACTTTTATATCAAATGATAAATATTACTCCGCCAGCCTCGGCCGTCCAAAAAACGCTTAACTTGTCCCGCTACAAAAGGAAAAAGCCAGCGTCTTCCGTTCGGCCGGAGCCAAAGAAAAAATCTTCGCGAGGGATCCGAGCCTTCCATTTATCATATTCCATATTCATTTATTCGTCAAGTTCTGGATTCATTTATTCGTCATGTCTTGATTTCGTCTCATTTATTATTAAAAATGAACTGTCCAGAGCAGAACGTGAATACGACATCGGCCGGGGGCCACTGTTTCAATCTTAGTATAATTTCATGCTGAATTAGGTCAGTGTAGTGGGACGGGAGCAGTTTTTGCTAGTAGCATTTTTATGACATGCTGTAGTAATTCGTTCGTTACCAGGGGCCCTTAGGTCCACGACCTTGTTGATACAGGGTGATCAGTGGGTCAGCGATATCTCGGGATCTGGGCCGGTGCTGACCCCGACTTCCGAGCGGATGATATATCACCTGAGCGATATCGCGCTTGTTGTACTAACTCATGTGGATGTGTAACACCGTTTGCGGATTTCAAAGCTCTTTTGTAAGCATTTTGCAAAGTGAATGCTTTTTGGCACAACTTTAAAACAGTGGTTAATCTGAATTGGTATTTTACTTCAGGTAGCTATAGGCAACACCGCAACGTTTTCAAATTAGATGGATTATTAAAAAACCTTTGATCGTAAATGGGGGTGAAAAAACTACATTTACTAAAGAATAATATTAAAACTACCAACTTTTTTTTAATAACTTTTACAAGGCCCTTTACTAATTGTCACGTTCAATCAATAAACAATATTAGAAATGGACTTTAGTAGACAATGACTTTTAAAATTGGACATGAAAACAAGTGGGATTTTTTTTTTACTTAATAAAACTTTGTTATCTTTAAAAAGTTTCTTGGAAATATGACTTTACAAAAATATCAACAAACCTATCAATATTTTCAGAAGTTACGCAAACACGAAGTAGCCACACGGGATCAAATAAAGAATAGATATACGATCCATTTGTAGGCAATCTCACAATAAAACGTTGTCAGTCTTTGTGTCGGCTGTCGGCGGCCAGTAATACGGCCATTTTGCAAACATAACAAATGAGGGCATTACTGGCCGAACCTCCACTACATACGTCATACCGACCTATGGGGAAATATGATAATGAAATTGAACGATATAGGTGAGTATTATCTAGGCTTAAACTTGACACATCGAACTTTAGACAGAGTATTTAGGACAGGTATGACAGACAGAAAGACGAACTTTAAAAAAAAAGATGAGCGATATAATTACGACTGTACGAGGATGTACTAGCGAGTTCACTGACGGTCGCCGAATTTTCAACCTTATTACTTAGAGCATAAGGGTGAAAAGTGGCAAACCGTCAGTAAACTCGGCAGTAAGTTACCACCAAACTGTCAAATTTCTCCAAATGATTTTAAACCATAAGTGTTGATGGTTAAGTTCAAAATCGAATGAGAAAATTTGACAGTTAGTGGTAACTTGATACGCTGGCGACTACATCAACAGTCTCATCTCACGCTCGTAAGCAATAACAGTTACTAGCTTATATGTGTTAGAAAGAGTATTACACACGTATAGTGAACTGACGGACACGTCGCTACACAAAGCTGAGTTTTTTTTCTGAAAACTTATTATGCCATATACGGATACTTGCTTAAGCATTAAACACACGGCTGTCTTACTTCAGCGAGTTCAAGGTCTCAGGCCATTTCATTACATCACCCAATGGCGTTGACTGTCTCCGGCGCATCACTCGATCGTCAAAAAAACTCGGGCTTCGTTTGATGGGCGCTTCGGACAGCCGGGGACCCGCCCCGGGCGCCGCGCAGCGCACACCGCGACAAGAACAAATGACCCCGACGCATCATAATAAATAAAACAATTTGTTCTTAATTAGATTTCGTGAATTTAATTTTCATGCCAGTAATTGGTCGGTGGCCACAAAGAGCGGCTCTCTATCAGTGATGGATGATCGAACAGCGCCTTCGTACTATTTACCTTCGGTCTTTCCACAGTAATTAGGGGGTTCGGAAGTTTACTTTCATTATTGCTTATGAACCTATTACTGTTTCTAATATAGATTTCATTTGTTGTCGGACTATTTTTATTGTGAACGTGAGAACGTCAGGGATCCGACATGGTGGTAAAGGGTGTCTGAGCGCCATATTGAATGCTTAATTCTTTATTTCACTGACCTTAGTAATCACCGCACCGGTCTCCGTTGAAATGAAATGTTCGAAACGATCCTACAAAAAGCGAACCTATTCGTGGAGTTCCCGTAGCGTCTATAAAAAGAAATGGAACGAAATAAATAAAAGAGGAAAACAAAAGACAAATCGGAAAACGCTCGCTTTTATATACTCGCTACAGAACTGCGCCGGGCGTAAAGTTTAAAAAATAAACGCCGAAAAAATCTTGAAAAGTCACGGACGCTTAACTTTCTTCCCCTGTTTTATTTTTCGTTCCCTCTTGTGCACTCTTCCGTCTCTTTTTGGCTTCAGAAACGTAATAAAGCTGTCCCGCTCTTTTTAACTGATAAGTTACTTTTTTAAACTGCAGGAAAATCGAAGTCGTTCACTGGGCGAAATTAAAAGCTGGCACTCGCAGACATAAGTCATAAAAAGAAAATATGGAAGACGTTAATCTGGTGATTTATTTTGGAATCTATTTGTTGTTTTTGTTATTTATTTTACATCTGCAGTAAATGTTTACTGAAATTATATGCATAAATATAATACTAGACGTAAATTTGTTTTTTTTTTAATGAAAAGAACGGACACTTTTATTCTCAAGGTTTATGTTTCCAACGAATTCAATAAAACTTTTGCCAAATAATTATTTCGTGAGCATGACGCTATAATAATTCAATACAGAGAAATAAGACCACGTTTGATTTTTATTTTGCAAACAGACAGAAGCATTAGAGTAGGTTGGGGTCAAAAGCGCCAAATCACTACGGGCTGAGTAAAGACAGCATGCAAAATTAAACAAAACTATTACTTTTAAGCGGTTTTTAAAAAGAATGCTGTACTATTTTTATAGATTCGCTTTGAAAGTTTTTCATCATCATTGCATCAAAAACCGACTGTATTGAGAAAGATTCGGTATCAGACTGTCTAGGTTGAATCAGTTACATAGAGTAGTAGACAGTGGCGAATACGACGCGTTCCAATAATTGTATTGTTACCTTAGTTTCCTTTTAGTTAAATAACATTTCGAGTCATCAGTCAGAGATTATTAACAGTTCAACAATGAAAAGCTACATTTGTAGATTCATTATTTTCATATTGTGATTTTTCTTTCCTTGAAAATATACGAAAATACATTTTTTCTACTTATTAATTTTACAGTAAATGAAAGTAAGAAAAACAACACCATGCTTGAACAGAACCACTAGCTAAAAGCTAAAAAAACTATTCCTCTCGCACACAGATATTTCTGCCAACCATACCAGCAATGATGCAATGCAAATGTAACGGTGCCCCGTCACCGCAATCGGATGCCTACCGTCAAAGCGGGAACTTTACACGAGTAGAAGTAGTGCAGGAAGGTACCCCCCCCCCGCACATACCTCACCCCCCTTACCTACCCGCCATTACGACAAATAGAGGAAAAAACGTCGAGAGCTGCACCGGCCGCGCTGTGTACCGTTTGTATGCCATCCGACGTCATTACTCCACTAATATCGAGGTGAAAGTTGATGTGAAACATCTTTTTCTTTGTAATCATGGTAGATAGGTATAAATTTGAGAGTATAGTGGTTAGGTTCAATGTTTTTTTTTTTCTTTTTTGGAATATGACTCTTCATAATTTGGTCATCGTGAACAAGTTGAAGTAAATAATTAGCGACCAGTGTTTAATTTCTGTTGCTTTCAAAAACTCGTGCGAATGACGCTGTGAAAATAATACCACCTCAACTTTAGCAAAACCAAAAATAAACTACCCTTATCCCAGAAGAGCACATCAGTTTGTAACGATAACTCTTGTTACAAAGTTTAAAACGGAGCCACAACTCCACAAGTTACGCAAAAAGTGGTGAAACAAAACGAGGCGATGCCCCCAATGCCCCGAGCGGCCTGATATTGATATGAGTGACTTGCACTTACCTCCCCCATCGCTCGATGTTATGGACAACTAGCGCCCTTCGACCCCCAATGTTTGCTTAACAAATATTGTCTTTACAAACACAATGCTCACGTCGTAATCTTAGTTAAGTGTGGCAATAATGTGTTAATCCGTTGAATTGTCGTCGATTATTGAATAAATGATGGGAGAAGAATTTCTAGCTCATAGTTTTTTTATTAAGAATTTACTTAGTTGCTGAAGTTTTGAAAGGTAATCGGTATTTGCACACCATACGTTACGATATCTTGTAGATTTCTAGTGAACTTTAATTTTAACGAACATTGACAAAACACAAACTATTGTTCTAATATTTAGTTTCAGTTACAGCCTATTATACTTCACCCATAATTCGGTATCTAAATCTTACGGGACGACACCCAACTGACCATCGGCACTAACTTGCGAAACCACAAAAACGGGGGTGAAACTGCCTCCATAAACAAGTAGAGGCGGCGCGAGAGGAATATTCAAGAGGAAAGTTGGTCCAGTTAGCCCGAGTTCACTCAATGTGCGACACTTGCATCTAACGGGCCGAGTTGGGCCCAGTTGACCATCGTACGTCACGCCATGCATTGCCCCGTTGTCCCCTTAATGAAGCCTGTCCCGAAACAAGTTTGATACTAACTTATTGCCATCTAAGCACGGTTTGATGGCCACTTAAATGTTCTGCCACCACTTAATAGTTGCCTAACTTTTGCCATTATAAACTACAGATTTTGTACATGATAACGTGATAAGTTTGTAAAATAGTAGGTACTTGTGTTGCTTCGTTAAGATATCCATTATATTATATTAAGTCGGAATCTAAAAGATTCTAGAAATAAGCTAATTGTAGCAAAGAACCTATTCCTTACACTCTTCAAAGCATTATTGTGCTTTATCGGTTAACCAACTTGTAACGCACCTTTTATCAACATTTTTTCTTTATCTTTCTAACTTAGGTACATTGTAATGAATACTCCGAAGTGAGAAATGTTATCTACAAAGGATATAGGAACTTAACTATCTACGTAAGGAACAAAACATGCTGCCCATTCACGGTGCGACCGTGCGAGTTAGTCGCATTATAACCGAATGTTAGAAAGTTCCCGACTGTGTCGCACACTGCGCACAGGCGCGACCACGCCAAACTTTACGAATACGACCGAACTGTGAATATGAATCCTATTATTTGCTGCAATAAAAAGTTTTCTTAGCACATTGGGGACGGATCTACCTATAGACAGAGAGAGCCTACGTGTTTGTATTTGAAGAGGTAGTGGATATTGAATATTGTTATATAACACCTTTAAGTCATGTTTGGTTAGCAATGTTGGCGTACCTATCAATCGTAAATTCCAAATCATTGCGTGATTTAACTTATTTTTATGACATCGTCATGCATCTGTTCTCTCGTTTTTATTAAAAAACCGCTGAGCATAAAATTTACTTTCGCAATTTTTTCAGCCATTTATATGATACGAAACATCGAGAAAACTGCTACAACGAGCGTAAAGTGACGTAGCAGTGTTTGCCGTCAAATTGTGTAAAAACGATTTTCAGTGAGAATTTCAGAATATCAATATTTAGTTGGAAACAGATGATCCGCCTGAAATGTCAAGCGATCAAAAACTGCTACAACGCATGTTATTTTTGACACAACAAAACGTCGTAGCAACGCTGACGTATCTGATGTATTTCCATCGAATTGAATAAAATGTTAGAATATCGTGTGTGTGTTTGTGACAGCAGGACGCGTCGCCCGCGCATCAATCGACGCTCCGTCCGCCGCTGCGCCTGCGATGGCAGACAAGTCGTGCCGTGTGTGTTTTTAGCCCTTCGCATCTAAACAAATAAAAACAATATGTCACTGCGATATCAGTCTGTAAGTTCATGTGTTAACAACATGGATACATTTATAAAATTAGATGTAATGCGAAAAAAATGACCCCAATGGCGATGAAACGATTTCTGTTTCTGCGTAAATCGTAGGTGTCAATTGAGAAAATGCATAATTGAAGTAATGCGAGTAGACAAGCTATCGCAAGCTCTTAATCTAGTGATTCAACAGGGTCTATTGAAGATATGGGACAAGGCACAAATAGATGTCGTGGCATTGAATTTGTCAGTTTCGTTAAATGGTAACGCCTACGCCAGTACTACGGCGTATTACTGGCCTATTGGTAGCCCGTAGGCCTAATCCAATTTGCAGAAGAAAAGCACAACTCTGAAATCATAGTTTCATAAAATATTTCTGTATGTAGTGATAGTTTACTACCATTGCAGACATTTAATACGAACAACTTCGTCTCATTGATGTGTAGGTGACACTGCGCCCGCGCCAGTACAATTCTGTGTCCGGAAAGTCCTCACGAACGCGTCTATCGACAACTCTCATGACAGACGCCAAAATAACTACCGTCTAGAAAAAAACAAAAGATCGGATATAGTTCTCTTGTGTGTAGACAAATGTCAAAGCGTTTAAAATTAAATAAGTTTTTATTTCGCGCTATTTTTGTTCGCTTCTCTTCGAAAACTGATAGTTGGCAGTGTGGCGTATGAATGAAGACGGCAAAGCTGAATAATTCAGTTACAAAGTGTGGAATAATGAAAATCAATTAATCACAGCCTGTCATAAGTCTACCTACCACATTTTACCGCTGCACGGTTTAGAGTTGTTAATGGACGGTTGGGTCGATCGCGAACAATGATTCGGTGATGCTCTTCTTGAAGTGGTAAAACTATAAACTTATTCGAGTGACGTTCAGTATAAGCAAGCGAGCGAGCCGGGCGAGGCATCGTTTCACCTCTTTTCATACTTTGGTTCACACCGCGAACTCAGTGCCGAAATGAAGTATGAACATTGGCTCGCCCGGCTCGCTCGCTAGCTGGCGGTGTGGCCTGCACTTTAATACCGGAGGACCTAGATACGCGGCAAGCGGTTTCAAAGCGTTTGGTATTTCTAGATTGATTTTCAACAAGAGTGACATTAGTATGATGGATTTGTCAAATCCCTTCAATTTTTGACTTTTCTACCATTGTTATCGCTGATACCATGTCAGTTTGTCTTGGCCCTTTGCGTCTATAACTGCATCCAGACTAACTATAGTCTCATCATAGTGTTTACACGAGATTACAGAACTATAAAGGAAAGTGGACTATCGCGATTATTTTTATCTACTCACCATAATTTGCCATACATACTAAAAATATTTTTCAACAATTACAAAAACAATGAGGAAAAAAATAGATAAGACGTTGAATGCCGACGCTTGTATAGACTTCCTTTCCGTTGTCTCGGACAGCAGTCGGATTGTTTCTTTTAATCTCTGCCTCCGATGATCAAAGAGTAGATAGAACACAGAAGGCCGAGACTCATTCGAGTTGAATAACCGAAAACTTCTAAATAATACTGCCTCGCTGGTTAAGTGGCGCGACTACTGAACATGGGGTCCTAAGTACGATTCCCGGGTCGGGTAAAGTGTTATTGGGTTTTACATCGGGAATTTCTCAGTAGCAGCCACGGAGTCTGGATTTGTGCCCGGTTGACGGCAATAGGCTCACCCCCTATTACATGGGACTTTAACGTAACTGGTGAAATGTGGGTGTACTGTACTAACCTAACCCTTCGGGAATTACAGGCATGCCGAGATGTTTATTTTAATACACGCCAGTTCTTTTCGCCGATAGATACAATTAAAAAAAACACCGCATTATTTTTGTCTCAGGGCAGCAAACAACTGCCATTGGTATAACTCACAGTGTGAGTAATATCAACGCGCCAGCTTTTATCATGAATTTTGCACATGATTCTAGACCATTTTTCTGGTGAAAAATTTTCTTACTGCTGGGTCTACCATCATCTACTCAATGCAAGCAGTTTGCGCGTCCATGTCCCATACCAGCATTTAAGTTTGTATTCAAAAACCCGTGTTTTGCTATAGTGGGTGGAACTGCCCTAATTATGGGCCTATATCCTTTCAACTGTAAGTTAGTATCTAGACACTACTAACATTATTCTAAATAGTTAGAAGTAACCAGAATACTTACACCTCTAACAGATCGCCCGCTGGTTCTTCTTGTCACTTTTCAATATGAACCTTCTGCCCCTCACCATACAGTGTACAAGCACAGCTAATGATGACCGGCGCGACTGCGCAGTGCGCAGACGCACGTAACGGTTGCGCTCATTCATCAGCGCTGTCAGCGACATCTATTGACAGCTGACTTCTGTTGCTTCTGTGTCACGCTACCGGTCCAAGTTATTGTTTTGTTTATTGAAATGTTATGTCTTTAATGGGCTTTAAGATGGGATTATCCGTTACAGATCTTGCTCTAAGTATACTCTGAAGCAATTTGCAAACGTTATGTGTGCCTCTTTTTTCTGTAAAATATATGAATGAGTTCAGGTGCGTTATGGTAGATCGATCGGTCGAACCATGAAAAACATGAATAAAACCTAATTTATGTCAATGAAAATCGTCAGAGACCGCTACGAATCTAACAAAGAACGACCCCTCCCACCCCCCACCCGCAACGAAGCAGTACAAAAATTGAAATTCAAAATATAATCTCTTTGTAGATCCACACACGCCGCTAGCTACCAACTACAATAGTTAGTGATAACAATGTTAAAGAAAAATAAACCATTAAAATATCATCAGTCACTCCGGCGACCCCCGCGGTGGGCAGGTCAGCAGCCAAGAAAAAACCTCCGAATTCAAATGAAGAATGATTCATTTATGAAAATGAAATGACAGACTGAATGAATGGTAAGACGGGTACAAAGGACAGCGGCTACTGGCCACCGCTTTGTGGTATTGTGCCACGTGCTCCCGACGACTGGTCCTTTGGGAATTGAAGACCAGACGCTAAGTAGAAAAAGTACGAGTAGGCAGCAAGAAGGTGTACGTACTCTGTTTCATAAGTTTTAACTGTTATGTGATGTATCCTTCTAGCTGTAGTGCAGCATGGCTCTTTGGCACTTGAATGACTTTATCAGGCCGGGGCGCTGTTGTCTGTGGAAATTGTATAGAAAAAACAAGATGGCGGCGTTAGGTCTGAATGAGCCACGTTCCATAAGAAACTAGATAAAGAAACAGCACTAGAGATGGAGACCACCATACAATTGGTAAGAAAATGAGAAGTACGAAGATCGTTGTCTAGTTGATACATAGTTGTAAAAGGTTGTCTTTTGGTCTTTGATGAATCTATCTGTCTTCTTTGGACTTCTTGCAAGTCTTCGTTTGGTCGAGCCGTTGTTAGTGATCGATGTAATCGTGAATTGGTCTGTCCAAAAAACGTAAAATCAAAGGACCAAATAAACTTTCTTTCAAAAACTAGTCTTATCGAGTCACGTCCACAGCCAAACCATTTAAGTTTTTATTGCAGCAATCTAGCTGGAATTTATTTCTTAATGCTCCTCAAAATACGCTTTAAAATTCTTGAATGTGAAATAAATATTTCGTTTATCACAAAAACCGCACCGAATGCAACATAAAATATGTTCGACATTCAAAGTTGTGACCTTATCTCGTAAAAATGGCAATTACAGCTACCCTTGCAATCTCGTCGGGACCAAGAGTTAGTGAACTCCGACAAACACTAAGAAAGAAGGAATGGGCAATGAAATTAAAAATATGTCTTAAGGGCAATTAGCTTTAACTTTTACAGTAAGTGCCCTATCTGCTCGCCGGAGCTCCCCCGCGCTTTTCAATTGTGGGGAACGCGACCAGCTTTTCGGTTGGAGTGAATTTTATGAACTCGCCAAGAGTTGCGACTTTTGAACGAGTTCACTTACCCAGCTGCGATAAACTCGTAATTAGGTACATTTTAGAGTCTTAAAAATGACTCAAGTCAAAACTTTACGGAATATTTCAAGGTTTCCCAGTAAACATGACTCCGAAATATTCGCCACATAGTTCTATCGCGGCGAATGAAAAGCTAACTTTGCTGTGAGGTCAGCATAATCAAACAAAGGGCTATGAACGCAGCGAGGCCGACTAGGCATATTGTTAAGCGTTCGGCTCTTCGTCTGACGAAGTGTTTAACAATAAATTTCCATTTAAAAAGCCACAAGGTGTCTGCGGGGAACGAAGGAAGCGCGGAGGGGAGGGGGCCGCAGCTTCCGCCGCTTTTTTCCTTCATTTCCTTAAGGCCGCGTGGCTAGGGCGCCGCCCTATCAGAATTAAAACGTTCGTTTATTTTTTTTATAATTATATGTACATACAGACATGCAAAAAGGTACTTAATAGTTGGAATGACGCAACATTTATTAGTGAACGAACAGCATATAAAAACAAAGTAGGTACTGCATGACCTAAATTATTCGCAATCTACCTTTCAATCAATTGTGATGAAAGGATTGAACAAAAACCAGATTTTATAGCCCTCAATCTCTTCCCTTATCCATCGAATTTTATTTCCATAATAACTTATGCAAATTAATGCAAAATTATACACTTTATCTGCAGCGCGTATGGTAAAATATCAATCATAACAAGTACCTACCAAAGCTACATTTAAATTATTTTCCAAAATCGTATGGAGGGCTGCCGCCGAAAATCTACTTTTAATAGTCGCACCATTTAAGGGTGGGATTTATAACGGTACTACGGAACCCTAATTTTTTGCTTTACGCATTGGGCACAAGTACAAGAGGAGGCATAGTGTACTTCGCATAAATATCGGCGGGATAATAATTAAAAGAAGCGATAATGTCTGTAGCGCGGTGAAAAACGAGCAGACCATCCTTTTTATTTGATAAATAAAATTTATTCCCCGCCGCCTGCCTTCCCCGCTTCTTTGTGGGTTTTAACTTCCTATAAACCGCGGTCTTTGTTTCTAAACTGTTTATGGAAAATACGAATTAGGTGAGGACGTAAACGAATATTTTCTCAAAGGACCAAGTATTGAGCTTTTATTTTTTCTGGGTGTTTCTTTTTCTACGATCATCTTGTGTTGATCAGATTAGGTATTTCCGAGCTATCTCTGGGAAGATTTTAATTGGAGTTATGTAACATCAAACCTACCTGATGACAGTTTTTTATTTCAGTATGAATACGTTTGCAATGAAAGGCTGTCCACGAACACTCCGCCACCACATTTAACAAGACATCCACCCACCTGTCATTTTTCAGGAGTCGATAAGGTCTTGCACTTCAATCTTGCATCTCGTTAAAAGTATGTCTTCCCCCTTTTTTTTTCGGATGGGAAATC
Organism: Noctua comes; assembly: GCA_963082995.1. NCBI lineage: Eukaryota > Metazoa > Arthropoda > Insecta > Lepidoptera > Noctuidae > Noctua > Noctua comes. The sequence continues at coordinate 12,693,225 of OY720270.1, forward strand.
ATCAAATGACCGACCCCCCCCCCGCTCTGGGCGGAGCGGAAGGGAGTGTCAGACTTGTACTGACTAAAACCCATCCATGTTCCTTCTTTGTTCTTTGTGTTCCAGGGCCGCGGTATCTCTTCCGAACAGTCCCGCAGCCCTGAGTATTAGTAACTTAACATTTAACAACTTTTTATCTAGTGTTAGTACCAATTACCCTCTGCACAATAAAAACATCCAACCTACCTGATGACAGTTTTTTATTTCAGTATGAATACGTTTGCAATGAAAGGCTGTCCACGAACACTCCGCCACCTCATCTAACAAGACATCCACCCACCTGTCATTTTTCAGGAGTCGATAAGGTCTTGCACTTCAATCTTGCATCTCGTTAAAAGTATGTCTTCCCCTCAACTATTAACCTACCCCAGGCGTCCCCAAGGAAAGCAATCGGCCGGTTTTACGGCGCACTAAATATTCTCCCGGCGACAATTGCGATTATGAAAAGTGCACCGTTATTTATACCCCACCATCGTTTATTTTTTGTCGCCCCTTTCAAGGGCAATTAAATACCACCAGTCTTAAAACGCTTTGCATATTCCGTAGAGTTTATTATCGACCTGCTAATAAAGATAGTAAATGTCGCAGTACGTCACGGAAAAATGTCGCAGGATGTTTGTGTTTGGTCTTTAAGAGGGCAGCATTTATCAACCGTACGAAATGTTGTAGATAAATCATAAAATACATAGGTCATTGGAAGGTAGGCTACTATATTTGATTAATCCAATTTAAAATACTTTAGCACTTAACTGAAGCAAAGATACACCTTTATACCTAGGTAGCAGTGGCGAAGGTTCCATACAACTCGATTCCTACCGGCTTCCCTTTGAAAAATGGCACAGTCAGTATTCTATAGGCAAATAATATTATCACATTGATGTGTACTCCGGCTTACCTCTTACAAAAATTGACCCTTCGCTACTGCTAAGTAGGTACGGGAAACAGTCTCAAAACTTAAAACAAACGATTAGGAAAATGGAACTTCTTAATAACGGGATTAATGAAATTTCCTAGTTGTCGGAATCGAACCGCATTCCCCCGGGACGGGCTGTCAAAGTGCTCCAAACTCGCGCCGCCTGTCTCTGCGACAACTTTTAATAACCTTCTGTATCACCCAAATGGATTTGGGACCCAGCACAATCCGACACTCGTTACGTTTCTAACAAACTTAATGTGAACGCAAACTTTCATAAAGGGTGGAAGTACCTGCTTGTGAATACCACTTTAATTATCCAAATAGGTATGGCGTAGCACTATGCTACGCGCTTTGGCTACGGCGTAGGCATTACAACATTAGTTTTGTGATTAACATGTATTTGCTTATTACGAGAGCTTTGATAAGCTCTAAGTCCAAAACTAAAGAACTTCTTGATTTTACCATATAATAACTCCACATTTGAACACCTACTAAACGATATTTAGGTGGAACTTCCGAACATAGCAAAAGCTTTGGAAAAACTTATCGCAAAACCCAGAACATCGAAACACGAGCGGATCTTTCCGAAGCGTGCATAATGGGGAACATCAGGCCTTCATCAAGCCCTGATAAGGCAATCTCGAGTCACTTCCTGATATCACCCTTCACGGAGCCCCGCTTCTTCTCGCGCTACCGAAACGAAATTGAACCGTCTTAGATCTGTCTCAGCGTAATCCACGCTTATAATTGATGCGACAATGTCAAACAGGGCCCCGATACAGCCGGCTAATCGGAAAAATACAAATCCGCCACAACATGATCGATTGTTGCGACACTGACACACTCAAGTACAAATTGATAACAGACTCGATTGGTTTTCGTTTATTTTGACAGAAGACAAACTTGGAGGCTCATTCCGAGATTTCATTTGTTTTCGATACAAGCTCAGTATCATCGACATTGATGGTTCTACGTTCTTTTGTAATACTTAAGTAATCGAGTGTCAATCATCACAGTAGAACCTGAGAGCTTTATGTGTCAATACAGCATGTTAAATCTTGCAAGTAAACAAAATATCACACCGGATCACTTTTTCCCCATAACGCGCTAAACGACATTGTTACTGGCAAGAAATTGTGGAAAAATTTCCCTTTTTTTTCTTATGAAATATTGAATTTTTACATTTATGCCTTTCACACCTCATAACGTAATAATTCTTGGAGCCCCTCGTGGAAGTTTTCCGTTGCAGCGGCAACATTCAAAATAAATGTTTGGTACTTTATCATGACCGTCAGTGTGTGGCAACTGGCACGCGACTTGCGTCTGCACTCACTTTATTGTCAAACTTGTGTTTACGTTACCGTTAGTAGTTGTGTGTGAGTCGGTATTCTAATCAGATCCCTTTTTTCGGATTCTTCAAGTAAGGTAACCACCTTACTTCAAAAATTATATCGACTAAAGACAACTAGGTCACTGTCTCGGGTGTTTCATTATCTCTGCTATGCTTTACAAATCGCTATTCAAGATTTTTTAGACACTAGGTTAACGTTTTGTTTTCTGTAGCATTACTGAACTTATCACTAAGCAAAGCATGGACAATCTCGTTTACAAAAACACCTAGCTTATTAAAATATTTTACAGCAATTCCATGTCACATCCACATGTTAAGAAAACCAATTAAGCAGTTCTAACCCTCGATTCCTCGCGCCTCTAACACAAATAATGTGACCGCAGCATTTAGTCTCTCGGCCCTCGCAGGGGCATCGAACGATCTCTAATGGCATCCAACCACCAACTGGCCACCGCATTAATCCTTTACTGGCTCTTGATTAATTATTTAAAGTTGCCCGAGGGAGAGCTCTCGGCAACTCCGCAAATTGTTTACAACTGCTTGTTACATTACATTTACACGTCGGGGATCAAATACGCGGGTTTACGGCTGGCTACCTGTTTTTGGCAATGATTTTATAGATATAAAATTATTAAATAATTAATTATTTTTATAGGTAGAGTAACAAAAATACATTTAATCAGGCTCTACTAACCAACTACTTAACTTTTTCAATCTCAAAAAGTCAAGTAGTTATTACCATTAAGATTCGTTTGTAGAGATATCATCTGCACTTGCAGACCTAAGGAAGGACCGAGCATTCAAGCTAACAATCAAATTCAAAATCTTCGAAAATTGGCAAACTATTTCAACTTAACAGTTCTTTACAAAAGTAACTACTCACTTACAAAGCAATAATTCAATTCCAACACGGGGTACAGTGATATTATCAAATTAAGTGCGGACAAGCGGACTCTTGACTTGACCGATGTAGTGACCCCTAATCCGCAGTAAATCTTGGGACCAACATACCCTGTCCGCGGCCGGAGGGTTAAACAACCTACTTCGCAATCATTTGTTACCTACACGCTGTAGACAAGACAGGGGTGCGCAATAAAGAAATATTTACATTCCTTCATAATTTAATACCACCCGACCTTTTAGATTGCCCCGCACGGGATCGTGGGAGTATGCGAAAATAAAATCGGAATAGTTCATCGTGATTGATTGAGCTACCTGTTATTGATGTTCATGCTTGGATATTTATTAATTTTGGAATATTGTAACGCTATAAATATGAAGATAAAAATGAAGGATAGGATTATCTTATTTTTGAGATCCATGGATCCATCTTTGACGCCATTAGCAGTATACTGCTTGGCATAGTTGATCAAGTCTAATAAGATCAAAAGAAACGCACCGTAAGATACTTTGACACTATTTGATCGCCAAAATCAATCATCTATTTAACACCAACGATTGAATTCTACCAAATATTCATGAAAGGTCCCTAAATAGGCACGTAGCTATAGGGGGAAGACCACAACCACATCAAAAATGGTTGTTCAATGGTTCGGAAGTGTACACGGAGATAATGCGAACATTATACGAACTCTCGAGCTCGGCATAATCGTGCTTATTATGCCGTGGAGCAAAAACTTACTAACTTGCATCTTTCGCACATTCATCCTGGTAGGTATATGCGTGCACACAAGTTGGTGACTGGATGACGGGAATTATTTTATTTTGGCATCTTATTTGTTTGTGTTCATTAATAAATTTGAAAGTGTGCACCATAGTTTGTCGGTTATTTTCGCCATAGACACGCAAAGAAGATGTAGCGTCTGAAGGATTCATAATACTGAGAAAGAAATGTTTGTGCTCGAAAAATTGTCTGAAAGGTATACATCAACATAAAAGTCACCTTTGGCTCCGTTGGCCAACCAACCTTATCCTAATTCTAAGGTAGATATCTACTTCTTATACCTAGTTACCAAAAATTGGTACCTTTAAATCTGGTATTGAATACATGTAAACACTTTCGTACCCCTCTATACTAAGACATGATAATTTTGTTGGATGACCAAGGGCTATCGAGTTTCGGGTTCAGTAAACCGATAATGTAGGAGTGTTGACCAAGTACACGAACTTATGCACGTTAGGTGAATTAATTACACTTGCACTGAGTTTAGAGAAACTGCTAGCACCACCTACTAGTAAGCAAGGCATTGTTTATGTAGGTACCTACTTACATACAGAAGTAAATAAGGGCGAGTTTTTATTTGTACAAATTAAAAGCAACATTTACTTGAGTGCAACCAAGCTGAACCAGGGGCTGCGTTACCATTTGATTGACAGCTGCCCTTGTCCAATAGCAATGGCGAGACCTGACGAACACGTCAATCAAACACGAACTAACCCCACCTTATCAGCAAAACCAACACCACATTATAACCCTTATTGCTCACGACATAAGAGCCACAACCAGTGCACAGATGACATCGCGAGCCCCGCGGCCGAGCCATCACGCGAACGCGATCGCCCCATTATTCGCCGCCCTTTTGTAATTTGAATTTCGAATTCCAATTCGTATTTTGTGGTAAAATAAAAAGAACACCGTTTCGACACAATGGCGTCAAGGGCGGTGTTCTGACATGCGATCAAGTTATTACATTAAAGGAAAGCGTACCCGCGAGCCCGGCCCGCCTCTTGTGTTATTGAAAGCTTCCAGGAATAGCATTCTATAACATTAATTTGAAATCGGCCGTTCATATTTTATAGAACAAAGTTAAAGCTGTAAACCATTAATGGAATGGATTTAAAACACACTTTCAAGCAATTATTAAGTTCGATTATTTTCATTACAGAAAATGGACTGCCCCGACGACTACGCACTGCTTACACGAACACACAACTGCTGGAATTGGAGAAAGAGTTTCACTTCAACAAGTACCTGTGCCGACCAAGAAGAATTGAAATCGCAGCTTCATTAGATCTCACTGAGAGACAGGTACGTATGAAAATACAAAGAAAGATATCATCTGTTCATCCCAAGCCCTAACAAAATATTCAATTTTTACCATCTCATTCAATCTTAAACATACCATAAAGAAAGACATCCCTATTTCATGAAATTATTATTTAACGAATTGTACTGCAGTTCACTAAATATAAGATTTTAAACTATCATGGTCACTACATTATTATTAATACTAGAAACGGGATATTTACCATGTTTACTGTTTTCTATGTATCCCGTTTCTAGTATTAATAATAGTTCACCAAATGATCATCGCTAATGTCGATGGACCATGACGTCAACGTTAATAACCTCTTCATGCGCATAGTTCTTGATACATTTACATACACAGTAATTTTGATGATGCTATCGCCAACGTCCATACTACGTTGAATACACCGGTTCTCGTCCGATCACCGAAGTTAAGCAACATCGGGCGCGGTCAGTACTTGGATGGGTGACCGCCTGGGAACACCGCGTGACGTTGACTTTTTGCTTTCATTAATTGTGTTAAATAATCACCTATCGGATTCCCTTTTTCCCTTCTACTACCTATTCATACCCATCCATAAATATTTTAGTTACAAACTTAACTTTTGTTACAGGTAAAAGTCTGGTTCCAAAACAGGCGTATGAAGCACAAGAGACAAACACTCAGTAAAACTGAAGATGGTGACGACAAGGACTCCACCACGTCAGAAGGTGGCAAGAGCTCTAAGACAGGGCTTGACAAATTTTTGGACGACGACGGACCTCTATCCGGCAAGAAGAGTTGCCAGGGTTGCGAGCTACCGCCCGGCGCACTTTGTTCCCCAGTTGATGATCTTCCAGAGCTTGCGTCACGCACACGTAATAATAATACTCCGAGTGCCACCAACAACAATAGCTTTGCGAGTGATGGAGCTTCCAGCGTAGCTTCCTCGTCCTCCCTGGACAAACTCGCCGAAGACGACTCACGAGACGGACACCCTCCCCTCACAGCAATGACCGTCGCTCCTAGGAACTTGACCAAGAGGATTAAACAAGAATCGAGGAAGAGATCACCGTCATTGGATGCCACATGTAAGGTATCGCCATCTTCCTCTAAAGACGGTCTTGGCCCAGTAGTTGGTCTTTCGGATAATGGAAAATTCTCATCAGTCAACTTGACGCCGTCTTCGACGCCGGGCACTCCATCGAGTATGCATCCGAGTCCACTGGGTCATTATCCTAGACCATCGCCCCCTAACGCCCCACCGGGACCGCCGCACCCTCAAGCCGTGCCCAACGCAATGCCTCCTTACGTCATTCGAGGTAACGCACCGCCTGGACAGTTTGTGCCGCACCCAGACTTCCGCATGGACTCCAAGCAGTTCATTGGCAAGCTTGCGCAATACCCCCAAGGTAACAGAAACTATGAAGGTTACGGTACCGCAATTCAGTCTGCTGAACAACACGGATACGTGCGCAATCAGCAGCACACACGACAGGAAGGATCCCCCACCACGAGAGCGACAAACGGTGTAGCTTCAAGGCAAGCTTACCCTCATGAAATGTATCAAAACTATGGATATCCCGCGTATGGAAAAGATCAAGTAGCCTACGGGCATCCGGGATATGACCAATCGCAGGGTTACAGTGGGGAGCATATGGGGTATGCAAACAGCCACTATGGGTACCACTACCATGAAGGTGCGCAACACGATCATGGACACAACTATTATGCTGCTGATGGACAAAAAACCGCACATGGGACGGACTATTCGAAGAACTACTACGATGGGAATGCTTACTCGCAGCAGGCAGCGGGGTACGCGGCAGCAGGCGCGCAGGCAAGCGCGGCGGGCGCGGCGGGCGAGGCCTACAGCGGCGCCGAGTGCGCCGACGGCTACGGCTCTTTCCAGCAGTTCTACGAGGCTACGCACGCCACGCCTGCCGGAGACAACTCCAACTCCTCCTCGGACTTCCACTTCCTCAGCAATCTCGCTAACGACTTCGCACCAGAATATTACACCATTTGAGATAAGGAACTCGCCGAGCAGGCGAGTGATCTGTTCGTGTAAGCTTACTTATATAATACTGTGTATGGAACGTTTAATATAATAAGGGTTACGGTGTTGACACTCCAGTGTTCGCCCAAGGCGATGACGTATAAGATTGCTATCCACGGCTAATCCTAATCCAATTTAAGTTTGTTATATTATAGTTGCTATAAGAAATGGTAATGTAATAAATTGTAAATAAATACTTATATCTTAATTATTGTAATAGATAATTAAACTAAATTTCTACTCTGATGCATACAGAATAAAGAATAGATATTGAAATTGATTACAGACATTTAAAGAAATGCAGTATGCTTAGTGCGAGTTTTTTTTACGTATCGAGCGCGTTAACGTTTACGCAAATTAGCATGGCGCTGGGTATCCGCCACCTAGCGGCACGAATTGTCACTTACCCAGCGCCATACTAATTTGCGTAAACGTTAACGCGCTCGATACGTAAAAAAACTCGCACTAAGCATACAGATGCACAGTTGCGAAACATTATGCGACTAAATATTTTTAAAGTTACTGTAAATGACATTATAGCAGTTTTTCCAATCTACAAGCTATTGTTTGATCAAGACTTACGCGGATTACCAATAAATACCTATTGCGACATAAAATTTAAATAAATTGTAATTAAAACTGGTATCAATGTAAATTTCTACAAAAATAATATTTAAAAATTTTATCTTGTATCCAAACACCTTTTCACGTGTTCATGATAAGAGAAATTTGAATAAAAAAACATTTTACGACACTTAATAATAGAAATTGTTTACAAACTTAAGGAATAGTCGTTGCCTTATTTAGTTAATATTGTTTTGTGACTATAAGACATACTGTAGATACATTATAAGATAGTTTATTGTAAGTCATTATTATTGTAGATATCATCAGCTCTATCATTTTGGCCTATTAAAAAAATAAATCATTTGGTGTCACATGTTTTCTGCTTTTACTCCTACAGCCTTAATACCCAAAAAAATTACAATTTCAAGCTATACTGTCCTCCCTAATTTATTAACAAATCAAAATTGAGACTCACATTTTATTTTATACAAAGCACCACATCTTTATGCGATAGGTTTACAGTTTAAATCTAACGAGATTTCAAGCACTTTTACTCTAGGCAGGTACCACATGAATAAAGAATGGTACTAATCCAGGATCAATTGTAGTAGGTACCTAGTCTCATTTATGCGATGGGAGGCTTGCGCTAGTCAGAAAGAGCTTTTTGTGTATGTGTTACAGCTAAAAGCCGAAGTAAGGTTACACCTAGTTCTAGCCGGCTATACCTAGGTGCGGCCGGTAACAGTTGTGTATCCTATTTATTTTTAGGACACGCCAATCAAATGGGTTAGGATAACGCGCGTTTGGTCACAATTCTAACCTAACCTAGGTTAGAACTGTGACCAAACGCGCGCGAGCCGAGCGAGCAGTGCCGCGGCAGCGGCCGGCGAGTGCTACATCCAAATTAATAGCATGTTCTAACCGAAGAAAAGTAGGATACATCAAGTTTAACCGGCTGCATCGAGTTGTACCCGGCTAAAACTAGGTGTAGCCACACTTCGGCTATTAGCCGTAACATATGCAGCAAACTGCAAAAGCAAACACTCTGATGTGTCTCGAGTCGCGTCGTCTGAACCTAAACAAGAAAGATGACGTATTTTTCGCTCTTTCTACCCTGCTCAAGCCTATTCTGCTTTAAACACGTCAATAAGTGTAGTCATCCTTAGAACTGATTTAAATGAACACAGAACCAAAGCTATAGAGTAGGTGATAAATTAATTAATATTGGAGTAAAATATCAAGAGAATACTGATATTAATTTATTATCAAACTAGATCATGCGAAATAGAGAGGGATTAACAAAGATGTGATCATTTAACTAAACAATGTTTTACACTTTTTTTAAATATCAGTTATTATTCAGAAACAGAAATGCATTATCATAATCGCAACAATAAAGTTATTTGAAATAAAGACATTAGAACCTGGTTAGTTTTCTAGAATAAGGTTCAATTCAACAAAGAATATTTTAAAAAAAACCAGTACAACTACATGAAATTCAATCAAGTTCCCAGAATCTCCCAATTATTAGATGATTATTAGATACTCCTTGTAAAAATTGTGATTAGGAAAACCCTGTATAGTACTGAGTAGTGTAAATACCAAGATTCTAATGCATATGGTAAAGCCTTGTCACAAGACTATAAAATGTAGTAAAGCAATTGTTACTTAAAAAGTATTAAAGTATTTTACGAAGTAGAAGGCTTTGCCGCTTGCATCTGGGCTTGCAGCTTCATTTCGATCATCATGCAGATAGCTTTGTGAACCTTTGACTTCTCAATGCCTAACATTTTAATTTTGTCCATTTGTTCTGTTACAAATTGCACTTTTCTCTGGAAATAGTCCTTGGCACCAGGTATATCCTGAAATAATAATTAGATAATAGAGATCAAATGAACTTTCTAAACAATTTGACGGAAAAGGGATTTCAACAAATCATAGAAGTACTATGATTTGTTGAAATCCCTTTCCGTTTCTTAACCAGACAAACAAACAAAGTTTATCAGAAACAACATTGATGCAAAAACAAATCTGAATAGAGAAAAATATTGTCACTAATAATCTCATCTTGAAATCACAAGTAGTGATAAAATGACAAAATTCTTATTAGGAACACACATAACTTACTTTCTGAGCATAATATCCAGTTCCTATATCAATAAGCACATGCTCAGTGTCAGATATTTCGCCGGGGATGTACATGGATCCAGTAAGTGGTACCAGTATGCTTTTGCCTTTACAATCAGGAGTCATCTTCTCAACACATTCTCCTGATTCCATAAACTTTCCCTGAGCTATCTTCAGTGTTTGTAAAGAGTCTTGAAATACGGTCATTTCCTACAAAAATACAAAGGTTCAAATCATTACATGTATTTGAAACAAATCATGCTTAAGCTAACCATATCTGACGACAATTAGTAATTTAATACCTAAATATATGTAAGAAATAACCAAATTAAGTAATATTCCGTAGGCATTCCATTTACCATTGTATATTTTTAAACTTACTTGATCCAGTTGCTGTTTAAGTTGGGCCAACTGCTGCAAATTGAGCTTGGATAAATCGATCTGATGCATTCCTGGCGCAGGGGCATTTGATACGGTAGCCATTGTTAATAAGTTGATATTTTACACCTAGTATAACGAGAATAATGACTAATTTAAATAAATGCAAGATTTCTCAGCATAATTCGCAAGAGGTAACCTCAAATGTTTGCCTCACAGCAAAAAAGACAGGTGACAGACTGACAGTCCTAATTTTGACATAAATTGTCAACTGTCAGTGTCGAATAAGGTTGTACCGTGGAGTTGCTATTCTACTTTCGGTACCGAGTTGACTTGCGTATTGGACAGTGAGACTTCTATTCTACTTTAGGTCAGCTTTCCGACTAGATAAGCATTCAAAAGCTAGAGTTTCTCTTTACGCTTGACAAGCGGTTCATGAAATGTACTTTATTTATTTTATCAATTGACTTTGAATTTGTTTCGCGGTGCACAAGGAAAGTTAAAAAAATATTTTATCTCTAATAATCTTATTATTTTTTTAACCGACTTCAATAAATTAATTAAATTCACTAGAAAACCTTTTCCATGAACTTGTCAAACTTACTTGTAGATTTTTCAATTCTCTATCAATAGAACAAGGTCACCTATTATTTTTAGTTTGATTCTGGTAACAAGAACAACACTAACAAACTTCATTTTTCAATAAATTGAGAATTTATTTGCGATTCGGCGATTCGAGACTGGAGACAGCGGTTTTCTAGATTATTTTGGAATTTGTGTAAATAGCACGAAATATCATTGTCGTGTCACGTTTCAAAAAGTGCCGCTTAATTAAATATTGAACAGTTTCAACTTATTATTTGTTTTACGGTGAAACTTAACCCCAATCCAACCTCGTCATGTCTGTCACCAATTTGGACACAATCGAGAATTTTCAAAATTTTATTAGGTAAGAAAGTGAATTTCAATTAACATTTCCATTACATTTTATCGGAGACTTGTATTTAAATCCTTTCAGTTAAAACTTAGAATGCGACTTATCTTTGTTTTTTAATTCAATCAATCTTTAACTTGTGTACAATTTAATTATATTGTAGTTTTGTCAAGTATTCAATTAAAACTTGATAATTTAACAAGTCCATTTTGAACCCCGTTTTTACAAGCGACATAATTTTTGTTATCTAATGTTATAAAGCAAAATTATCTGTTAATAATTGTTTTCAACAGTGAATACTATCAAATCGGTTTCACCTTTTGCTAAGGTCACCAAAGATAACTAAATGCTATTAATTTTTCCATGCCTACCTCATGGCTTTGTGACATGCTTTGTTTATTCTGATATAACCAGATTTATCAATCTAAACAAAACACTGATATGTACAGATAAAAATTGTGATAACAGCAATCAGCCTACCCTACTGAACTGTTATCTAGAAGTTTTGTGTTCCAAATCCAAAGATTAACACGGAACTACTTGAATTTTCAGGGCACCTGTGCTAACAGTAGTTCATTTTTCTGCTGAATGGGCAGAACAATGCAAGCAGGTCACAGAGGTGCTACAGGAACTCTTAAAGCTACCCGAAGTACAAACCAGTGGTAGTAAAATAGCTTTATGTGATGCTGAGAAGTTATCTGAAATCTCATTGCAGTTTAAGGTATAAATAATTCTCACTTTTAAATTAACACAATGAATATGCAAATAACAATGATAATGTTAATTATAAAAGAAACAGCTGTGTAAATTAAATGAGCGCTTCCTTAAAAAAATGTGTCTGAGAATACAATTAACAATGATGTAGCAGAATCCAAAACATACATTTTAATGGGAACAAGTTATTGAATAAATAACTTTGTTTAATTTCCAGGTTGACTCTGTACCAACAGTCATTTTATTCAAGAATGGTACACAACTAGACAGAGTAGATGGCGCTGATGCAGCACAAATATCTTCCAAAGTTAAGACCCATAGTACAAATAAGACTGCCCTGGGGGACGCAGCTCCTCTCAAACTAGAAGATAGACTGAAAGCATTGATTAATAGACATGATGTTATGGTGTTCATGAAAGGCAACCGAGAGCAACCTAGATGTGGTTTCAGCAAAACTTTAATTCAAATCCTTAATGGAACTGGGTAAGGATATTATCTTGAATAGTTTTAATGTAAAATATGATTTTTTGGTCTAGTGGTAGCAAGCGCAACTGCACAGTATGAGGATCCTGGGATCGATTCCCAATTCGGGCAATGTAATATTCGGTTTTTCCATTGGGAATATCTCAGTAGCAGCCACGGAGCATGGATTTACGCCCAGTTGATGGCACAACCCCTATTACTTGGGACTTAAACATAACTGACGAAATGCTGGTGTACTATTAGGTACACCTCTGCCTAACCCTTCAGGGATGACAGTCATGATGTTATGTTATGTATGATTTGCATCAAAAATACTCAATTAAATTTAAGGAATGAATGATGAGCGACAGGAAAGTCAAGAAAATAGGTAGAGGTTTTCCCTTAACTGTCTACTAAAGTACCAACTATGACTGTTTAACCACAACATTACACGTCATTTAGAGGTCAAATTAAAGTGACTCATAGTAACAGTACATTATTTTATTAAAGTACTATGTTGTTATGCCTTTTTTTCGGAAACCTTCCCTGGCGTATGTAGAACAACTATGCAAAATTTCATTAAAATCGGTTCAGCAGTTTAGAGGGATTCTATAGGAAATGAACCGACATTGATTTTTATATATACAGATAAATTAGCTGTCTAGTGACAGCTTATGAAAAACTCGAGAAATGTTTGTATAGCAGGGACAATAGCATACTCGAGTGTCATATTATGACTTACTCAATTGTTCAATAAATGTTTTGAATAACAGTGCTCCTTACTGTTTTCTGTTATGCTCCATAAAATACAGAATGGTAACTTGTAATTGTTTTCTAGGGTGCCGTATGATACATTTGATATACTGACTGATGAAGAAGTACGCCAAGGCCTTAAGGAATACTCAGACTGGCCTACCTACCCCCAACTTTATGTTAAAGGTGAACTAGTTGGAGGTTTAGACATCATCAAGGAGCTACAATCTAGTGGGGAACTAGATGCTACACTGAAGCCTTAATAAATGGTTCATGCCATTGTAGGTACTTTAATTTATTGCAATAAATGAATGGTTTTAATAAATAATTGTTATCATTTTATACTTTTTGCAATCTATATGAGTAATCTATTTGCACAATTGTTATTGCTATGATGAGCATGTGTTGTGCAGAGGCACACAATAGTTTCAGTGGAAAGATTTTGGTTTCAATTTAATTGTTGTAACTTCATCTCAGCGTGTAACAAAAATAAATCTACGAGTCCCATTCTATATTGAATCATTCCAGATGTAACTGAAATACACAGTTGAGGCAGCATTTCATGCCTGCACATTCCATGGCATAGCATATTACCGGGTCGCGATCGGCAAACTCCGGTAGATATGTAACGTGGTAGAATAGGGTGAAAAACTGCCTTTTTAACCCACCAGATGTCGCATGATCGACTTTGCCTAATTTTGTCATCTGTCAAAAATCCATACTAATTTACGATTTCTACTTAACAAAATCGAAAATAATAAAATACTATTACATGACGCAGTGTTGTGCTCCAGACTGCAAACATAAAGGGAGACATAAATTTCCCAAGGACCCAAACCGCCGAAAATCCAGAGAAAAAGCGTTGAGAATAAAAAAAACTTTAAATCAACCGAGTACTCTGTATTGTGCTGTGCTCATTTTAAAGCTGATGATTATTTTGACCAAAGTAAATAATGTAAATATACTGGTTAAAGTGTGATTGATTCATAATAATTTTAGTAAGTACTTTAACGTTTAGTAAAAAGGTCTCGGAGGAACTTAACGTTTGATGTACAGACATCAAGCTATCCGAAATTGTCAAATTTTAACTTGTTTCAATTGTCAATTTTCATTTTCACTTTCTCAAGTTATTATGCCTTGTGACTTAAGGCCTAAGGCCTTAAAGCCTAAGGCCCGGCGCCCATTGGCGGCACGGCATGGCAAGGTATTTTTAGGCAACGAATAAAAATATAACTTAACAATATGGAAATAAAGTTGAAATTTCAATGTTAACGGTCGTAAGTACAAAACAATACCGTGGTATGAACTGGCGACCGTTAACATTGAAACTTCAACTTTATTTCCATAATATAAGTTATATTTTTATTCGTCGCCTAAAAATACTTTGCCATGCCGTGCCGCCAATGGGCGCCGGGCCTAATGCTTTAGCGATAAAGTTGAAAATCTATTGTAGAAATTTGACAGATTCTAGTAGCTTGATGTATTGGCATCTATACCTAGAAGCCTCACTACAAGCCCTCAAGAAAACATGTTTCATTGTTTTCATATACGTATCCAGTTTATCTATGGAAGTAGAATCATGCAATGAAGTGGAGATAAGTGCAGAGAGTGAGGACATATCACTATCAGAATCACCAGCTGAATGTGTATTTTTATCTAAAGGTACACAAGTTTCTCCCCATTGGTGTGTAGCAGTGGATTTTATCCGCCCGCCACGGCTTGGGGTCAATTCAGACAGAACGGAGACCAAATACTCGCTCAAATTGCTGGCTACATCTAAAATAGGACCGTATTACCCTTGCTTAAAGTAGAAAGTTGTACGAATATCGACGCTTGAATCTGCAGGTATCTATTTTTTATATATAAAACTTATTTTTATGAATGTTAAAAGCAGGGTTGCCTGAAAAAAATTAGCCACGATTACCTTTAATTAAGTATTTTATATTCTCATTTGAAAGGTATTGTACGCCGTACGGCCCTATTTTCAATGCAGCTTGAAAATTGCTCCCGCATTTTTCCGTTCAGTCTGAACTGACCTTTAGCCGCAGGCTTTTGAGCCTAGTGGCTTTTCCCCTCGAACATTAAGCCTATGTCAAATAAATACGATTTTACTGCTTCAATTGGCTGTGTAAATTAATTCATTTCAAATTACAAAAAAACAAAAATAAAAAGACTAATTTTTTATCTGCTTTTATGACATCCTTGATGACAGCTGACACTGACACTTATTTTATGGACTCGGATGACGGAGAAAAGAAAACGAACCAAACCAAAACTTTGCAAACCGTAACTTGAAAGCATAGCAAATCAACAAAAGGAATACAATTTACTAGAAACTTGGTAGATTCTATGTTTGTGATTATATGATTTAATTTTCCTGACTTTCTATCTTGTAGATATGGATAAACAATATACTTATAACCCAAGTATGCACATCCTTAGTCAACCTATTTCTTACTGCATTCGTGTACTTTGATTTAAGTATCTTACTGATTGTATATCTATTATCTTTATCTGATTATTATAATAGTGTAATTAACTATTCCATTGTAGAAATAATGAGTAAAACGAGGACAGCGGGTGATGGAATGGAATCGGACGAAAAGGCATCAGAAAGGGTTCAAAATGTGGATTCTAAAATTACCGCTAGCCCAGCTAGAAAGGATAGTTTGTTACGCCCTCGTTTAGTGCAAGTTTACGCTACTAAAGTGTTTAAATCTGATAGAGGGCCAACATTACACAGCAGGACACCAAAGTTTGTACCTTATGAGCCATATCCTGCGGCTGTAAATCCAATGAAACCTATGCTTATTACAAAAGACTTGAGAAAGTCGAAGAACAACATGGATATTAACACCTTGATAACTCAAATGTCTCAGATGAGTACAAACCTGAATGAATTTAAACCTCGTCCAAAATTGAACTCCACTAGTGATAAGTCTGGTCCGGATGCTAACAAACCAAGTCCTGAGGCTGTTGAGATGAAGGAGAAGATTGATAACCTGACACATGAAAATGAATCTCTGAAAGAACAGTTAAAGCAACAAGTTCAGGTATGTTATGAATATTTATTATGTACTTTCTATTGTAATACTTATTATTAAGTGGTTCTGCTTGTGAAATCTATGTATAAATATGCATGCCATGATTTTACATTTCATCATGATACTTGAATGTGTTTAAAAACAAACAAATTGGTCAAAAAAACATTTAAAATCTTAATTGATAGACAATTAGGAAATTAATTAAAAGCAAAACTGCAACCCCTTAACTGAATATGAACTTATCAAAAAAAATTGAAGCAATTTTCATTTTATTGAAAAAATATTTAAAAATTTCGAATATTTATAACGAAACTGTACAGCACGATCTTGAACTGTTTTGTTTGTAAATGAAAATAACAGTCATGCAGGCATCTTATCAAGTTATCTGACATCATAATAAGACATGATACACCCTTCCCTGCCATGTGCGCTGGCTGCGCACATAGCAGAGCAGAGCATTTTATCTTTTCTCAACATAAATTCATACACTAGCTAGTGGTAACAAGGTACAAATTCCGATGTTTAGAGACCAACCCCAAGACATCAAAAGGGATTTCCCTTCGAGAAATAGAGATTTGAACATGATAATGTTTCACCAGTGCAAACACACAGTACCTAAACTATCTCGGAAGCTGCATTGCATCATAGTATGATTAAAATATTATGTTATCTACAGGTCAACAAAGAACTGAAAACAATGCTGGTTGCATCTATGGGTGAAGACCTTGAGACCCAGGTACAATCTCTGAATGAAGATAAAAAGCACTTGGCCAATGCTTTGCTCAGTTCCGCACAACATTTGTCTACTCATCAGGTACGTTAATATTCATACTCATATAAAAAATGTGAAAGTGTGTGTGTGTTTGTTACCTTTCATGGCTTAACAGGTGAACACATTTAGATGAAGGGTTTGGAAGATGTTTGTATGAAGCGTGGCCTGGTAATCAAATTTTATTCACCATCAGTACAACTTTGATAGCTTATAGCTCAGAAACAAGATGCTTGAGAAGATTTTATCTCATACAAAAGTAAGAAAGAAAAAATATCTATTTGTCGCAGAGACATGCATCATACAAAATAATAACAATAAACATACAATGCATAATAAATATTTATAACTACAACAAGACAGAAAAAGAAAACAGCTTGCACGTCGTGACTACGTCAAGCAGGTTACCACTCAGCATGATGCTGTGCTATGGGGGCCCACAGCACAGCACTGGTTTTCAGTGGTCACCTGTGAAAAAATGTATGGAAGCCAAGACAGCACAGATATTTTTTACTTGAATATGAAAATAAAATTTTGTTTGTATTGATACAAGCTATTCCATTTCATCAATCCAGCAGAACATCTTCCTCCTGGACAGGAACTGCAGTGGCCAATCTGGACTGGAAATCACTTAACTGTTTGCGGGCCTAGGTCGTGGCCGACCTGTAGAAATAATTTGGCCAAATGGGGCATTATCAACCTATCCCAAATACAATGTCAGTGCCAGCCCTCTGGAGGATATGCCCCACCTGCTTTCTTGCCCATCCTGCACAGCACCTTCCAGGATTTAAACGAAAGCCAACGAAAGTGCTGTGTAGGTGGCTATATACTGGTCGGGTATTATTTGAGTCCATCGACTCGACAAGAAGAAGAAGCTATTCATTAATACAGATTTTATGCGTGGCCGCTATTAATGAAATAAAATGGCGGAAGTTAGGCAGGCCAAATAATTTAAAGCTCTTTGTCACACGGGTAAATCATGACCTAAGACAGGACATTTTCAGGCTATTTTTTATCCCAATAGTGTTCCCATGGGATAATTCCTGACATTCCTGCGGGTGGTGCTGCAAGCAAACGTAATCTAAATAATCATACAGTTTCAATGGGCCTGCTTTCTTAGAAGTTGCAAAAAGACCATTGATACTTATTTGACTTTTTTTTTTTAGGAGCAAACTGAATGGTTAGCAGGACAGTGTGAAGTATGGAGGAGTAAATTCTTGGCAAGCAGGTAAATCTATACATTAAAAATAAATATACGTCAAATTCAATTTATTGCTATTGTACATACACTTGTTTACATTACACCACTATGTTTTGATGACGCCTATAGGTAAAGAAAACATGTTGTTGATTCATAAATGAATGGTAAACCAATGACTAATATTGTTTTCAGCTTGATGGTAGAAGAACTAGCTCAATGTAAGAAATTATTAAACGAAAAGACTGAAAATTTACAACAAGCAATAAAACAATTACTTGACGAGCGATGCCGAGTGCGAGACATGATGCTATGTACTTACAAGAACTTGTACAGTCTCCACGAAAAGTGGCTTGAAAACATCGCAATATCAGAATATGTTGGCAACAGTAAGATGTTCAATCGTCCTATCGGGAACCTGAACTTTAACGCGACTATTCCACATTCGACAAACTTATTGGATATGTCATCAATCAACCTGAAACTGTCTGAAAATATCAGCAGTTCCGTCGAAAAGCAAGATATTAGTCATTTGAACAGCTTGCCTACTGTCACTGAAGGGGAAAAGAATGCTGAAAATGTAAGTGGATACCTAATATTTATGTGACCCCTGACATGACCTCACCACATTAATCTTAGCTTGGATTATGCAAATTCAAAATAATGAAAAGAATCGCCGCGACGGCAACGTCCGCTAATGCGTATCTGCGCTCTATGATAATAACATAACAATTCACATGTCCTCGAAAAAACTATCATATACAAAAATATTAAGTTTTTTAGATAATACCAACTTCGATTTATCTTTGCTATAGAGCAATTGCAAGCAGGGCTGCCAGTAGATATTTTTAAATTATCTGCGCAATGTTTTTGAAATTATACAAAATTCAAAGTCAGGAAACAAACAGTGCTTAAATTTTAATTTAAAATTTTTAAACGTTATTTGTTTTTTTATTACGGTACTCACAGCCTTAGCGCGCATCTATGTGGCAACTCAAAAAACATCACCATAGCAAATTCAGATAATAGAATTTATGCTTTCCGTATCAAATTATACATCCAGGTCCAGGATACAAAGAGAATACAATCAGTAACCAAATTAAACAGTTTTTGTATCCAATTATACAATCTGGCAGCCCTGATTGCAGGTAACCGCCATAAGCGTACTACGAAAATAAGTCACCGAATGGCACAAGCTAGTTTTTTTACGGAAAGCATTGGTAAGCGCACAAAAATCTTTAAAATGGTCTCAATTACTACTGCTGAGCATGAGGACCTGGGTTCGTTCCCCATTTCGGATAAAGTCATTGGGTTTTACCCTCAGAAATTTCTCAGTAGCAACCACGGAGTCTGGATTTGTGTCAGCTTGATGGCAATAAGCTTGCCTCCTATTACATGGGATTTAAACATAACTAGCAAAATGTGGGGCTACAGTTAAACCTGCTTTACCCTTTGGGGAAAACATGCGTGCTATTATGTTTATAATTTTCATAATTATAATCCAACAGATAATGGCGACGCCTCTAGACGTCAGGAAGGTGAGCGAGGAGCCAGTGAACGCGTTAGTCCACCACGCTTACACCAGCAGCGGCCACACTCCGCGGCCAATCGCCTCCTGCGTGCACTGCCACGGGAAAGTTCAGCTACTGTGATTGGTTAAAACGTAATAACGGTGAGGAATGCGTTACGCTTGGGGACGCAGCACAATACTAGGTATACAGAAACGAGCGGTAAGAACTGTAACAGTGTGGTTTGCCTTTGCAGCACTATGTTTTAGCGTTTGACTATATGCAAGTATGTGAAATTGCCTTCACGGCACTTGATAAGCTTTATTAAGTTGTGGTAAGTATACTTAGATTGTTGACGATATTCTGTAATAAATAAAATGGTTGTTTGTAGATATAAATAAATATCCAGAACTTTGTAAAGCTTGTGGCTAAATAATAACAGCCGCACGGTTTGATCTTCAAGGTTAAGCGCTTGCAAGGTCGATCCGTGGATGGGGGATCAGTCATTACGTGCCGAGTTTCTGCCTCCGTGCCTGGGAAAGCACGTTAAACCGTCGGTCCCGGCTGCCATTTGTAGGTCTGTCGACAGTCGTCAATGGCCTGAAAGACTGACTACCAACGGGTATCGTATTACCCAGAACTAACTAGGTTGCGCAGGTCCGATACGCAATCGCTTCATGTAAAATGCTGGTAGTCAGCTACATCTGGTTAGACTGCAAGTCTACCCTTACATAGTCGGAAAAAGGTTAGGCAGATGATGAACTTTGTAAATCGGTTGATTAAACAGACAAGCAATCCGATAATAATGGCGACATGATGCCATTCTGCCTACCCCGTCAGGACTACAGGCGTCCCGAAACAGCACAGAAGTCCTGTTAACTTATATATTACACTTGTTCATAAATTTCGAAAAGAAGGTCATCTCCACTTAAACACTATTTGACATTTGTTGCAGGAAGAGGCTAGTGGTAAATATATTTAAAGTTAATTCAATAAATAATTTTATATTTTTATAGGTATAATGGTGCTCTGTATTATTAGCAATAATATAAATTTGCGTGGCAATTTTTTTTTTAGTTGTATAATTACTCAGCGTCGTCAATTTGACTGTTTTTCGTGTCATTATAACATGTCACGTCTTGAAACGTAGACATAATAACTGAAATTTATTTGGGTATTTTAAAGTGAAATCGTTTTTATTCAACCTCTATTGTCTCACTGCTGGGCAGAGGTCTAAAATATTATTTACTAACATATTTTAATCTATTTTTATCGAAGTGCATGAGGTTCGCCTTTTTATTGCATTTCTCGAGGTTAAGTTAAGTGTTGACCTTATCGACACATGTCTAGATCTACTCTGTGCCAATTAGCGGAAATGTGCAAAAATGAATTATTACCATAATTGGAAACGTGTAAGTAACAGGAAAATATGCGATTTCTTTATTATTATTTTTTTTTTTTAATAATTTTACTTTAGTTTGTAAAGTGTATTATTATAATAATGATTACCTTTTTATAATAAAATAATATAGGAGTGAGTTGAATATCTTTAAAAACCATTCCAATAAAAGCATTTTTGTGTAAAAATGTACATAATCCTGATAATAAAACTATTTATTGTTACTGTTATGTTTTTATTTCGTACAAATAACAAAGTTTGTTATGATTATGATGTGATGTTAAGTATATGTATAAAAATGGTACCTATTGTTTTCTTCGCTTATATCACAGGTTTGATATTACTATCGTTACATATTATGTAACTCATACTCTTATCAAAACATTAAAAAAAACTGATACCGTCCGCCAGTGAAAATATTTGTGACTAAACAGGAAAAGTATAACTACAAAAATGTAGGTGCTTATCCAAAACAATTGTACTTTTCACAAGTTAAAAGCAATCTAGATGTAGACCAGGTCTCCTAGATATTACACACTTATTTTTATTACCTACACTATATTTCAGGCAAAAGATCTTCACACTACCGCTACGAGCTTCAGACTTCTACGGCCTAATACATTTGAAGCAACATCAGTACCGAAACAAAAGCAACTCGTCGCGCGCAGTGTGTGAAGCTCCTTTTTTTTGCTATTTAGGGTAAGACTGCTTTCTGCAAACGTTGATTGTGGAACTGCAACATTTCTGTGCCGGTGTAGTTGTATGCTAGGTAATCGCGGACAGCGATGTACTTGGCGCCTCCGAACCAGTCGATCATCGCGATTTGGGCGATCTTCAGCTTAGCTACGAACCAGTTGTGATCTGAAAACGGGAGAAGCAAAACAATTAGTCATTTCTTTGGGTTCTTACAGCAGCTACGTAAAATTATTACGGTAGTAGGTTTATCATTTATGTTTCAAAAAGTGGAACTTGAAATAAAATTACAAATTGGGTGTCACTACTCAATTCTTCATCCTGTACAAAACCTGGAGAATACCGGTCGTCTATATACAGTCTTCTGCCTTACTCTTAGCGCAATATAGGTGTGATTTTATATCTGATTCTAAACCAAATTATTATCTGTAGATATCCGTAGTTTAGTGGAGAATTATCCATAGACGACCCATAAAGCGGAAACCGTAGAAAAGTTTGAAAGAATATTTATTAAAAAACTTTATGCACAAGAACTGCACTATGGCGGACTTAATGCCGTAGCACAGTGTTTTATGAAGCCCTTTTTTCGGACATCGCATTTTTATTAAAGAGGCTAATAGATAAAATCATTTTAAAGAAAAATTTCAAATCCCCATTAAGCTATCAAGTCTAGTTTTTGAGATATTAATTTTTGAAAATCATCATATTTTAAGCCGGATACTTAGAAAAAAAATGATTTCTCATAAACCAAGTATGATATGCAATAATGATGTTAAAAGCATCGATAGCGCCTCTTATGCTGCATATTTTAAAACACAAATGAACATCGTAACTTGGCTAGATCCAAATTTATATGAGATTTTTGGTTTTTAGTTTTTCTTAATTTTCGCGAGGATTCTGCCGTATTGGGAAAAGTTATTTATACCAAAATTACTCTCATTACTTCCCCAATGCACCACTTAAATTTCACATCCCAATTCCATGGAATCTAGAAGTTATTCAACATTTTCTTTTTTTGTTAGGGTTGTCACAGTTATTACCCAGATATTAATAACTCAATTTATATTCGAGATCGATTATTAAAACCTATTTTTATATCCCGAAGGCGCGTACGCGTACGCGCGTACGGAAGCTTACTTCTAAGCGTACGGAAGAACGCAAATCGAGTTAGTGGGAGTTTTAACCAGAAAACTGTTACCGCCTTCACCGTGTGGAGGTACTCCCAGCTTATGTTATTACTATTGCGAGCGTGTATTTTGCGTATCATCAATCATGTAGTACGTAGGTACTTCAAACCAGGGTTTAAATCAAAATAGTTTAGCTGGATTCAGAGTCCTACGTCAAAAGTCAAAATTTTTGCCAATTCAATTAACTTGGAATGTAAATAATATTTTTATCATTACCAGATAAGCCAAACCACTTTATTTATATATCAACGAAAATGCTACCAGATTAGTTTTTTTTTTTGACAAAACCAATCAGATCCGGATATAATTTTCTTTTCTGAGAGCATGACAACCCTGACGACATAAAATCCGGACCAAACTTAAAAATGTTGTAGTTTCTAGATTCCACGGAATTGGGATGTGAAATTTAAGTGGTGTATTGGGGAAGTAAAGAGAACAATGTTGGCGTAAATAACTTTTCCCAATACGGCAGAATCCTCGCGAAAATTAAGAAAAATTAAAAACTAAAAATCTCGTATAAATTTGGATCTAGGCAGGTTATGATATTCATTTGTGTTTTGAAATATGCAGCATAAGAGGCGCTATCGATGCTTCAACATCATTATTGCATATTATACTTGGTTTATGAGAAATGATTTTTTTTCTAAATATCCGACTTAAAATATGATGATTTTCAAAAAACTATATCTCAGAAACTAGACTTGATAGCTTAATGGGGATTCGAAATTTTGCTTTAAAGTGATTATATCTATTAGCCACTTTAATAAAAATGCGCTGTCCGAAAAAAGAGCTTTATAAAACACTGTGCGTAGGCATTTTCTACCAGTCTACCTTAGGGTGATGCAGAGATAATATACAGTAGGTGCAATAACAGAAAGAAAGACTAGAACATATTTATAACTAAAACATATAAGAATAAATACTTATATACATACATATAATAAACTATATAAAGTTAAGAGAGATAAACAAGAAAAACAACAACAACTTCAGTTCTGAGACGAATATCATTAATTTCTAAGTCTATGTAGGATAGACATGAATACGTACCCGGAGGGAAGTCGGCCATCGACGGATGCCTTTCAAACAACGCCGCCTTTGCGAACTCATACTCCGGTGTTTGCTCCTTGATCTAAAGAGACAATTAGACCATTATAGATACAGACCGATCATTGTCAAGTGCTTCGCAAAATATGCTGTTGTTTCGATAAAAGATAATACAGCACTTTATTTAAAGCTTATCTAATACTAAGTACATAGATTATCGATATCGTTATGTTCTGCAAACACTACACTGATATTTTATTGTAAAACACATTTATAAGCGTTAGTGAGCTTCTAAAGTTCGTTGTTTACCGATTGAACGCCCTTTCCGGTCGATAGATTTCGATTGGTGATGATTGCTTCGTATGACTACGACTCAGGGTCAATTTTAGAATAGATAAATTCGTGTAGCTTCCCGTATGTCCGGGTACAGCTGTTTGGAGATAAAATATATGTGTGTATTAGTCTAAACGCGGATAATTTAAGTCGGGAAGAGTTTTCCATTATAGACCGACCGCTTTAATGAGTCCTCCGCCTTGCTCCATCAAATGCACATTAAGCGTCCACAAAGTCCTAACAATATCCCACAGGTCATTTGCTATTCTGAGAAATTTTGTATTTTATTTTTAATCATTAAATAATTAAACTAACTAAATACATAATTAATTAAAAACTTTTAAATAACCTATTTGCTATTAGATATTACGATACTAATTGAACCAATACGTGATCAACCTTCAGAATATTCCATTTAAATTGATTCCTTCGCGAGGACTCAGCGGTCGGTCTATAGATGACGGCACGGTTGGCGCAGTGGCTGAGCGATTGACTGCTGCGCTGCGTGTCGCGGGTTCAATCCCCGCACGGAACAAATATTTGTATGATCTACAGGTAGTTGTTCCGGGTCTGGCTGTTTGTGTATGTGAGTTTAAATGTTTGTAAACGCACCCACGATACAGGAGAAATTCCTAGTGTGGGGCAACGTTTTTTTTAAAAAGAAAAAGAAAAAAAAGAAGATAAGAGTAGTCACGCATTGATTAAATAAAGCATTTAATCGTTAACTTTAAATGCTCCGGCTTCCAGAAAGGGGTGGGATAATCATAGAATCTAACACATCAGTCCACCAGCATTGGCTTGGTCAGTCAGGTACAGTCCTTTTACAATTATTTTACCTACATCTGAAAGCAGAAACACAACAACAAGCATAGATTGTTACCATCATAGAGACCTCTTTGATTTTAACTGCGATACAAAATCTGTTAAGCCGAACTAGACCTAATCCGAGCCAAATATGACCAATGGCCAGTATCATTGTCTAATTTAGGACTAAAAAAGTTTAAATGAATTCATACCTTCTTCATCTTTCCTGACAGCATCAACCTGGTACATCTTGGGTCTTCAGGGTCAATCTTCTGGTTCTCGCAGTACCTCGTCTCTTCGAGCGATACGAGAACGGTAGCGCGGCTGTTTTTCTGTTGATAAGGAATTTGTTTTTGTTTTTTTTTTTAAATTGGTGTTTCCATAAAGCACGCTAGTTATTATTACATATTTTTTTATGTCCTCAAGTCGATAAGCTAAGGAGGAAAACTCTAAATTAACGAATTTTGTATCGGTGGTATTAGCATTCCGGTAATGGCATTATTCTTTAAAGCTGCCAAATGGCGAACCGTTATCCATATCACTACCCAAGTTATAAATAACTCTAAAGTTATTTCAGGCAGGCAGTCACATAAGTATTAGTCCTCAAACTAATATGGTGCCTTGGTGACGAGTACCTACTTGATGTCGGTAATCTAGCGTTTAGTTAGGTGGTGCTGCATTTAAGCGAAGAAGGGACAACGACTTGCTTATTAGGTGATGATACGATTGTGATGGGTGAAATGTGATGGATAATATATAGCAGAGAATGATGATCTTTTGTACGCTTGTCAGTAACAACTATGTCATTTTCATTTCGCTGATGTATTAAAACAGACGGCAATGTGTCTCATGAATGATGTGATGTGATGATGAATGCACCAGCCTTAGGTGCTATTGCTACTCGTGAAGACTGGAGGTTATCCAGGATGATGATCAAACTTACCGATAAATCCCGAGCACTGAAGTCCAGTGGTGACATGTAGAAGTAAGGCACACCGGTGGAGTTAGCAAGGGATCCATCCACAATGGACTTGACGTTTGAGAACGGGAACCCTTCGATGGCTGGCAGAATTGATATCGTGGCCAATGACGCCCAATCTGGTAAAATAATAAACGAGACACATAAAGCCGGGTACACATTGATGAAATGTAACATGAGATGTAACACAAATAAGCCGAATTTGTTTCAACGTGTGATACATTTCATGTTACGTTTCACAAATCTGTACCTGGCATTACATTTGTGAACATTTATATTGTAGCTGTTTATTGTCCCATAATAAATAAAATAAAATAATAACCCGTTTGTATTTTCCCTATAAGTATGTAGGTTTAGGTAGAATAGTACCTGTTGATATCCATATTACGCCGGTTCTGTAGAAGTCACAAGTGTAACAGGGTGACCCTATAGCCTTCTACCGACGATAAATTCCAACTACGGGTTGATACAGAGTATCAGATGGTAAAACCCAATAACACTGCCCGACTTAAGCATCGAACCCAAGACATGCTCAGCCGTAGCGTTTGCACACAACCAACGAGGCAGTAAACAGATAAGTACACAAGGAAAATAATTATTTACGTAAGTATGTAAGTACTTTTAAGGAATAGACGCGACAAACTTCACGTAAGCACTCGCTCTGTAGGTATTATGATGAATTTGAATAAGTATTGCTAATGTAATTTACATAATTGTACCGCTACTTTCAGGGACGATTTTACCTAGATAGACAGCAAACAGTTGAATAGGTAGGACAATTTGGGACTGAATTTCACACTAATTAGATATAGTGATAAGGTATAAGATTTTAAACTATCATGGTCACTAACATTATCATTAACGAAACGGGATATTTACAGGATTTTTTTAAAAATTTTATACCTTCAGTTTATCCGTGATCATAGTGCTTGCAACAGCGCCGAAAT
Source organism: Noctua comes (assembly GCA_963082995.1). NCBI lineage: Eukaryota > Metazoa > Arthropoda > Insecta > Lepidoptera > Noctuidae > Noctua > Noctua comes. The sequence continues at coordinate 12,720,402 of OY720270.1, forward strand.
ATGGGGAACTCGAAAGAAATCAGTAAACATGGTAAATATCCCGTTGATAAGGTTTCCATGTGGATGAGATAAAGATCATAGCTGGTGGCTTACTAGTTCTGTAGTTTCTGGTAGCTAGTTTTAAGTGATAAGGTTACATTCCATTCGAAGGACGTCCATTGAAATATGGGCCTCCTTCAAACATCGCCATTCGCCACATCTACCACCGGTCCTGCCTACCGGAGCCGAATCCAATTATCCAACAAATAAGCACTTAATGTAATTCGGGGAATATTCTATAGTATGCCTTATAAAGGGTGTAACAAGACCCTTAACGTTAGTTTTTTTTTAAATACATGTTTTTAATGTAAGATTTTTACTTTAAACATCTCCACGACCCCCGGTACCATTCAATCCCTCCATCAGCACAATGTTTTGTGTGCGTTACATTGCGTCCTACCGTAAAACTTGATTTATCGCCCAAAAAAAAAAGTCGTTTCCCAGCAATAATTTTTGCGTAAAGTTACTTAGTTTGATGTACATAATGCTTGGTTGACGGCTTCGTTAAGGGTCCTATATAATGAAGGAAATTGGTATAGGACTGCCTCGTTGGTCTAGTGGTCGCAAGCGCGACTGCTAAGCATGAGGTCCTGGTTTCGATTCCCAGGTCGGGCAGATTTATTAGGTTTTTCCATCAGGAATTTGTCCGTAGCAGCCACGGGAGTCTGGATTTGCGCCCGGTTGATGGCAATAGGCTCGCCCCCTATTATATGGGACTTGAAACATAACTGGCGAAATGTGCGTGTACTATTACGTACACCTCTGCTTAACACTTAGATTACAGGCGTGATGTTATGTTTTGTTTATGAAAATGGTATAGAAATAATGATATCTCTCTGCTTACATCTCCTGAACATGCAAGCGTAATGCTTTTCCTTCTCATTATTCATTGCATGGTGCCATTAATAGTTAAGGAGCTTAAAACATAAAATTCTTTACCTGCATTGTGCAACACGTATCTGGCCATAGGAATAATCTTCTTGTGGTCAGGAGGATCCTGCCCATAGTTTGCCTTTGTGGTCATCTCATTGGCATTTTCCCGCCAACTGTTTTCTCGACCCTCATGTTTCCACTTGCACTCCGCGTAGGAATTCAAAAAACACAAGCAAGCAAATAAAATAACTTCCCACTTCATTTTAATGCCCTGCAAGGAAAATAGTACTGGTTTAAACTAACGTACACATGAAAAACAAAAGAAACTGTTTAAAATAAAATATTCCGACTATAAAAGTTAAACTGAATTTATTCACGTCGAATATTTGAATACAGTGCCAAAAACACAAGTCACGTTGTGTATGTTTATTTTTAACCAAAGTAGGCGGAATATGCGCAAATAATAGCAAATCACGTACGAAACAAGTAGACACGTTCGTTTTCTATCGTCGCCGGACCGCGACTGAATGAGTATGAGTGTGCAGATTAACACACGAAATAATGGAAGTATTATTTAATTACGTAAAACAAATTAAGGATAAGTTTCGTTAACAAATACGTGCTTATTGATAAAAGAGCATATTAATTAGCGTACCTTATCTAAACCAATATTTAAGTTAAGAGTTCAATGCGTCGTAAATACGCACGAAAAGAGGAAAGTCATTCATAACAAAACAACGATCAACTGTGAAGTGAGTCAGCAGTCAGACAGGTGTTTGACATTTAAGATCCCATTATAGTTCAAGAGACGGACACGTGTCGACTACCTAACGCAGTTGCAACATGCACTTCTTAAATAATAATGTAAATTGTGTACTATTTAAATTATTTTGTGGACATCATATAACTTATTTACGCACTGAGAATATTTTTATAGTTTAGAATCAAGACTTAGATTTTGTTACAGTAAATATTAGAATGATATCGCCGGGACTTTAGGATAATCCGTATTTTTCTGTTGAATAAGTAAAAAAATGCCTACCTAACGTGCTCGGCCCAACAGCAAAACAACGAATGGCTTACCAGACCACTAGCAAAAATCATCTTAATCAACAAAATTAATTATATTACGATAAAAACATCACGTACGCGATAAGAGGCCGATTGAATTGACCCAAGTACGTGATTTAGCACAACAGTTGAAGTAATTGTTTATCTTGCATAAGAGATTATTAATGCTTTTTGTAAGGTGGATCTGAAGATACGGTTATCAAGGAAAAATAAACAAAGAGTTTTTTTATGAAATATATTTTATTTTGTCAATTTTTTTGACGATACAAAGTAATTATGTTTAAGTTAGATGTCAGTAAGGGTATGTCTATGAGATACTGAGAGTAACATCTTTTAGTGCACAAGCACTTATCGCGAATCCAAGTGACATTTAAATGAAATGTCCTTGTAAGATCAAATTACTTAAAAACATAGATTACCGAAAATTGGATCGATAAATTGAATGAAATGACTGTATACTCAATCACATACAGAACTAGATACATGAAACGATGTACGTCAAATTCATCCATCCTCTCAAAAATGCAATCAATACACAAATTCAATCTTACACTAGGTAGTGAGAAAATTCTAAAATAAATTAACGTTGTTGAGTGCTCTTGGCGATCTGCTCCTTGAGCATCAGAATACTGGCTCGCTGTTCTGGTGGGAGCAGCGCGATTTGCTCGTCCGAAAGTTGCAGCACTTGCATGATGAGAGCGGCCTGTGACAGAAGAAAAAGAATTGTTGGACAAAGAAGACAGTCAATGTTATTATTTTCTATTTTTTTTTTTTGTTATCTTTTTTAAGAGTGTACGTTTCTTAATCTTTCAATAAAACAAGGATAATGCCCTCACTATTTTTCCTTGGAACAAGAAAAACACAATTATATTTTTAGCAACTTCTCTTGATTAATAATATGTACCTACTGCACTACCTATTGCAAAAATATATATTTTTTATTTTTTTTTGCCAACAATGTCTCTAAATAATTAAGTAAATAAAATAGAGTAGTTTTTGGTAACATATCATATCAATTCAACATTAAAATCCCTTTCCAAGTTATGTCTCTATTCACCCTTGCCTTTCCTATTCACCCCGTTTTACGGTAATGACTTTCCAGCTTCCTGTCCGACATGCACTTATATAAGTGAAGGAGAGTCAATCGTATAGGTTGTAAGACTCTTTATAACCAAAATAAGGTGAAGAAATAATATTAAACTAACCTTCTCTTGATCCGAAGCACCAGAAGGAATACCCTGGATAGTCCTAGCCTGCGCCGCGCTCGGCATACCGGGTGGCATTTGTTCTGAAAATAAATATTAGTTTAACACCATAAATCACAGCAGTTTTTCTGTATCAATGATTATCTTGTTGTTTTTATTTGCATTAGAACTATTTGGTTTGCAACCCATAGACAAAGTTTCGTGAAAGCAGTCTACATTACAATTCGCTTTAGAAACCCGCTGTGACTAGACCTTCAAAACCTTCCTTGAAATAAATTAGTTTTAACATAGTGAGGTGATTGACCTCACTATGACTCTGTTTGTCGTCATTTTGAAAACTACTATCAGTTTTAAAAGCTCGACTCATTGACAATAATGTGTTTTTGTATTAATCTTTGCAGCAGAATTATAAATTGTAAAATACATTTGACCCAGGATTTTTTTTCATGACATATTTGATAGCTTACAAAGCATGCGTACAATATAATTATCTGTTACATCACTGCTTTGCGTCATACAAAAACAATTGATTAGGGTGGCATCCGCAACGCCAATACGCTACGTTACGTGGTAGGGGACATGCTCTAGAGCAGTGATCCGCAAAGTGTGTGCCGCGACACACTGGTGTACCGTGTTCACTAGTTGGTGAGTCTCGGAAAAATAAGGTTATCTCTTAAAGTAAAATAGACAAATTGAAGAATAGAAATACCTTCTGAAACAGCCAGAAAACCTTAATAATAAGTGTTGATTAATATTAGGTAAAAATTGATTTTTCATTTATGGTGTACCTCCAAAACTTTTCGATTTTCGGAAAATGTTTGCGGATCACTGCTCTAGAGAACCAACTCGTAGGGCTATTTAGGGTGAAATCACATTTGCAGGTACGGATTAGCGTTTTCGAGTATCTCTATTTCATTTTGTTACGTAAAGGCTTCATTTGGTGGAGCGAGAAGTCAGGTCGCAAGCATTCGCCAGTCTAAATATAAAATAAGTGACAGAAAGGGAAAATATGCAAATAAATGCTGATCTGTGCCTGTGCGTGTAAATGTGATATCACTCCTATTAGCTTTTACCCGCGACCACACCCGCGTGAAGTCGAAAATGTCCTACTACCTGCGTACCATCTCTACTAATATTAAAAATGCCAAAATAACTCTGTCTTCTGGACACAGGATTTATTCACTATGTCCCCAACTCCTGTTGACTAATTTTCGACCTTCAAGTGAGTCTAAGTGCGCAAGCAACTTATTCCCGCGCACTTCGCCACTTTTAAAAATGGGCAATGCCAACATCCCTGAAATGGCATAAATTATACTTACGCTGCTGAATCTTCTGTTGCGTGCGTGGGTCGTTGGACCGCACTCGAGGGTCTGAGTTGAACGATTGCGTCTGCATGCTCGCTAGCCGCGGGTCGCGAGGGAAACCACTGTTAAATACAAAATATATTAAAGCATGTTCTAGTATAATTAGTAAACATTTATTCAAGTACACCTCTGTATCTGAATTACAGGCTATCAGCTTATAATGGCAAAAGTATGTCGATGAAGTATTCTCAACAGTATTGTGTAGTATTATGGATGCAGTGGAGGTGTTCTCAGATCAAAAAATTATTTTGATCTGTTCATGATTATTATGATAATCAGTAGAACATTCTTTCAAATTCACATTATAAAAACAAAAAATATATATACAAAACTACGCACGACGACCAATTAGGCTATGCAAAACCAGTACACGCTGATCTCTCATTGTACGGGAAGCTCATACAAAGCGAGGTCAGGTTATAATGGATTTGTATAGCTTGATGTGTCGCAGAGTGTACCAATGAATGTGACAAGTCCAGTATAATTGAAACCATTCAAATAAACAATATTAATCTGCAATGAAGAACATAATATAAGTTAGAACAAGGTGTATAACGCTACAGACAAGCCAGAACAAAAACTAAAGACATAATGCACCTATAAGTTACATCATAAAATGTCACTTACGTCTGTTCTGTTGGCTTTTCCACTGGGGAAGCAATACTTGAGAGAAAAAGCGAAACATCAGCAATATGTATATTTACATGTAAATAATTTGCAACAGCTAAGTACTTACAAGGAAAGTTTAAAATGTACAAAGCTGCTTTTACATGACAGTTGTATATTAGATATCCAGGAATTATTGTGGAGACCAGCAATATGCGGTTATTAATCATCATCTCGCTATATGGTGCAATTTGTTGTCTAAAGCAATTATTTACTTGTAATATTACAAGTAAAGCTCTCTTAATACCAGCAATATATTCAATTACTTCCTATAAAACGGAGAATTTTGGCGAAATTCTTGGGATTTCAATTAATCCATATTTAGAAGGTTGGTAACATTCTCTAAGCTCATTTCAAATACATAGAAAAAGAAGGAGTTTTAGTACAGTAAACGTCACACGCCTTTTTGCCGGGGTACAGTAAGATACAGAAAAAATGTAGACGTACGGGTCCTGTCCGTGATGCTGCGGCGGCGGTACGGGGTGTGGCGGCACGGGCGGCAAGCTGCGCATGTCCTGGTCCAGCAGCTGCGGCGCGACCGCACCGCGCCCGCGCAGGTCCACGTCGCCCATCGCCGGACGAGCTACAGACACAATTTTATAAGGGTATGAAGAACAGGTTGTAAAGTTCCCCAGCCTACATTGAATAGGGATGATCCTCTGACCAGGTGGGGTGGGCCACTACACGACGGGTGTTGTCAGTCTGTTGTATATACCCTAATCTTGCGGATAACTCTTCGTATGCGATGTAGGATTTGCGTGACGTCAGGTGATGTGTAGATTGTATTATTAGGCCATGAAGAGTCCGCCACAATTATCAAACCATTTAAACATGAATTACTAACTTGTAGTAGTTGTCTAATTAATCTAACCCTGAATCAGTCAAGCAGGAGAAAACTTGGTTAACCTTTTGGCCGCCATTGTCACATATACGTGACAAGCAAGCGCGTGCCCTGTACGCCAAACGACCCAATATATGACAAAATGGTAGGTGACATTTTGGCTTGGCATGGAGGGTACGCGCGAGCGTTTATGCTCTGGCGTTCAAAAGATTAAACAAAGATAAAACTTACGCGTATATTGAGCTGGGGGCGGCACAGGCGCCGCAAGCAGTGGAGCCATTTGTGGTGGTGGGTCTAGAGAAATAGAATTTTATTGTTCATTACATGTTTACAACACACGGGCATGGTGAATACTGATTGATGTCCAAAATAAAGTGCTGTCTCTTAACAAAGTATTAAAAAAAATATGGCAGTAGAAGTTATTTTCTTTTATTTGCTTACATTAGAATGAGGATACAACTTACCCCGTGGTGGATTGTTTGGCATATAGTGGTTTGAAGGAGGAATCTTGTCTCCTGGCTGAATCAGTGGTGGTAGTGGGTTACTGGGATGTAACATACTCTGCAAAATTAAGGATATAAATCAGTTTGTTATGCAAGCTTTAATTGTTTTCATTTTACAGAAATGGTATGTCCAATACAATATGAATGTTTACACTTATATTACATTATTAAATCAAAAGTTTCTTGATACTTCTTTATAAATTAATATTGTTTAAGACAAACTTTTCAGTTGGTCTAAAGTTTTAAATGAATATAATACTCACAACTGCAGTGGCTGGGTCCACAATCCTCATAATAACTTGTGCTTGCAGCAAGGCATATGCCAGTTGGGGATTCTGTAACATCATATTCCTTGCTTCGTTGGGATTGTTCTGTAAAAATAATAACATAACATCACCCCTGTAATCCCTGAACTGTTAGACAGAGGTGTATCTAATAGTAAAACCACATTTCGCAGTTATGTTAAAAGTCTCATGATACTAAGCAAGAATATTGGGAAATCCCTGATGAAAAACGAAATAACACTTGGCCCAACCTAGAAATCGAACCCAAGACTTCTTGCCCAACAGTTGCGCTTGCAACCACTAGACCAATGAGGCAGTCAATGGTAAACCCAAGGCTGGTATTACAGATCCTAACTCGAAGACCCAAACATTACTTAACACAAGGGTTGACATTAGTTTTAAGTAATTTACCAATACCATAACCAAGGCTCAAGCTTTGACTTGGATTAGACCATGTTATATCAGTCTTATATAGACCAACCACTTTAATGAGTCCTCCTCCTTGCCCCATCAAAGGCTCATTAAGCGTCCACAAAATCCTAACAATATCCCACAGGTTATTTGCTTTAAAATAACATTAATCCACATAGGTACTACGATACAAATTGAACCAATATGTGATCAATCTTCAGAATATTCCATTTAAATTGCTACCTTTGTGAGGACTCATAAAAGCAGTCGGTCTATAGTCATTGGAGTTGTTGTTGAAGTCTGTACTTTAATATTATGATTATACAGTTACCTTAATATGTAAAACGTATGATTGGAATAGATATCTCATTGTTATTAATTAGTACCTTTAAAAACTTACTTATTGCTTTTTTTATGCCAATTATATGTAGCAGTTTGAGGCAGACTTAAGCAGGCGTTGTAACTTACAGTACAAAAAAAAAGAATTATACTGTTATATCTACCTGTATACAAAGCTTCATTTGTTTCATCAGTTCAAACATTTGTTCAGGTGGTAGGGTGGCTACGGCTTTGCTGATAGCTTCTGGTGCTTTCTCCGGTTCAACCGGTTCTCCATAGGGATTTTCGATCTGAAATATTTGTCAAAGGCTTAAGTCTTAACAATAACTATTCCTACATTATTTTTACCAAGCACAGGTGTATTATCAACCGAGTTTTCTATGACAAATGCAACTTATACTAAAAGTTTACGTGCATGTAAGTATTTAGTACTAAAAATGTTCTTGAATGAAAATAGAATTGTATTAAGTTCAAACTTTACTAAAGTAGCTTTTGATAACATTTGTTACAATTAACTGAAATAGTAACATGCATTGCTTAGCATCATGCAAGATTATGCCTTACTGCTAGGCAGCAGAACACAATAACTAGTCGATTTGTTACCTGAGGTCCCTGCATCAATGCTTGCATTTCCATCCTAGACTTCTCAGTACAAGCATTGTCGACACGGAGGGATCGCCCTCCGATTTCGTACCCGTTGAGGTTTCGCATAGCGCTGAGAGCAGTCTCCTGATCCTTATATTCACAGAATCCATAGCCCTTAGGTTTGCCGGTTTCCCTGTCAAATACCAGCTTGAAGGAAAGCACTGGACCGACCTCACTGAATATATCTTTCAGTTTCTCTTCTGTAGCTTCGTAAGGTATATTACCGACTAAAATTGAAACACTAATATAATACTATCTGTTGATAATTTACTATAGTTTAGGATATCACGTGTTGATTTTATCTTACCGAAGACCGATCTCATGGATTTGTCCATGATACTTTGTTCCTCCTTTTCTTTGCTTTTATCCATGGTTGATATATTTTCGTACACTAGTAATTACACAAAAAGCCTCAGTATGTTAGGAATCTAACTTTTATTTCCAAATAAAATGTTGACAGTTAGTTAGTTGTCGGCGACGACAAACAAGCTTAGACCAAGGAGCTTTATAAACTAACCTAACCGGAATACAAAACAAAATCCAAACCGAGCGAGATAGCTTATTGGTGTAATATGTCCTTGTCCTGCAATTGCCAGTAGAAAAAAAATCGTTAATCACGCTGATAGCTAAACTAGCACGTAAATCGTAACGGAATTAATTTAATATTCAAATACTAAACATTAAAATAATAATTTCTTGCGAAATAAAGTAAGCCTAATATAAATTAAATTGTTTATGAATTAAGTTATTTTTGAATGGCAACATTTGACACTCATCTAAACAAACAATATGGCCGATACAATTTCACATTGAAGTCATATTTTTGCGTTATCAAGTTCTTTTTACATTACTTAAGTGAAATCTTCCTCTTTAAATATCGTGAAATCGAGTTGTGTGACGGGGTGTAATAATGACGGGTTTGCTGGATGAAATTTACTTTTTCAGATTAGTTCTTATAACTTTGTTTACAAATTACGACTAGGGTGACAATGATTTAGAAATGTAAACGGGGATCATGAAAATATTGTAAAGAATACGCCTATTCTATTATCCATATCGTTATTTATAATCTTGTGCAAATGCGTACAAAATTCAAAACATTGTTATTTATAATGCATTAGCAAAACTTAATCAATTACTCAATTTTATATTAACAAAATAACTTCATGAAAATAAACATTTGAATTCTATCTTTACTTTTTACTAGCTTTTGCCCGCGGCTTCGCTCGCGTGGATGTCGAAAAATATCCGACGGGAACGTACTAAAAGTAACCTACAGGTTAATCCAGGTTATAAACGATCTGTGTGCCAAATATTATACAATTCCGTTCAGCCGTGTTTGTGCAAACCGGAACATACATCCAAACAAACTGACCAAAATTCTAAAAACTATATTTTTGGCATCAGAATCGAATATTCAATGTAAGGTTTGATTTCGTTACTATTTATTTTACTACGTCCGCGTAGAGTTTAAACTCTTTTTAATCGACTTCCAAAAGGAGGAGGTTATCAAGTCGACTGTTTTTTTTTTTTTTGTGTGTATGTTCAGCGATATCTTCGCCAATTGTGAACCGATTTTGATGATTCTTTTTTTGTTTGGAAGAATATTATTCCGCGGTCATCCCATTTTTTATTTGGTGAAGATCTAATGGGGATCTTCGGAGATATAAATGGAACTCTTCAATAATAGACAGCAAATTTGTCGTGATTGCTGCAATCGCTTGGATGTTTATTGTCTACACAACACCATAACATAACATCACGCCAGTATGCTCTGAGGGGGTACGCAGATGTGTAAGATGTGTAGAGTACACCCCCATTTTAACAGTTAAGAATTTTAAGTTCCATTTATTGGAGATAAGCCTATTACTATGACATATATTGTAAACGGTTCACAAATTTTTCCCCGAAACTCCTTTGACAATTTTTAACCGACTTAAAAAAAAGGAGGAGTTTCTATGTTCGACTGTATGTATTTTTATGTACCTATGTTCACTGATTTCTCCGCCAATTGTAGACCGATTTTCATAATTCTTTTTTATTCGAAAGCCTATACTCCTGAGGTAGTCCCAACTCAGAATCTGATGGTGGGATCCCAGGGAAATTGAGGGCAACCCTCAAATTTTATAGGCACATACAATATTTTTCATATACTCTCCAACACAATTCAGATATTTGTGCCTGGTATTCATCATCTCATGTTGCTGAGCTGATGATGGAAGGTATAAGTCAGGATCAGATGATGGAATCCCAGAAAAATTAAGGGCAACCCTCAAATTTTATGGGCATTGTTTGAATCACTATACTTTCCATGTGGTCCCATGGTCATCATGTCAGGATCTAATGATGGGATCTTGGAGAAATTGAGGGGACTCTCCAAATTTTAAATTATCGATATCTTCGACAATTGTGAACCGAATTCAGAACTCCGAAGATCAGATTCACCAAATTTAAATGGGACCACCGCGGAATAATATTCTTCCAAACAAAAAAAGAATCATCAAAATCTGTTCACAATTGGCGAAGAAATCGCTGAACATCCACACAAATAAAAAAAAAAAAAATAAAAAAAAACCTCCTTTTGGAAGTCGGTCAAAAATCATCTTTGTCTATCAAAATTGAACGCGTAAACAAAGTTTCGTGACCGTGCTACTAACCGTTGAAGAGTTCTATCTTGAGGAGACGATCCTGGATGCAGGATTAAGGAATGTCTGTCATAAACATGTGTTGTCACCAAAACCAAAGATGTGTGCAAAATTTCAGCTCAATCGGTTGTACAAAATTGAGTTGCAATCCACCCGTACAAACATAGTACCTTCACCCCCCTTTTTAACCCTTCGGGGGTAGAATTATCAAAAACGCTGAGACACGTATAAATTAATTTTCAATTTTCACCCTAAACACAAAATTTGAAGATCCTAACTTCAAAACTGACAGACTTTCATACAAACTTCCATCCCCTATTTTACCCCTTTAGGGGTGGAATTCCCAAAAATCCTTTCTTAGTGGAAACCTTCTCTTCACAAAGAACACACTCTCCAAGTTTCATGTCTCTAGGACCAGCGGTTTGGGCTGTGCCAACAATTATTTAAGCTTTCACGGTTTACAACTAAACTTATACTGTCACTTACGGGATATCTTCCGTGATTAAAGAAGAAGAAGAAGATATCCCGTAAGTGACAGTATAAGTTTATGTATAGTGTGATTAATAAATTTATCAAATACTACGTGTTAAGTTGTTTGAATATGCCAGATGCTCATGCTTCATCTATGTAAATATTGCAGCCCTGTACGCTTTAAAATCTCTTTACAAATGAAGGATGTAACGTAACATGTAGACAACCGTGAACGAAAATTAGTGTTACGTATTCTTTACTTTATAGACCTATCCCATTACAGAGTTCTACAGTATGCGTAGGTTTCGGCTTCGTCCTATCTTTTTATACCCGTAATTTTGAATAATCTGTTACCCATGCAAAACGGGGAGCCGAGCAAGGTGCTAGTAAGTTATAACAAAAAAACTGTCCCAAATGTAAGTAAAATATTGGATACCCTATTAGAAAGAGATGCCATCCACTCTAGGTATTTTTCTCGCTCGGGACGACTTTCCGTTGCACGTCCTCATTCTAGTTAGTATATAATTTCCTTGGTACCAATAGACAACTGATGACAGTGTTTTCCATTGTTTTTTCAACTAAATTCATCGATTCCCTACATAGAGTAATAAGCTACGGAGGCAGCAAGGAGCGAATCGCCGAACTTCTGCCATTTTGGGGGAGGCAAGGTAAACAAATACATCACACTAGAGGAATTTGACAATCATCTACATGGTATCCTATAGCTACAACCACAAAATACAACCACACAATGACAAATTAGCGTGTAATATGTATGTATACAATTCTCCTACGACTGCAATTTACAGGTCAGTTTCAGGCAATATGTGGAACAAAATATGATTCGCGACCGTAACACGTATGTAGTTACAGAATTATAATCATAAAATCATCAATACAACTCTCTAAGTTTATCTAATCTCTTTTGTTCCTATTTTACTGATGTTTTCTAGCCTTCTGTCTTTGTTATTTTTTCTTCTAATTTTATTACATTATCCTTCGCACGAGTATTTTAAATGTTGCTTAAACATCTTTTTAAATTTTTAACTAGGTACCTAAATTAAGAGTACATTGTGTTAGGTATTTTAATTTTATGTTTGTATGCTGGAGGAAGTCAGCGAAATATGTGAAACCTTTTATTTATAAGACCATCATGTACCATATTTCATGTAAAATGAAGAATCTTGATTCCCATTTATTGACCGTTTTATGAAAAAGTCATTCAATGGGATTATGTGAAATTAGAGGCTTGTATTGATGAGTTTTATGACTTTAACTCTGTAAAGTGTTAAAGTCTTTAAACTCAAGTACTTACATGTGATACGAAATCCCATGGTTTTACTAATTTGAAGTGGCAGAGTGTTTTGTACGCAATTGACCATTTTTAGAGAGCACTTGTTTGCGACATAAAACGATACACAATGGCATCTATCAGCGAATAACCTATTTTTATATAACGCCTATGGTCTTATGGCCAATGTACACACGGCGGCACATGAAGCAGTTCATTTCCAGTATAACTTCTTCTCGCTTTGTATAGATATCCTATACAATAAGAGTTCCGTATAAACTGGTTTTGCACAGCTTGATTGGCCGTCGTGCGTACTTTGGCAGAGGGGTATGTCAAGCTATACCATCTCCAGGGCTATTTACTCTATGTTTGGAAAACTGAGTCATTATTATTAATCGACTAATGATTATATTTAATCGATATTTTTTCTTTGGTAATATTGTCTATCGAGTTTTCTTTATGTACGATGGAATTCCATTCCATTTTCGCTTGACTTGAGTCTGTATTCGTAAAAATAATTATTTTTGTGCACACTGACCACTCAGTTCTTTTGTGGAAATATAAACCGAGAATAATTTACTAGTCGAGTTGTTTGCAGAAAAGTGCTATAGATAGAAGCTCGTGATATCGTGGATGAATGCAGGAAGTCGTTCAATTCACACCACTGAAATAGAGTATTGATTTGTGTCTAATCCGATGAAATGACAAAACCATGTCAAGTGTGTTTTAGTAAATAACCCAGAGAAGATAAAAGATATCAAAATTTACAAGCGACTAGAAGAGAGCGTTATGAATCTGGATACCTCGTCAAGAGAAAATTCTGAAGCTTTAGATTCTGTTGGTACTGTAAGTCCGAAGGATAAATATCAAAGCATGAGAGAAAAGAAGTTATCTACGGCGTCGCTGACCAACTCTGAAGGTGCACGACCGAAAGTCGTGACAGTCAAACATCCGGAGTCCAATAAGCCTAAACCAACTGCCAAGAAGAATAAACCCATACAAGCTGACTTAGATATCATCAAAGAATTCCAAAGATGCCGTGACGAAGGACTTAACCGCCTGGATTTGAGCAAATCTTCCATAACATGTCTCCCACCGAATGTCCGAGATCTAACACACTTAGTGGAATTTTATTTATATGGAAATAAGCTTGCATTCCTGCCTGCTGAGTTTGGTTGCCTGGTGAATCTGCAAACATTAGCATTGAATGAAAATTCATTAACAAGTTTACCACAGTCCCTTGCTAACCTGAGGAGTTTAAAAGTGTTAGACCTGCGACACAACAAGCTCAATGACATACCTGAAGTGGTATATAAACTGACATCATTGACAACCTTATTTTTAAGATTCAATAGGATCAGAGTTGTTGGTAATGGAATATCACATCTCACCAATTTGACAATGTTGAGCTTAAGAGAGAACAAAATTAAAGAATTATCATCTGGAATCGGCAACCTGGTGAACCTAGTAACATTTGATGTTTCACATAATCACTTAGAGCATCTACCTGAAGAGATTGGAAATTGTGTTAATTTATCAACACTAGACCTTCAGCACAATGAACTGTTAGATATACCTGAGACTATTGGTAATCTTAAGGCTATAACTCGTCTTGGCCTCAGATACAACAGACTGACTGCTATCCCAGCCACACTCAGTAACTGCAAGCACATGGATGAATTCAATGTTGAAGGTAACTCAATATCTCAGCTCCCTGATGGTCTCTTAGCCAGTTTGAATGAACTGACAAGCATCACTCTTTCTCGTAACTCATTTGGCAGCTATCCATCAGGTGGTCCAGCCCAGTTTACAAATGTGTTCTCTATTAACCTGGAACATAACCAAATTGATAAAATTCCATATGGCATATACTCCAGAGCCAAGAATCTAACAAAACTCAATATGAAGGAAAATTTACTCACATCTCTTCCACTAGATATTGGAACCTGGCAAAATATGGTGGAACTCAACTTAGGAACAAATCAGTTGCAAATAATACCTGAAAACATACAATGCCTGCAAAATTTAGAAGTGCTAATATTGTCTAACAACTGTTTGAGGCGTATACCGTCCACTATTGGAAATTTGAGGAAACTGAGGGTTTTGGACCTTGAGGAAAACAAGATAGAAGTTTTGCCAAATGAAATCGGATTCTTGCATGATTTACAGAAACTGATAGTACAGTCTAATTGTCTGCAGTCTCTGCCTCGTTCTATTGGTCATTTGACTAATCTCACATGCCTCAGTGTTGGTGAAAACAACCTAACTAGTGTACCTGAGGAAATTGGTACACTGGAGAACTTAGAGTCATTGTATCTAAATGATAACGTCAAATTATGCAGTCTGCCATTTGAGCTGGCTCTATGTGTTGGCTTACAGATAATGAGCATTGAAAATTGCCCATTGACAAAAATTCCACCAGAAGTAGTATCATCAGGGCCATCTCTAGTAATTCAATACTTGAAGTCCCAAGGCCCATATAGAGCTATGTGATATGAGGAAGATGATTATTTACCAGCCGGTGAAGACTTGTAAATTTTGTAGATGCTTGAAATGGCAAGCTTTCCAGAAAATGTATACTCAAAAGTTTCTGTTGTGAAATAATCCACAAAAAAAATACTAAACACATTGTATGCTACAAGTAAATTTTAAATATGTAAGAATTTTCCAAATTGTGTGTTTTAATGTTTTTTGTATGATTCTGTCTTATCAATATTTGTTTTTCAAAATAACTTTTATGTCCAGTTTAATATACAGGGTGGAACGGACACCTACATATACACACTTACCACAAACTCGGTACATCATTCTGATCATCATTAAAAAAAACTTTGTTTCCTACAATGTGCAATACCTACATGGTCAAAATGTTAAATCTGATTTTCTTTTAAAATTACTTTTAATGATGTTCTGAATATGTGGTAAATGTTTGCCCCTTCCACCCTGTTTAAATCCCAATATATAATATTCTATGTTTAAGATTTAAGCAATTCTTTTTATCGGTTTCACAAAAATTATAACAAACACAAAAACAAAACTGATTAGTGTTAGTAGGTAAAAGTATACTGTAAAATGCTGTATATAAAATGCACAATAATTATATAATCCATTTTTTTCCATTCCATTTATGGATTTTTTAAATAAATAGCAAATAATGTTCTTTCAATATCCAGTGTCAAAAAAGCTTCTAATTTCTGATTGTTATAATATTGTATAATGATGATCCAATTATGGCATGTGCAATCTATTGAGCTTAGTGTCATAAGATACCAGTTAACTATGATTAAGTAAATTATTTGGATTAAAATCATTTTAAAAGAAACTGTTTGGATAATACCTAGTGGTTGAACCTACCTGAAAACGTTTTCTTAGAAATAGGTATAATTTTCATCAAGGGGATTTAAATCATATAAGTATAATCACGAAAGTTTGTAATCAGTATTTTATATATAATTTAGATTTTGATGTTTTATGTATGTGAGTTTAGTGTGTACTTTTACATATTTTAATAGAGATTGAACACCTATAACAAGATCTCATAATAACATTATTGGAGCTTTGGCAATTTATTTGTTGCTGTCGATTCTGAGGAAGTTCCTCATTTATCATGACTAATTTACATTATTTACTATAGGTTTCCTATCAGTTGCATTTAATATTTTCTGTATTTATAAGTGGATGTTATCTAAAAGTTAGGTACTATTGTATTCTTTTGGGCTTTATTAATGTTCAGAATTGTGTCTATAATAATTTTTTCGATGTTTCTATGTGCGCACATAACTCAGTTCATTTACGATCTACGGATCTTTTATGTATGACATCTTTACAATTTTTATAATCCTAGTTCTAAAAGAAAATCGATGTTAATATTTTATACGATATAACATAGTTGTCTAGTCACAGTGAAATTGATTTCTTAATGGCGATTAGATGTATTCCATGACATACCTACCTTAAATACCTGCTATAATGAATTTGAACCTACCAATATAATTCTTAAAGAGCTGTTTTTTCAACTTGTGCTAAGCGCTCTGGTAAAACCTATTCTATTTTTAATGTTGATCCGTGTGTAGGCATTCGTTTATAATCAATGTTTCAGTGACATGTAAACATGTTATAAGAAATAAATAAATTATATAGTAGTGAGTATTTTATTTAGGACCCTATCCACTCTCTATCTAAGGCCGCTGCCTTAGAGCATAAACGCACGCTCGTGCCCTCTACGCAAAGCCACAATTTCACCTACCATTTTGTCACATATTGCCATTTGGCGTACAGGGCACGCGCTGGCTTGTCACGTATATGTGATATGGCGGTCAAAAGCATGTGAGCTGCTGTCTCGTCTATGCAGTCACAGTGAGCTTCTGAAACTCCCATGACAGAGAGGTGTTTGTTATTGGCTCGTGGCCAGTTATTGACAATGCACCTACTGTACGTCGTTCATTTAGGCGGCTTAGAGTTTAGTATTATACAAACTTATGCCCGCGGAATGAGAATTCGGTAATGTCCCACGGGATAAAAAGTATCCTATGTGCTAATCCAGGTTATAAACTATCTGTGTGCCAAATTTCATCCAAACAATTTCGATAGTGTTTGCGTCAAAGAGTAACAAAGCTAGTAGGATTTAAATAAAAAGCCAATGATAAAGTTCAATAATTTATGAAGTGCATAATACACAAGTTTCATTTAGCTCTTACATAAATAAGTATATACACGAATTAGTTTTGAAGCTTTACATGTAAATCAAAGCAGTCTACAAAATAATATCAATAATTGAAGGTGCATTTATCAACACGCACGCCATTTTCCTTCCTTTTGCAATTCCACTTTTTATCCTCATTTATGAGCGCTTTGAAGGTGTACAAACATCAGCTTGTTCGAGAACGTATGAGACTCTATGTAAGTTGTTGTGCTTGACTTTCGTTGCGAAATTAGTATTTTTTAAATGCATTATATTCCTTAAATCTAAGATTTCCACATACAAAAATATTTCGCCCTAATAAATCACTATAAACACACTTTGTATCTAATCACAAACATTATTCGAAATAAAATAATTAAATTAGTAATAATAGAGAATAGAAAAGAATCAATCAAATAATGGGGATAAGACTAAATTTCACCACCACTATAGCTTACAACAGTCATGTCAGCTGCCGATACGTTATAAGTATTTGTCAGATTTATGTTACGTATGTAATAGGTACATGGCTATAAAAGTGTAAGTTATTGCCTTTACAAATTGTTAGATTATGAGAAATCAGCATCAATGAATAACACTTTATTCAATCAGAATAAAGCAAACCTACTAATTATTATAAGCATTGATATTAATAATATATCTAAATAAAATACCGCTTAACAAATACGTCATTCACTGGATAATAAATGCTTAAATATCTGCAACTAATTCAAGTTTAAATTGAGTATGTTAAAAACTAGCATCTACGGTCAGTCGTTATTCACAAGTTGCATAAGAATATATTTCAAAACTTCGAATATTGAGGTCCAGTTGCATATACAAAAATAACATTATAGTCATTTTACATAACAGTAACAATTTGTTTCTAACCATTGAAGATTTCTTTACAAAAACATACTAAATAATATACTGAGTCTTACATCTATTTATAAAATCTTTGGCATTTTCATATGCTTAAATATAAGCAGAAAATATAACTAAAATAGTTGTGTGATAATGATCCAGATACAGTTTATAAGTATCACTATGCAGTATGAAGAATGTGTTTTATGGCACTTATTAGCATGCAACTGTAATTTTGTTCAAAATTATCAATAAAAAAGTGCTATCTTGGAAGAGCATACTGGTATAGAAACACATTATTACTGTCGTCGAAAGTTTTCTGCATGCATAATTGTCGAATTTGTCATGAAGATTTCCTTATTTACATAATTAAACACTTCCTCTGATGTCTCTTCTGAGGTTCAGGTCTTAATACTGCCCGTACAGCTTCATCAAACACCTGTGTAACAATGACAACAAAATGTTATTATACTAGGAGCAATCCATAAACACTAATAGGTATTATCCATGAGAAAAAATTAAACAAATCACTTTTCTTTCACAATTTAGGCTTCAGTTTTTGATCTACTATACAAATAAATAAAATAGAAGTGTCTGTTTGTAATTTCAAAATAAGCGCTTTTTACTGAATGCATATGAATGTATATACGGTACTTATAACAAAAAAAAAACAATTATTTTAGTTTTTGTTTGTCTGTCCGTTTGTCCCGGCTAATCTCCGATCGGCTGGACCGATTTTGACGGAACTTTTATTTATTTATTTTACTATTTATGTACACAATATATACAACACAGGAAATAACATTATAATACATGAGTACATAGGTACTGCTTATTTCCTAAGAAATTATGTATAAGTGTTTTACTGTTATAAGGAGTAACTAGTAGGCTAACTTTTATTTTAGAAAGAGGATTAGGGTTCTGTACAAGAAAATAAAAACCCTTGAAATTGTTAAAATTCAATTTAAATAGGGAAGTTATATTTTTATAATAATTTCACGCGGATGAAGGTCGCGGGCAACAGCTAGTCTACAATAAGCACCTAATTATATAGTGTGACTGGTAATGAGTGACCGTTACTTAAAACATGTGATTGTACCCATGATAACTAACAACTTTTCCAAAGAAACATTTTTTTATATACTCTATCACTTTTATCACAATAACACAACCGCCGTATGAAATCGCGAGCCGCACGGGTGCTCTGTCTACCCACTGTTGCACGGTACTATAGTAATGAGACAGAACGGCGTCACGCGGCTAACAGCTGATAGGTCAAAGGCGCGTGTGCGCGATTTCTTACGGCTGCTGTGTTATTGGGATAAAAGTGAATGAGTATAAAAAATATTTCTTTTGGAAAGTTGTTTGTTTTCATGAGTACAATCACATGTTTAAGTATCGGGCACTAATTACCAGTCACCCTATATTCATCACGACAAAAGATTATGACTATTCAGTGTGAAGGAAAACATTGTTAGGTAACTCAGTACAAAACAGTTCCTTATAGATTGATAGCTGAAGCATGTGTGGTTTGTATAACATAAAGGTATTCACAACAATGAATGACATTCAAGTTTCTACTTGAGTTACAACAAAGTGTTTTTCTGTAGTATATAATTATTATGTAGGGGACCTATTCTATACAGCTTGTTTTGAAATACCAACGGTACTTATAGCAGAGATAATCTGGTCTTTTCTTTGTATGAATGGAAAAAGAGTGAATCTTTTGTTTAAAACTACATGTTATATCATGTCATTTAATTTTTTTAAGATGGTATTATGATGTATAATTATGTCATTTGTATGCAGTCAAAGGAGAAAAAATAACTTTGAATAAATTAAGTATACCTGTTTGAGTCCACGCTGAGTCAATGCAGAGCATTCCATATATTTTACAGCTCTAATTTTATTAGCCAGCTTTTGTCCTTGTTCTCTCTTCAAGGGAGACATTCCTTGTTCAGACAGTAAACTGAGGGTTTCACGATCATCCCTCAAATCAATCTTTGTACCTGTAATTAAAAATAAATAGGTTTTAATTCAAATTATATATAACTGTTTCATCTACCTTTCAGTACATCTTAAGGTTATCTGAAGGAATTGCTTTGTGCTGTAAGCCTGTACAGGTTGCAACATACAGGTCAAAGTACTTTGGTACCCCAGGTACTCTCCGCGAGATTGTCAGCAACATCCAGGTTTGTCTTTCTCGGGGAGTTAGGGTGGATCAAATAAATTTCCCACCCGCACGCAAAATACGCGCTTTGACGTGGAGTTGCGGACACCAGCCCGTTATACAATACAATACAAGCCTGTACAGGGTGTAACAGAAAGGGTATAGTCATATGAAAGTATATGCTACAGACCATCAAACTGAACAACTTCCCCATACTAAACTCGTCCCATACTAAATTTCAATACCTACTTGACCCAAATGTATGGGTCAGCAGATATTTTTTTGCATTTACTATATTGGACTCATGGAGGAAGTTGTTCAGTTTGATGGTCTGCAGCATATAATTTCATATGACTATACCCTTTCTGTTACACCCTGTATAATCCCTTGTAGAATTTAAACTGTATAAAAAAGTCAACACGGGATTGTTGCACAATAATAATGATTTTATTAGTGACAGGATAACTAAATTCAATCAATGATTAATAAATCAACGAAGGTAATAATTAGTGTCAAAGTAAATAGCATAAATCAAAGTAGAATCTTGTTTAATTGTTGTTACTCACCAACCAATATAATGGGTGCATCGGGACAGTGATGCTTTATCTCTGGGTACCACTTTGAAGTTACATTTTCGTAAGATGATGGGCTAGAATTAGAAAAACAAATAATACACAACATTTTTCTAGTTATAATCTAATAAAAATTTTTGGTATAAATAAGTCTATGTTCCACAGTGAACATCAACAGGATAAATAGATAAATAGTGTGGGATTGCTAGATTAAGTGGGAGTCAACACAATTATAGGTAAGAACTGGATGAAACCAGAGAGGGGCTTGTTTAATAATGGTGAAGCACAAATATAATAGTTGTGATCATTACAAACCTACTGTGACTATCTAAGACGGCCTGATTAATGTTAATTTGTACAGTAATTAAAGGCATTTAACATTGTGTTTGTATTGTATATGCAGATAGGGACATACTTACATTGTAAATGAGTACATACCTTGTCACACTGAAGCATATAAGGAAGACATCTGTTTGTGGATAACTTAATGGTCTAAGTCTGTCATAATCCTCCTGTCCCGCAGTATCCCACAGTCCTAGAGACACTGCTACTCCATCCACAACCATTGGTGCAGAATAATTGTCGAATCTGCAATCATTACATTCACCATAACACTATGTGAAATATTCCAACTTTACAAACACTTGCTAAAACCAATCAAGCATTATTTACAGTTCACAGTACATTGTGAACATTACTTACACTGTAGGCACATATTCTCCTGGAAAACTGTCTGTGGTGTAAGATATTAACATACAAGTTTTACCGACAGTACCGTCGCCGACGACTACACATTTGATCGGCCTTCCTGATGACATCTATGGAAGAGAATATTATTGATAAATAAAGGCAAACCTATGACTCATTGTAAAACCAAAACGTATGTTGAAAACAATCAGTTAATATTACCGTATAAAAAGTTTTTGTCACTTCCTTTGAACTACAAACACTATATGAACAACAAAGAATTGAAGCACTGACGAACTATTTATAGAAAGAGCAAGTTTTTCAAAATTTTACATCGAATTAGAATAGGAAACGCATTGAAAGATGGATGGGGACATTACGGAAGGGATACAGATTAAAAATATAACTGAGTTGACGGATGATGTTGCGTTCATTTATATGCATTATTTAGTGTCGCTATTAGTCATTCATGTTATTTTTTGAAAACTCAATTACCTAACTAGGATAAAAAATCCATAAATAAAAAGTTATATAATGTAAATGGCAGTTTACTTTTCAAGGTATGTGATTATGAGCCCATTATCAAATGATTAAATTCAAAATAATCAAAATATATTATCACTCCATGTAATGTTCTACCCGATATCATCAGAAATGTTATAATTATTATCTAGAAATAAGCAATGAACGTGATATTTTCAATAAATGTATTCTTTCTCCTTTCTCGATCAAAGATGTCGTCTATCGTTTGGAAATATATCTTCTATAAAATATCGATATTTTTTACTGTCGCCTGGCGCATAGGCCTCCCCTCCCTGATGCTGTCACGTACGTCATGATGTCATGATATTTTTTATCTATAGCTATGTTCGCAAAGTACTTTTATTTATCTCGTTTCCTTTACTTAAATTAGTTTGAGTTTATGTTTCGTTTAAAAGTTATCACAATTTCACAAGCTAGTACATTCATGTAAAACAATAAGAAGGTTTTCACAAAGCGCGATGTCTAAATTTCCAGACAAAAAGGTAATTTGAAAAGTTTGAAACTTTTTGTTTACACGAAGAACTAACTTTTGTACTTTGTGATATAACTGATAAAATAAAATATGTCTCTTTCAGATGAGTGGGTCTTGTGTGGAGACTCCGGAAGCACCGGCATGGCTTTCAAAGTTAGAAAGTCAAAGAGAGAAATTAAGTAAAGCTCGTCTTGGCCATGATAGCGGCGCCGGTGCTCCATGCAACTCTTGCGGTAAATAACAATAAAATTATTCAATTGGCTTTCATTAAATTAAGGTAGGGCTCTATGGATAGGTGTATATTTTTTTATTTGTAAAGGAATAGATGCTAGAATTTGCATAACATGAGAACACTTTAAACGGTATGAATGACGTCATTCATAACAATGCAATCGTTATCATTGCTCATAGGTTTGAATGCTACAATAGTAAGTATTATTAAGCATTAAAAATGTTTTTGGTTTATTTATAATTCTGTTTTGGAATTTTATGAATGAATATTATTTTTTCTTGGAAGCCTTACTTAAATTATTAATATTTATTGCATGTAGTTTAAATTAATTTAATTATTTGACTCCTGATTCACCTCTTGCAGGTTTTATCTGGTTTTATAAATAACTGTCTATTTGTCATAATTTATAGTAGGATTCCCGGAAGCTATAGTGAATTTATTAATAATTTTCCTGGGTGATTCATTTGCCGTAGTATTACTAGGTGAGGAAATATCCCTAATGACTGTTAATTATATTCTATTATTCCTGTGTTAATTGATAATAAGTACACATGACTGTATTTGTTAAATTCCTTACCAAATCATAGTAGTTCTAAGAAGTGCAGTTAAATTTTGTTTCGAAATGAGTGTGTCATGTATGCCATTTCCATGTAAACATTTTAATAATCACTGATAATTATTATTATACGTATTTCCATGCAATGTTTAGGCAGCTGTGCCCACCTACATAAATCCTGTAATCTGGGTACTAAATATATCTGCCAAATTATATTCTAATTGGCTTAGTAGTAAAGCTCTCGAGTTATCCTTTTATTCTAGCCTCTTCTAATTCATTCTTGTGCTGGGCAGGGAAAGTCCTTTTCTCCACAAGGAACTTCCATTTTCTTAATTGTCAATATTAAAGTCTATTTGGTTACATCTATGCAGGACCATCATGTCCTGGCTTGGACCTTCACTTCTGGAGAAAGGTGTGCCGATCATGCCACTGCAGTAAAGATGTCCACGATGTTCAAGATGATGATCTATCAGGATGGGCTCAGTTTGAGCTACTGGGCACGGCCAGACCTAAGAAGGCTTCAAGTGAGTATTTTAACTTAATGTACTAATTAGATTCGGCCTTTCATGAAGCCATCAACCAAGCACATCAAATTGAGACAGTGCATAAAAATGATTGCAGGGAAACAACTTTTTTTTATGTGAAAAATCACTATTTACGGTAACACTCAATGTAATGCACTCAAAATATTGTTCTGGTGGATGCATTGAGTAGTACAGACAGGGGTCATGGAGGTATTTAAAGCAAAGTTAAAACATTTATAACTTGTTTTTTTTTAAGTGTCAAAATGTTAGAACTTTGATATAATCTCCATAATTACAAGGTTTCCAAGTATGGTCCACTACAAAAACCTGATTGCAATGGCAAGAAGAACACGTGTCTTTCGGCTTCGTTAGGGTGTTTTCACATTTTACACCCTTTATATGGTACTTTGCAGTGTATAGAAAAAACTTCTATAAGGAGCCCTTCTTTTTATTGGTGTTTTAGTAGTCATTAAGAGATATACACCCCATGAGAAACGGTGTGTGTAACATGTGTGTAAAATAAAAAATATATTTTTTTTAAACAAGCTTTTAAATAATAGTGTGACGTATTTTTTTTCGTATGCTTCCCGCCAATCCCTTTTAATTGATACCAAAATCATGGGGGTGCATAAAAAATAACAAGTCAGCCATCTTTGGGAGTCTAGATATTGGATTTAGAATGACGTCACTTAGCTAACCATGCATTGCCATCGGAAATAAACGTGTTAGCAAAATTTTAGCTAACTAATAACTGTTTTATAATTCAGTTGCAAGATTTGACGTAATAAAACATTGCAAATTAAATAAAAGCTTGTAAAAATTGAGCTGATGCTGGGCTACCATTGCTGGTTTTATTCAAATGATCATGCAGAATTGTTATTTGTAGAGTCGGAGAGAAATAGCAGGCTGTTGTTATTGTTTTTATGGTGATGAAATAAAAAAGAATTGAATACTTAAAAAATGCTTTTAATTTTTCAGTGCCCCTGATCAAAATTCGCGGAGTAACCGATAAGCCTGTCAAACTTGATTGGGTGCCTCCAAATGCTTCTACAGAACTGGCAAGTCATTTTAACACTTATTCATAATAATCTATTTACAATAATAGCATACAGTGGATTTCATAACAATATAATTAGTGATAACTGATAAGATAGTAGGAATTAGATAGTACACACATAATGTTGCAGAAAACTGAATATAACTAATTTTGTTCTTGTTCATTAATTTATCTAATTTAATACTTAAATTATCTGCCAGTTAATATGTACTACAGTACCTACAGGTTAACCGGTTACCCAGGTTATTGATAAATTCACAATGGGAAAACCCTTTGTGACATGACTAGGACCTCAGCACTCGCACTTGCAGTCACTTGACTACTAAAACTACTACTTACTAGTAAAATATGATAATTATCACGCATATTCTTTTCTACCAGGTATCAGAGTATATGTCATGCCTGGGCCCTTTAGCCCCGGTGTCCGGTTCGGACGCGGCCCGTCGCCGGCGCGCTCAGCTCCGGACGCAGTTGCCGCCGCATGATGTCGCGCCGGCCGTCCGGCAACACGCCAGTGACTTTGAGAAGTCTGAACACACTGTAAGTATTGGCACACTTGGGTTTTTATATTGACCGAATTTCTGGACGAACAGAGCACGTTTCCATCAACAAGCCGCACTGGTGGATTATGGCCCATTACCTCTTTTAGAGAGGAGGCCTGGGTCCCAGTAGTGGGAAACTGGGAACGTAATAGGCTTAATTAGAGCAAGTTTTATGGCCTGGTATTTGTTTTAATAAACTCAATTATAAAAATTATACTTCCAGAAAATTGCAGTTATAAGCTGCAGCTATATTTGTATTTTGTTCATAAACTCGACAAGCACTTCAGAATTCCGATCTACATTTTACAATAGTGCTCTCGTTGATAACCACAGAACCTGCTTGTTATTTGTTACTCTATGTATGTAAGGATATACATATTAGAATGTGTGGCACAGAGAGTTACGACATTTAATTTAGGTCAGTCTGCCGGAGATAACGGCAGAGATAGTGCTCTTTACTTACCCTTTAAATAGAATGTCATGTGCATAATTCATATTATAATTATAACAAAGTGGTAACAATTGACTAAAATAAACAATTTGTTTTCCAGGAATACATCACGCGCATCAAAGACCATGTCGTGGGTATGGGTAATGTCGTCAGAGTCGCGCCTCTGCAGAATGGAGACGTCTTCTCAGTGGAGAGCAGCAAAACACACTCCGCCCCCAAATCTTACGCCCTGCCGCTCAAAATATCCAACGTATCCAGAGGAGTCAAGTACAATATCGTCCCGAAGAATGCTTCCGATAAGAAGTTGGTCTTAGATACGCAAGGAAATGTCGTAAGCAGCGCCGCCAATCTCCCAGATTACAAGTCCAGTCCAATTCTTAGCCGCATCGTCAAAGACAAACTTCACATCATGCGTATTGAGTCCGACAGGATCAAGAGCGCTGTTGAACACGGTCCCGTCTACGACAAACTGTTCAAGAACTTGGAAGACTTGAACATGCCAGTTGAACATGATGTTTATCTGCAACCAATCAAACTCTTCCGCGAGGAGTACAATAATAATCCCCAATTCAAGGATGAAACTAACGAGTTCTCCAGCAAGTCCCTTGGAGCTCAAATAATGCCAGACTTGTGGTCTAACACCAACAACAATGTTATGGGTACAGCTAAACTGATGGACAGCAGAATACAGAAGGGTACCATATTCGCTCCAAATGGAGAGATATGGAGCTGGAAACATGAACCTGTAACTCCTGAACACAGCGGCACTCTTTGCTCTACAAAGATCAATCCTCAGTACTCCACTGTAACTAAGCCTATTAATCAAGTGGAACCTCAACAGACTGCACCTTTGAGGGAATATCTCAGAAGTCACTCTGAGGATGACCTGCCACCTCCACCACTGCCGAACTACAGCACATATCCTGGCGCTGTACCACCTTCTCCTGGCTCTGTTCCTCCATCTCTGGGTTCTATGCCACCACCTCCCGGCACAGATTGGAACAACCAACCCCTTGATAATATGCATCCAGTTGGTGAAAATGCTGACTACTTAGCTCTTGCACAAAACTATGGCGATAATCCTGATCAGATTATTGATCAACTTGCTGACTTGTCCCTCAGTCCTGTTGAGGTTGAGTTCAACAGGAAGCTTTATAATGAGGGTGTTCCTTGTCAACGTTGTACTAAGTCGATGTTCGCGGGCGAAGTCGCTGTGAAGGCCGAGAGGGCTGGCCACGAAGCTATTTGGCATCCACAGTGCTTCACATGTAGCAAGTGTAATGAGCTGCTGGCAGACCTTGTGTACTTCTTCTACAAAGGCGAGATTTACTGCGCCAGAGATTTGGCCGATGTGTTGGAGATCCCGCGTTGCGCAGGATGTGACGAGCTGATATTTACGCGTCCTTATACGGCTGCGGAAGGAAGGGCATTTCACGTGCAACATTTCTGTTGCTATCACTGCGATGCCCCGCTTGGCGGCAAGAAGTACGTACCAGATGATAAGACTGGTCTCCCAATATGCTTGCAGTGCTACGATCAATTCTATGCTGAACGTTGTCGCGCCTGCAGTGGTGTTATTGGGCCGGAGCAACAAGGAGTATCGTGGGGCAACATGCACTGGCACGCTGAATGCTTCATATGCTCTGGTCGGATGTGCGGGAAAAGTCTACTGAGCGGACGTTTTGTCGTCAAACAGGAGATGCCATTTTGTAGTGTACCATGTGTTCAGAGCAGAATTAAGTAAGGGGTACATCATTAATAAAAAATAAAAATAAAGTTGGGATAAATCAAGCAGGGTAGGACATTGAAGAGATCGTAGTGTTTTAATAAGTATGTTTGATAGCAAAGAGTATATATTTTATTCCATTTTAATAAATGCCAATATTATATTTTTGATATTAAGTATTTCATATACAAACTACTGTTTACACTAGTGTGTGTAGTTGGATTAGATAGTAAGTAGACAAGTTTTGGGATGAATAAACTCTACATGGGCTGATAGTTATAATACCTATTGTTAAAGATTTGGGATAGATAGTCTTATCCTTAGGTATAGTCAACCTTGTTTGCTTTGCCACCACCGCGGAGTCCGGATTGATGGAAATAGGCTCACCGCCTGTTACGTGAGACTTGGACCCTACGGGGATAACAGAACAGGCGTGATGTTATGATGTTATTTTATGTCTATTCTTGCTTGCTGACATTCACATACTGTCAGCAGAAGTGAATCTTCAATATACTAGGAGTTTTTGCGTCTAAAAGTGGCAAAGCACTTATAAGGTTGACTGCACAGTGATTTCACTAATGTTCCTCCATTTTGGGACCTACAACATAAGACGATATTTGATAGTTATGAATAAGCATTCCAGTGAACATCGAGAGGAAACCAGCATTCCTGAGAGATATTTCTCGACGGGATGTAAAGCCAAGTCAGAGGCCCATGGGCGGCATAAAAACTTTGACACCAGGTTAGGGACTAACCACACAATAAAAGAAAGAAAGAAGCATTCTAATTTCCAGTGCTTCATTTTCATTGTGTTGCTATATTTTCATTGTGTTGCTATATTTTCATTGTGTTGCTATATTTAAGATTATGTTTATATATAGATAGATTTATGATGAACTTATGGTTTATTAGTAGATCACATCTTCATTAATAATTTATTTTCATGTTATTCCAATGCAAAATTTAATCATTTTCCTTAGATAATAAGAACAGAGTCTAAGTTAGTCTTATACATTAAAATGTGATAATTGTAAACGAAAATGGCGCTCATAAGGTCAATTATTTTTAGATTAAAATGATTGTAGAGAAAGAAGTATATTTATATTTAGTATTATTAGGTGCAACAGGAAGAAAGTGCCATCTGTATTATTTTTGGATGATATACACATAATAAAGATTATATAAAACAACATTGTTTTAGTTATGCACACATTGATGCCCCAACAATTTACTCAAAACATTTTAACCTTTTGTCCGCCATAGTCACATAAGTGAAAAGCAAGTGCTTACCCTGTACGTCAAACAACACAAATATGTGACAAAATGGTAGGTGAAATTGTGGCTTGGCGTGGAGGGCCCGCGCGTGCGTTTATGCTCTGGCGGTCAAATGGTTAAAATATTATTAACAAGCTCACTTTCTCCTTTCCAAATCCTCTATCTTGAACTAGTGTCTACCTGTAAGTGTGAAGACTACATAGCAATGCAAATAATGCTGTTTTCAAAACATGAGTTAAAACTAATTTGTCTAGTGGTTGTGAGTGCAACTGCTGAGCACGAAGTCCTGGGTTCGATTCGCAGGATGGGTTGTATTATTGGGTTTTTCCACCAGGAAATTCTCAGTAGCTGGCTGCTACGAAGTCTCGATTTGTGCCTGGTTGATATACTGGGCAATAGGCTCGCCCCCTAATATATGTGACTAAATGATTAGGTACCTAATCTAATAGTACACCCAACTATTACGTACCTAATTCTTCAGGGATTACAGGCATGGTATGTTAAATTACATTTTTAGAGGCATAAATATCTCCATATTAGTCATATGAATGCTTATGGAAAAAAACTGATTA
Source organism: Noctua comes (assembly GCA_963082995.1). Lineage (NCBI taxonomy): Eukaryota > Metazoa > Arthropoda > Insecta > Lepidoptera > Noctuidae > Noctua > Noctua comes. The sequence goes on from OY720270.1 coordinate 12,749,974, forward strand.
GATTAAAGATTAACTTTTTCAATATCTTGTAGTTATTCTCTTGAGATTAGTCTATGGAATTTCATACCTTTGATCATCAGAGCAGTTTGTTGCAAACATACTACCTGAATTAAACTATATTAGAAATGTACATAATTATGTGTACTATTAATGGGAACTTTTTCTCATTTGAAATTTACTAGTTTCAAATGGGAACAAAAAGTTCCAGTAGTTTCTCCCTCATTCTGTGTAATAGTAGTAACTGAGCAGAGTAGATGTTTCTTGCAACTGCAGAGAATGTAACTTTCTGTAAATGCAGATATTTATGTAGGTACATATTTGAAAAAAAAAACTATCATTACAGGTAAGAACTAGAAGCCAATGTGATAGACTAAATTATTATAAAAAGTACTCATATTCACTACAGTTAAATATTAACATGACATTTTTGTGAAAGATATATAAAAAAACTGCAATAGTTATTTAAAGTATAATTAATTTAATACACATAATGCAAAAGTAAATTAGTAATTGTAAACTGAAGCGTTTTCTGGAGATGCAAGAAGTTTCATCAAGCCTTGATTTTGAGTTTGTTAAGATTATTCTTAAGCTTATTGAGGTTTTCTTGTAGGGCTTCCTGAGAGTTTTCTAACGCGGATATGTGATCATCTGCTCTTTTAATCTCCTTCGTGATGTACTCCATTCGCTTTGTGACATTTTGAGTTGCTTCGTCTAGGTCTTGCTTCACTAAAACGGGTCCGATCAGTTTATATACTTCTGCGTCTTTTTTTAGCAGTATTAGCTCTTCTTTTACAGCTTTGTTTTCATTCAACTGACTATCTAATTGTTGTTTCTGAGCGACCGCCCTACGGTACTCCTTTTGTATACCACTCAACTGTTCCAGCTCTTTCTGCATCTTCCTTTGGATTTCTTCAGTCATTTTGGCGAAAGTTTACTTTACTACTTAAAGGATCGTTAGAATTTGCTTTAGTATTAAAAAAATACTGCTTTTTCAAATCACGATTGCTTCACAAAATCTACTTTTGAAAGAGGAAAATGAGGTTATGTTTTTGACATTTGTGTGTCATTAATGTCATTATGTTCTACGTTTAGTTGAGCTCAAGGAAATTATATACTAACTGGAATGAGTACGAACAAGATTTTGATATCAAAAAACCGTTTGAAAATGAACTTTATGTGAAACAGATAGAGTTCATATTACTTTAATTCATTCAAAGGGGGACGAAAACTTCAGAGCGAGAAAGATACCTAGAGTGGATTGTGTCCTTGTCTAACAATTGCCAGTAAACAAAAAATTTAAAAATATTTTTTATTTTTTTTTTATTTAGTAATCGGAAATCGCGTTGATAGCTAAACTAGCACATAAATCGTAACGGGATTAATTTAATATTCAAATACTAAATATTAAAATAATAATTTCTTGCGAAATAAAGTAAGCTTAGTATAAATTAAATTGTTTATAAATTAAGTTATTTCTGAATGGCAACATTTGACACTCATGTAAACAAACAATATGGCCGATGCAATTTCGCGCTGAAGTCATATTTTTGCGATAACAAGTTCTTTTTACATTACTTAAGTGAAATCTTCCTCTTTAAGTATCGTGAAATCGAGTTGTGTGAAGGGGTGTAATAATGACGGGTTTTCTGGATGAAATTTACTTTTTTAGGTTAATTCTTATAACTTTGTTTACAAATTACGACTAGGGTGACAATGATTTAGATATGTAAATGGGGATCATGAAAATATTGTAAAGAATACGCCTATTCTATTATCCATATCGGTATTTATCTTCTCCTAAAAGTTGCTCTCTTCAAACCACGTTTATACCCTACAACAACCCTCTATAACGAAGCAAAGGTATTAACAATCAGGCAGCTGTATATACTACTAACAGTTATAAAAAAGCATTCCTCTATAGACTTTTCTACGGCTAAAAAGAAACCTATGAACCTATGAAGTCTGTGAAACAATTCCGGTAAAAACATCTTTTGCCCATAATTTCTTCAATTTCAGAGCATGCAGACTGTATAATAAAATTAACAAGATTCTTAAAATTGTTAATTTGTCTAGGGTAGAATGTAAAAAGAAGCTTACACAGTGGCTTTTAGAACTTAATTATGAGGAAACGGAAAAACTGCTTAATATCTTATCCTAATCTAGCGTTTTTCATAAATATTTATATACTGCTCCTCACTCATACATTCGTATACAAATCCATCTTTATACGTACACACACACTACACATCTTACTCTCTCCCTCTCACACACTCACACACAACACACCACATACAGGACACCTTCCACTTCACACTCACACTTACTAAACACACACGTATTTTTAGTTCAATTTTATATTTTATTTTTATGATTTTGTTTCATTAGTAGTACCTTTTCTTGTTTATTCTTTTCTTACAATAGTCCTACATGTCCTACGTTTTAGAATTGTCAAAATCCCTATCTCGGCGAGGGGGGCCAGGATTCCATAGCACAGGGTATCCTAGTTTGGATTCCTGACTCCCACAAACCTTTGTACCTCCAATATTTGGAACACTTCTATGTTGAAACTGTACTTTGTGGGAGAAAATAAATCTTTATTATTATATTATTTATAATCTTGTGCAAATGCGTACAAAATTCAAAACATTGTTATTTATAATGCATTAGCAAAACGTAATCAATTACTCAATTTTATATTAACAAAATAACTTCTTGAAAATAAACATTTGAATTCTATCTTTACTTTTTATATGCTATTTATTACTTCTTCGTCTTCCATCATCAGCATCTTCGCACTTAAATTTAAAATTACTGACATAATTGTACTAAAAACCAAGAATTACATAAAATTATTATGTATAGTGTGATTAATGAATTTATCAAATACTTCGTGTTAAGGTGTTTGAATATGCCAGATGCTCATGCTTCATCTATGTGAATATTGCAGCCCTGTACGCTTTAAAATCTCTTTACAAATGAAGGATGTAACCTCATGTAGACCAACGTGAACGAAAATTAGTGTTACGTATTCTTTACTTTATATACCTATCCCATTACAGAGTTCTACAGTATGCGTAAGTTTCGGCTTCGCCCTATCTTTTAATACCCCGTAATTTTGAATAATCTGTTACCCATGCAAAACGGGTAGCCGAGCAGGGTGCTAGTAAGTTATAACAAAAAAACTGTCCCAAATGTAAGTAAAATGATGGATACCCTATTAGAAAGAGATGCCATCCACTCTAGGTATTTTTCTCGCTCGGAACGGATTTCCGTTGCACGTCCTCATTCCAGATATATAAGTTCCTTGGTTGAGCTATAAATATGTACGTTACGGTTTTATTGTAATAAAAATATGCTATTTTTATATTTTTAAACTATTTGTTTTTTAGCACTGGAATCAGGGATTTTTTAACCACTTTCCTGTATAGTAAAGATTATTATACCTCAATTATAACTGTTCGGAGCAGCGCACTAAACGCCAAAATATCGATCATAAGTTCGAGCAATCTGGAAATATTGAATGTCCATCGATATCCACAAACTCTATCGGGAATTCGGGATAGCTGGGTTGGGTGACTTCCTAATCCCTAGTAAGTAGCACTTTTATTTTTTACTGCTTTTTATGTGGGAAAAGAATTAAAACGATGGAATAAAGTTTACTAAACATATTTTATTTAAATAAAATTAGTAGAAATGTATTTACAAAAGAACTTCATCACATTATGAGATCCTATTTAAAATAATTTGTCTCCATTTTAATATCGAAGTGTTTTTTTTTTATATTGAAATCAAACATGATCGACGCTCGTAAAACATCTCATCTCAGGAACTTTCGTTGGACATAATAAATGTTTGTTCCCAGCGGGTATCGAACCCGCGCGTTTTATTTATATCATAAGTCTGATCAAGCGCAATCGAGACAAATACTTGGTTTCTGTAGATTTTGCGTCGTTTTATTATTATTATTAGAGGTCTAGTTAAAATCTGAAATAAGAAGGATTAAGAAATACATTTAACTGTGCACTGAAGCCATTGGTGAGAGGGATATTGAAATACTTATTTTCACTAACTTATGCACTATCAGCCTATAAATATTATCTAGTGAGATAACATTAATCCTCTTGTAAACAAATGGAGGTTTAAAATACGTTGAATCGGTCCCAGAAACAATGTGGCAGTGTTCCACTCGTTTAGTTGTATCGTTTTGCTACCGATTGTTGAGCGTTAAATTTAAAAACTAGAGCTTCTCCCCATATTCTAGGGTCCACATGTAACCTGCGTTGGGATCACCGCTCTTTTTAGCTTGATCGTCAATATTTGCAGTCTTTTTTAGAATATTTTTAATAGTTCTATACAATTCAGGATTCGTTGGCCCCGCCGCTTCTAATTTTTCAGATCTTTTTTCAAAGGTGCCTCGTTTTCCAAATCTCTCTCGTACGAATTTTTCGTACAAATCTTCGTCTTCATCACTCTCAGCTTCATCTGATTCAGTCTTCTTCTTTTTATAGTTTTGATTTTTCTCACTGCCATCATCATAGTATCCGTAATAACCATTATCAGGTGCGCTATCATCATCTTCGCCAGAATTTTCGTCATCCTTTTTATCTTTACGTCCACGTGTTTTTTCCTTGTCGTCTTGATTATAATAATAACTAGGTTTGTAACTTGGTACATCTGGTTTTGTTTGCTTTTTGTCGTCATCATAACTATACGGAGAACTGTCTCTGGTGTACGCTAAAATATCGTCCGGTAATTTTATTTCTGGTAATTTAATAGCTAAATCGTCGAATTTAATGTTTAAATGCTCATCATATTTGACATCTTCAGGGGTAAAAATATCTAGTGTGCCATCCCTTGGAGTCACTTCTGTGTCTTCTTTAGGAGTTTCTTCGGAAGGACTGTCCTTGTTTTCAGTTTTCTTGCCATGATTATAATTTACAGGGATTCTTTCAAATTGTTGTTTTACATCTCCATTTTGAACTTCTTTCTGTTCGACAATTTTGTCGTTTTGATCGTTTTCATCGAAATTTTCTGGCTCCTTTACCCCTAAAATTGATTCTAAACTTTCAACTTCATCACTCACGTTCGATTTTGTGTTTTCTTCATCGTTATCACTTTCGGGATTAATTTCAACGACAGGTTTAACTTCTCCATCATCTATGTGTATTAGTTTGTTACCATTGCCGTCCACTTCTGGGCTTGATAAAGTGTTAACATCTGGTAAGAAGTTTATTGTTCCATGGTTTTTGATTTCCGGGACGGGTATAGCTGTGGAAAGTGGTAATATTTCCACCGCAGAATTGGGATCTGCGTATTCAAGATTGTCTTTTTGGGGTTCTACTTTTCCAGCATTGTTTACGTGTATTCGCTCATAGTTAAAGTCGCGTAAATCGATATCTCGTAAGGGAACTGGTGAGTTGTTGTTGAAGTTAATTTTCGGATCAGTTTTGTGTTTCGTTTGCGGTTTCCTTATTGTTTCTATACTGTCGTTAATTTTATCAGTGCTTTCGTTTGAAGAGTCAAGGTTTTTTTTGGGATCATCCTCATGATATCTTGCATTTTTACTTCTTTCTTGAACTGTATCATGTGTCTTTTTGAGCCTGTCATCTGTTTCTATACTCTCGTTACTTTCAGAGCTATTAGGGGCAGGTTTTTTAATTTCAACGCTTTCGGAATTTTCGTTACTATTTTTATTTTGCAAAGAATATCTAGAGTTAGGTTTAGGATTATTTTCATTACTTTCAGCACTGTTGGAAGTCTCTCCAGAACCATTTCTCTTACTTTTATAGTCTCCACGTTCACTGCTTTCATCATGCCCACGGCTTGGTTCATTATTTTTATAGGCATCACCTTCACCACTCTCACCCCTTTCATGGCTGGAGTCACTATTTCTATAGGCAACACGTTCACCACTATTATCTTTTTTTGATTGTCTGTTTTTATAATTCACATGCTCCGAACTATCGTCCCTTTCATGAGTAGATTTTTTGTTTCGATAATCTTCACGTTCACCACTATCATCTCTGTCATTGGCAGATTTTGATGTTTTATAGTCCCCGCGTTCAGCACTGTCTTGTTCTTCATGGCTAAGTTTTCTATTTTGATAATCTCCACGTTCATCACTATTTGCGTTTTTATGCTGAGGTTTACCATTTTTGTAATCTCTATGTTCACCGCTCTCGTCACTTTCGCTACTGGAGTTACCATTGCGTTCATTTTGTTTGTCTCCACTTTCATTGCTTGTCTCATTAAGATCTTCAGCTTCACTGGAGTCTTTTCTATGATTAGGAGCAATATTTTCTTCCTTTTTAACATCAGTATTGAGATGAAGGGTCTCAATTTTAAAATCAGCTAGATTGGCTCCCAAAATATTGTTTCCTGTATTTTGCAGAGGGGCTAAAATTTCTCCAGAGCCATGCACAGTTTCATAATTGACAATTACGGGTTTTTGGAACTTACTTGGGCGTGGGCTCTTATCATGTATTTCGTCAATTGACCGTTTTCGTCGTAAGCTGTTTTTAAAATGACCTTTATCCTTTATAGGTATTTCCGCCTTATCACCTTTCTTATACACATATTTTAATACAGTATTTTTATCGACAATTTGATTATCTTTTGAATTGCTTGTACTATTATTCTCGGTTGCGGTGATAGTTTCGCAGTCGGCAGTCGTAGCGTTGTTATTGGTATTATTCGAACAGTGGTTATTCTGTGTTCGCAGTGTATTAACAACACAATTTTGTGTTTCTTTGTCCGCATTTGCGGTTTGCTTGCATGGCCCTTTACTTATTTGATTATGGCTCGTGCTGTTATTTTCAATTGTGGTAGCATTGGTCATCTGAGAAATAAATTGGGATAACATTAGGTTACGATTTATATGTTCTATCTACGTCTCTACTGTGATTTCTGCTATTGTATCTACTTACCATTTTGTGTATGTGTAAGTGTGTTTTCGATTCCTTTACAGGTTGTGTTCAATAAAACCAGAGCTATATTCTAACATTTATTACAACATACTTGTATTTACACAATCTACTACAAATTAACCATGCATAATTACAAATTACACTTAACTTGAACTAAAAATAAATAAAAAAATAACAAAACTGATAAGGTAGGTCCATTAACACTGGGTTCGATGAAGATAAATGCTAATTATGAGATATGTAGATGTTATGAATTTAAATATGCGGTGGATTTTTGTTTTCGGAATCGGTTTGAAAATATGTTAACGATATTAATATTTTATACATATATTTCAAACTAATCACAGTATGAGTCTCAGTTAATTCTCAGTTGTTTTTGACTGCAATGGTCACTCAGTGTGAATTTTTTTCACCAATAAAACGTGTTTAGCACAATAATCTAAACCGCATTGTTAACAAAATAGCACTTATCTTCACGACAGCATAATAGATAGATGTTGGTCTAAATAACAACACCATTGTACAAGTTTCTATGTTCAGTGCATTTTAATATGACGTACTTCTTATGTTACATTATATTGCTGCTGTCGATGGTATGGATTTCGAAGATCTCGAAACGAACTGAACATACAAACTTAAACTCTAATCAAATACTAATAAGCATGAATCAAGTCTACTTAAATTTTTTAAGTTGCTTTAGGTACTTACTAACTACGGTGATAATCTGATGATACTGGAGGATTGATATTACTAAGTAAATTACACTTTAAAAATTTGGACTGAACAATGAGAATGAATTTAGGACGACTTGCACGACATAAAATAATTGAATAAAATGAATAAAATTTTTGTGTCTTTCCATGGATCAATGACATTTATAGGTATGGAAGTAAATATGTTATCGTGCAAGTTGGCCTTATGAAGGTAGGTAATTAAATTATCAGTTCATTCAGATATTTTACAAGGGCCAAAGTTTATGTACGAAACTACCAGCCTCCAGTGGGCATAAATTGACTTCTACTACTACAGGTGCTTTATTAACTACGGCATAAAATGTGAATAGGTATTTTAGCTCAAATCTACCGTAACTTAATTATATGGCAATTAAAAGCACTTTAGCTTCGACTAAGCCATCATCTATGTTTTGTACAAAATTCCTATTCTATTTATAAATAGTTTTTTTTCTTAAAAGTAACATGCTTGATCGATTGATTGCACTTCGACGCTATTTTGGCACATTTGGCAAAACTCGACCTTCATTTCTTGATGCGGAAGTCAACAACCAAATGTAATTAAGGTTTATATTAACAGATGACTTGAAAGTACACTACGATAACTTAAATTAGACAGCTTCGATTTAATCAGACATTTTATTTTACACATTGGCAGCTGTCTGACCAAAGCTATCGTTGTGCTTCGTGTATAATTCTACGATACACTATAACTGTCTAGGATACATTTTAACAAGGACCTCTACATTGGCAGCAAAGACCAAAACTTGAAAACAGTACAAAATTACGATATGGTCAATGTTAAAAATTCAAGCTAAGTAACCTTTTTGGTGAGACCTTAGACCCAGAAATGAGGATGATGACTTAATTGTAATTCGAACGCCTGTAGATTTAAAAGAAAAATGCATTTCTTTTTTTTACGGCCAGTTTGTTCAGGATACCAACGATTATAATGCCAGGCCAGGGTCAAACCCTTACTAAAGGTCATTCAGCTTGACAAACGTACAGTTACACCGTTGACTATAACATTACTCTACGTGAATACTCAAGGAGCTAGGTGCTGGTGCGACTACTTCTTGCCCCACGGGTTGTATGTGAAACTACTCACAAATTGTTTCGCGGCACCACGGAACGGCGCGGGTTCGGCCCACTTGCTGAAGTCCATTGACGGAATTATACCGCTCCTGCATGGTACACGTGGGTTTCTGAAAAAGGAAAAACAGAAATGGTAAAGTAATACTGAATTATTTCTAGAAATGTTGGGGCTCAGAAGGTCTATTCAAACTGTTCTAGCGTTTTGACCGGACAGATACCTAGAAAACTTCTCGCTTACAAAAATGGAGTATTAAAGGGTTATACTTACAGTTCATGGTCAGGCAAGACCATGGGGTATAGTTGGACAGTGTCAATGATGTCCGTGTTATCACAAATTACACGCGATAGACGTGACTTCCTGATCTCAGTCATCTGTTCTGAAGTGAATGATGATGGCTGGTTGGGCAGCTCAAACCTGAGGGAAAGGAAGCAATTAATTAAGCAGTCATAGAGGATCGGATTCGGATTAGAGAAGAGCAACTAATATTGAAGGTTAACTTACCAGAATCTGTCACCACGTCTTGAGTAGGAGAACTGAGTAGCGATGATGCAAGCGAAAGTGGGCCCCAACATAGAGCCAGGCAGAGGACGCTCAGAGACACCACCAGACCAGAGATCCACATCCACAGGGTGATCGAAGATAGTCTCGTATTTCTGTACAGTGGCGTTGGGCATAGATCCGAACAGATCTTGGAAGGTATCAGCTGCAGGAAGACCGCAGAACTTTCTGAACTCCATGTATCCGGGAATACCGAATTCACGACCTCTTTGCATGTTGAAGGATACCAAGTCCATTCCGAAGCGGGCGCCGACCTTCTTGAAGAGATGGTTGGTAACTTCCTGGGTGATAGAGTCATCCATAGCTTGAGCTACTTGGTTCATCAAACCCATGACGTATTCATCGAGAACACCAGCTCTGTACAAGTCGTATGGTCTACGGATGAGGTCTGAGAGTCTCTTGGACGCTGAAAATAACAAGATAATTATGTATTTTAGGGTTTTTGTTGACGATCTGAATATAGTATGAGAATGATTACGTTGGACGGAATAGAGGGAGATTTTAGCCCAGCAGTGGGACAATATGGGCTAGCTATAATAAAAATGATTAGGTAAGGTTACCTTGATTAGTAAAAGTTGTAACTTACCGATGAATTTGTGTGCTTTAGACCATCTTTCAACAGCAGTAGGCAACAGTGAGTGTCCGAAACGGTAAGCAGCAGAGGCGAACGAAGCGATGACATCAGGGTTCACTTCTGGGTCGTAGCCGTCCCAGTAACCCTGAAACAAATCGATCGATCAGTCGCTGCAACTGCTAAGTAGAGCATCGCGAGATGACACAAGTTCAATTACCTAGCTGTGAAACTGTTACATCACTGTGATCGATGACCAACATCGATCGATAGGAAATTTGCAAAATAATATTGAAATCTTACTCAGTTTATTTAGAAATCGCTTTTAATATCTGTAATTTGTCTGGCTTTTGAGAAATCCTGTGTTATTTTTCTCATAATTTCAGTAATTCTTACCTCTTTATCTAGAACTAAACCGAACTTCTCCATAACGTCCTTTCCAAGTAGGATGGGCAAGAATTCATTGTAAGTGATGTGTTGTATCTCGGCAATATTGATGCGTCTCGCTTCTTGGAAGAGGGTCTCGTCGTCCCAATGAGGATTGACCTCGGCCAGACCGTTGGCGACTCGGTTGTGTTCACGGGCCATAAGTGTGTGCATCACGGTGAGAACTAACTGTTCGTTAACACGGATTTCACCTTGAAAGAGGAAATAAATATTAAATGATGAAGATAGAGGATAAAATGCTCATGATCTACATTTGATTTAGACAACGGGAACATGTAACTAAAGAAGTGTTAAGTAGACGGCCATAAGAAAACAGGCAGACCAAAGAACAGATGGATGGAAGGATGTAAAGATATAGAGGTAGAAAGGAACATTGACAGATAAACGATGAACAATAATAGAAATATGGAGGAAAAGAATAAACTGCACCGACTGCAAAAAAAGGAATAAAGGTAATCTATACTAATATTATAAAGAGGTAAAATTTGTTTGTATGTAGGGGGTAATCTCCGGAACTATTGATCCGATTCCGAAAATTCTTTCACTAATGGAAAGCTACGTTATCCCTGAGTGACATAGGCTATATTTATTTCTAGGAAAAATTAGGGGGAATTAGGGGAAAATAAATGTCCACCCGTGCAAAGCCGGGACGGGCTGCTAGTAAGGAATAAAAAAATAAGATAATCAAGATGAAAGGTAAAAAACTACAAGTTTGAATTCTCGTTTAAAAAGTTAAACGTATAATTTAGGCAATATGGTTCTTACCAGCTTCGAAGCAGTACATGTTCTTGTTGGGCCTAGTGCATCCTTCATCAGGGATGTCAAGTTTGAGAGGCAGCAAGTCCTTGAGACCATACTCTTTGAACACTGGGTTCATACGCAACAGACCACCGAAACCAGTACGCAGCTTCCTATAATTTGTCAAATTATGGCAACATTAATAAAAAGTTTCACACGGTGTAGAAGAGTGTTGCAATTCTAGATTTCATATTTATTTTTATTCACGATTTTATATAAATGCTGAAAATCGAAAGTGACTGGATATTGGGTAATTTCCTCTTCTATTTCCTTGGCAGTTTAATATTTACAGATTGCGGTTATCGGCCAATTGTCAATGGCAATTTTTTATTCTGCAATGTCTTAAGTTATGATGCTATTACAACTTATTCCAGTATCGTAAGTAGATATGACAAAATACTTTACCTGGCGAATTTCTCAGTAACACCATACACTGTGTTTCCGTCTATGGTTCCAGTCAGAGTGTTGAAAGGAACTCTTGATCCTAAAACATAAATTAACGTTCATACATTATTAAGGACTTACGAATATTATTTGTATAACAATCGTGTCATGTCACATGTCGTGATTGGGTACGGTCTTATCTATGCAATTATGGACAATCAAATTATTAAATAGGTCTATTATCCATCAAGCGAACTGGTCAACCTTCAGCTAGTGCGCCAGATTCGCTCAGTCTCCCCATAATGTCTGTAAATTATGCGGTATCGTAAGTAACGAATTTATTGCATGGAGCCGTTAAACATACAATATTATCATAAAATTAAGTTTGCAATGTATTGCAATCGATTTCTTAATAATGCTTGCAACAGAAAAGTATTGCAACAATTTAGCCAAGAATGAATGTAATGTGTACCTAGTTGTATGCATCATTTGTTTTGTTTATCGTGAAAGTGGCGCCCCGTAGCGCTAAGCCAACTATATGTGGTCCGGCTTTTGGCAAGATTGCAAGATATGAGTTACAAAGATCTCTATCGGTTTTAGATCGCAAACTGGTTTGTTAGTCATTCTCCATTTCTATCTATTAGAATAGCAATTAGAATAAATTTATTGTTTCGTGGTAATAGTGAAACTTACAAGTTACTATTTCGACATTTACTTCGCGATTACCAATCCATTGATAGGGCACACCCTAATGATAGATCAGGTGCTCTCTACTTAAGCTTAAGGCACAATACCTACACTTATCTTTAAATGCTAAACACGAATGGACAGCGTTCTGCACTACATTGCGCAATATAAGTACAACGTAATGATCAGCACTTTCCCTGTCTGTAGGCAGATGACGAGATTACAAGATAACCATCAGATCTAACATTAAATGTTCACGAACAACAATAGCTACTGAGGTCAGTTTACGTCCGTCTACGTGCCACACCGGCTCGGACATAATGGGACTTAATACCGCACTTTGTATGCGGTTTCCTTAATACAAAGCATAATCTTGAAATGAAAGTGAAATATCCTCTGAGTAATTTCCGGAACCGAGAAAATTTATTTGGATTGTTTTACTTAAATTAACTGACGGTAAATTGTAGAACAATGTTGGAGAGTTTCAAGTGTCTACAGTTCCATTCAACGTGTCGCAAATCAACCACAATGAGAGCAAACATACGTTGTATGAAATTGAATATGATTTGCATTCCGAAAACAATGGCCATGATTTAGACAAATCGGATTTGCCTGTTAACGCATTTGATGGTCGAGACAAAATTACGGGAGCAATTCAAAAGAAAATGCAAATGGCGTGTGAATCATGTGTGATATTTGACCTTAGCAATGTCCAAATTGTAATTTGAATTTTGGGGAGCTTAACTGCGACCTTTAAATTTTAATAGACTTAATCCAAAACGTTTACCAGACTTTCAAAACCCGAAGGTTTACGAATCAAGTTTTTTTTTGTAATGTCTAGTACCCACACTAATAATATAAATGTGAAAGTAACGTCTGTCTGTCCGTTATCTTTTCACGTCACATTTAGAACACAATGTGGACAAGGATCTGAGTGAGGACATAGGATTCTTACAGTAGTACGTTCTTGTGGGATCGCTCCCGACCTGATACTCGGGTTAAGCCGGGTAAAAGCTAGTTCTACTTGTAGTTTACAATAGTATCTTACCCAGACGGCAGCCGGGCCTTGGTGACGGGAAACCTCGCACGAAGTCGATGCACTTGACTCCGAACAGACGGTAGAAGTAATCATCATCAGGGATGCGGATCTCATTGCAGTAGGGGTGCTTCAGGTGAGAGGGGCGCTTGCAGCACTCCTCGGGGTCGTTACGGTTCACAGGGTCTATTAGGAAGAGAAGAGAATAAAACACAAGACGGTATGTGAACTTACTGGAGTCAGTTATCGTGCCTTCCCAGAGTTTAGCCTGATTACAGGCATTGAGTTGATCTTCAACAATCTAACGATGCTAAGATCTTCTGTGCTAGTATTTTATGTTAATGGCTTAGCAAAAATGCTGAGGAGCTCGTAGCTAAATTATAACAGCCGATCGATCTTTAGGTTAAGCCGTGCTTGCCTAGGTTGGTCTGTGGATGGGTGACCACCTATTACATACCGAGTTTCAGAAAGCACGTTAAGCCGTTGGTTCGTGGTTTATTCAGTGACCCAAAAAGTCTGACAACCAGTCTTACCAAGGGGTATCATATTACCCAATACTAACTGGGTTGTGGAGGTCAGATAGGCAGTCTTTCTATGTAAAATACTCGTATTCAGCTGCATCCGATCAGACTGGAAGCCGACCCCAAAATAGTTGGGAAAAGGCTAGGCAGATGATGATGCGTAGCAATAATGCTGCTCAAGATGGAAGGTAGTTATTTGTTTGATGGATTATTGCCATTAAACTAACCAAGAGGAGTCCCAGTCAACGTATAATCGTGATCCATGAACTGTCCCCAAGCGATGACCATGACGGTTCCAGCGTGGTCGTGGAAGCCTTCATCAGGATGCATGGTGCGGGACACCACACGCGAAAGTGGCAGGTCCTTGCCATGATGAGCAATACGCGGCGAGTTGATACCGTCAGCGAAAAGCGGCCCTATTAATCTGAAAAGAGGAAACATATGAGTACACACAAGTTCCATATGTAATCGGCTACTTTATACACCTGCTCGCAGGGGGCTTTGCACTGCGAATTTCACTTTCTCGGCGAACCAGAAATGTGAATATGTCTTGAATCTTGATTTTGTTTTATTCTAGGCGTCTACCTCTTTGATCAGGCGTCACTTTAGAAACTTGGACAATTGATTGAATTGAATTAGTCTTTGTCGTTAACATTTTACGGAATAATTTAGAAGCTTATCGTAGTTGTTACTAACTCATTATAATGTTTTTAGGATAAATATTTGACGCAGCTTCAGGTTTTGTTGAGAGATTTATTCAATATCCATAATATTATTCAAAACAGGTTTAGGGCATTTGAAGATATATGAATCATACAGTTATCGGTACTATGGAGGCTATCGAACCGTTTGGTACCTTTTATGCCACGAGTAAAGGTGTGAGACATGAATCGAAGTTTAATAAACCCTGTTATCCGGCACACCCTGGCCAGTAAACTGCGATGTAAAACTTGCTGACGGAATAAACTTATTACAATTTTACCACTGTATGAACTTAGGTATTCTCATTTATTATAGCTTATGCTGATGGTTCCGGGGATCCGCTGGATGCGAGACGCACGAGACCGGTCAATGTGGCGAGACTTACGGGAGGCCTATGTCCAGCAGTGGATGTGAAATATCGAGTTATAGAAATAGTTCTGCTTTGGAATCAATATTAACACCTAAGAACTAAACAAATGGCAATCGCTTTCAAAGCGTTTCGTATCTCTACAATGACTTTCAGCAGGATTCACATAATCTTTAGGTAACTTAAGCCAATCCGATGGATAGATAGAATTCTCTTTATTGCACTATTGACTTTTACATCATCGTTATCACTGATAGAATGTCACTTGATGTAGATCTTCATGATAGTGCTGTGTGCGTGATAGTGACTAGTTACCTCTGGAAGGGAGCCATGGTAGCGCCCCAGGTCGGGTTCTGCAGGTTGTTGCAGAGGCCGTCGTATCGTCGGTACTTGCCAGCGCGGCACTCCACGTGGGAGAAGACTGGAGGACATACTTCACGGATGAGGGTGCGAGACGTATCGATGAGTGGCAGACCCTTCTCGATCTCTTCGTAAGTGAGGCCGTACCTGGGAAAATAACAAGACAGTTTTAATTTCTAGGTTCAATAATGGCCGGTTGCAATGGCCTAGAAAAAAAAATGGGGTTTTGGTTGAAACCCTATGGAACCACGTCGACTATGTTCTTGATACTACAAATGTATGCTAACAAACTGATATCAGGAACTGCACTGTAAGACCTAACTAAAGTAAATAATGATGCGGAACCGTCAAAAGCTTGATACACCATACGGTACCATATTCGTTCTCAGTTTATACCTAGTCAACAGAGTGAATTCAGTTCACAAGTCATTTCCAAAATCATCTGACTAACCGGAGATTCCGTGTAGTATTTAAATTCAATCATAACGTTAGTGTTTTATCTGCCAATTTCCTTATAACTGCCTATATTAGGAAGTTCAGGTAGCATTATGGTCATAGTTGATGAAAACATGTCGTAGCATATAATTTTATTAATTTCTAATGTGGATTGTCCATATTAGATAATTATTAAAACTACGACTATTGTTGCTCTTGCTAATTTGGTTTGAATAATTATTTAATATGGACATTAGATAATTATTCAAACCAAATTAGCAAGAGCCACAATAGCTGTAGTTTCTATGCACAAGAAGCACCGAATAGCTCTGAAAATCTAATGAATCAAATATATTGACAATGTTGCAGAAACAGGAAAAAGTTAAACAAATATTCTAAGTAGAACTGTGGAATCTTCAAAAATAAATAAAGTGGCATATCGAATACCGATTAGAAACGAACATAACGCGGCATAGGGAGCAATAGGCATTTATTGCTAATAAAACAACATACAAAATGTTCAAGTAATTGATTGATACACTTCACAAACGTTTATTGCAATGGCTTCGGTAACGGATATTCAAATGCCAAGGTTTATTACAAATATAACGAGAGTTTGATCAAAGATTTATTTGAATACACCAATTATCATGTTGGTTGTAGGATTAATTGGGACATTTGGGTTTTTAAATGGTATGAGATCATTGAATTCCATTGAAGTGTGTAATTGGGTCATTTAATGTGTTAAATATACCAATCGACTTGTCGACGGTATTTGGAGTACTTTACTCAATGCTGGTTACCTTTTATTACTGAACCCAGCCTAGAAAATTCTTGAAGGAAAGCCAGGTAAATTATGGATACGGAACTAGAGATCGCTATTATTATTATTAATCAATTTATTTCAGATCAAATTAATTAATCCATACTATTATAAATGATATCAATACAATTAAAAAATATAGAAAAAAAAATATACAGAAAAAAACAATATAGAAAAAATTAATACACACTGTATATACTATACTACTACTAGATATTGTATGATAAAGTTAAAAAAGGAACTTCTTGTTCCTTTATTGAAACCTTGTTGAGATGCTGTGTTGAGATTCAATAGTTACAGATGATTTTTGTAAAAATATGAACGCTAATAGGTACATCTGAACAGAAAATTAAGATGGGTGTGTCCGACTATACATGTAGAACATGTATGTTACACCATATATTAATAAAGGTCAAATATAATCCACATGTAGTTCAAGGCACCCATGTACAAGTTATTAATTGAATTTAATGTATGACAATGTGCTCTAGGTCAACCGAGCTAGATGTAACGTTAGTTTTGCACGGAGATTTCGTACCAATTGATTTTAATTGAATTAGGCTATTAATAAAGGTATTAGCAAGACTTTTTCCGACACAGTGTAATGTACTGTCAACGAAATAGGTTCCTTTGCAGGCAGGAATTTTAACATGTGTTGTGCATTTGTTTGAGTCTTTTACAACGGACACAGATACAGATGAAATTGTTTGCGAGACAAAAAAATAATATTTATATTTTTTTTGTCTGCATACCAAACTCTTTTGCTAATTGTACTTATAAAGAATATGCTACACTCACAAGGTATTAAAATCAATGTCAATATTCAAGGGTGCACATTTAAAACAAAAGTTAGCAATATTATGTCCTATGATTAATATTGACCCTCAAGTCGCGAAAGATATGCGATTATGCACGATTTTGATCAAACTAAAAAACAATAGACATCAATGGTTTTTTTCCTAAGTAGGCTATGTGTATAATAAAGATTCACAAATATAACGGTGCTATTATGACTTATATAATATTAATTGGAAAGTTTCGTCACAATAACACTTTTTAAGTTCACAATAAACTTACATAATCGAATTTGTGAACGTTATTTCCCTTTAATGTTATTTTTATGATTCCAATATGCATGCCACGAAACATTAACATCTCCATAACAGTGAGTTTAAAAACTAATAATATAATAAAATATTTTTACACCCACTGACCCCACTCTGTTACCTTTCATCTACTTAAGGTTAGATGGGTTGTTTCACTCGCACAGCGATATTTTTTTTTTAAATTTTGAAATATCGATGTAATCCGAATACAACATTGGTAGTTGTACCTGGACTATATACGACAAAAAAAAACTAGTAAGTTTTCCACTTCCTAACTTTTTCAGTCAAATAATTCATAATTTTAAGGCGAGGGATTTTTATATTTTAAGGCGTAGGGAAACTTAGCCAAGTTTATCAGCTGGTAGTTAACGTCTGAAAATCACGAATCATTGTCAAATTAAGTTCAGTGGAAACAAGACACTTTTGTAGGTACACTATACATTCTGTAGAAATTACATTTAGCATATTTCGAAAGTAGTAGTATTGTATTGTATAACGGGCTGCTGTCCGCAACTCCACGTCCAAGGGCGTATTTTGCGTGCGGGTGCGCAATTTATTCGATCCACCCCAGCTCCCCTAGAAAGGCCAGTAGTAGTAATAATAGACGTTCAATTTATTCACTACCTACTTTAAGGGATTCCCTAGTAGCGACATTAAACTTTTATAGACATTTATCACATTATCTCTATGGCTTTAATGACCGAAGGGAAATAGCGACATTTGACATCACATCTACTATCATATGTATTATGGCATGGCGCCTTAGATAATAATCATAATGTCTATCTAAAACCAAAACAGTAGACCGAAGAAGTTTTTTAGTTATATAACTTAATCACCTTCTCCATCAAACTAAAATTGCCATTTACTATCTTATTGTTATTGAACGAATTATAAAAACACAATACAATACATTGTTATTTTTTCGTTTTTGAATCGACTACTAAAAAGGAGGCGGTTATAAGCTTCTCTATTCATACCAGAGAGAATGTTGTATTAAGTTAAATGATGCTGCAGACTGCAGATACTGTAAATAAGGTTTTTTTGCTATTTTAGTCTTCATTATTATAGAATTCATCTGATGATTACGCTAGCTAGAAAGTAAAAGTGATATCACTTCCTAAACGAAAGGTGTAAAAGTAATCAGCTACAAACAAGAATGTCCAATTCTAGTAATAGAAATACGTACTCGTAATATAAAATGAATGAGTAATTAAATACTTATCTATATCGATCATTCGGTAGCTGTTTGACAAGTAACAAGTTTCATTGAAACAATGCGAGTATCTAATATCGACCTAGATCTGTCAATCAGACAGACAGATCGACGTGGAATTAAATTCTTTGTTCAGCGACCTTCAAGATGATACGTATTGATAATAATAAAAAACAAAACGTAATTATTTAATGTTATTTAAAAGGATACGTGTAAGCAATAAACCTGACTGAAAAAAAAACATTTTTGAATGTTATAAATCGAACATCTGAGTTTTCAAATAACGGTATTTATAATACGCAAATCACCACCCACTAGGTTATTTACATGTAATATTATAAGTATGATTTGTTACAATATTACCTGTCACTGACAAGCTACCCTGGTGTTAGTTAATATATGACTATAACAACAACATCAATCAAAATCAAAACGGCGATTTCAACGCCCAATTTTATAAAAGACTAGCTTATGCCCGCGGCTTCGCCCGCGTGGAGTTAGGGAATTGCCCACGGGATCTTACTTCTGGAATAATAAGTAATCTATGTATCTATCTATAATACATACATAGATTTACATGTACTTGCTTATAACTTACAATTATTATTATAAAGTTATATCAATTAAATTAGATACGTGAAATATTGATACCTTGGTTTGAGGTTGGACATCGGATTTACTGCATTTTATCTGAAGAGTATGTAAACAAATTTTCAAGTCAATCGACCCCGAGAGTAAAAAGTTTCACAGAAAATTCAACACCCCATTTCACCCTCTAAGGGGTAGGAATTTCGAAAAACTGATACTAACTCTTCACAAAGAATACACCCTCCAATTTTCATATCTGTGGGACCCGCGGTTTGGGCTGTGCGTTGGTATATCAGTCAGCCAGTCAGGACATGGAATTTTAAATTGGGGGATGATTTTGTGATACACGTATCTCATCATTTTAACTGAAGTATATGTAGACACATTTTAAAGTCAATCGACCCCGAGAGAGTTTCACAGAAAATTCAACACCCCATTTCACCCTCTTAGGGGTGAAATTTCGAAAAACCCTTTCTTAGTGGATACCTACTCTCCACTAAGAGTACACTGTCCAAATTTCATGTCTCTAGGACCAGTGGTTTGGGCTGTGCGTTGATATATCAGTCAGCCAGTCAGGACATTGAATTTTAAATTAGGGGATGATTTTGGAAAAACTGTGATACACGTATATCATCATTTTAACTGAAGTATATGTAGACACAATTTCAAGTCAATCGACTCAGAGAATAAAAAGTTTCATAGAAAATTCAACACCCCATTTCACCCTCTTAGGGGTGAAATTTCGAAAAACCCTTTCTTAGTGGATACCAACTCTTCACAAAGAGTACACTGTCCAAATTTCATGTCTCTAGGACTAGTGGTTTGGGCTGTGCGTTGATGTTTCAGTCAGCCAGTCAGGACATTGAATTTTAAATTGGGGGATGATTTTGGAAAAACTGTGATACACGTATCTCATCATTTTAACTGAAGTATATGTAGACACAATTTCAAGTCAATCGACTCAGAGAATAAAAAGTTTCATAGAAAATTCAACACCCCATTTCACCCTCTTAGGGGTAGAATTTCGAAAAACCCTTTCTTAGTGGATACTTACTCTTCACAAAGAGTACACTGTCCAAATTTCATGTCTCTAGGACCAGTGGTTTGGGCTGTGCGTTGATATATAAGTCAGTCAGTCAGTCAGTCAGTCAGGACTTTGAATTTTATATGTATAGATTTGCAAAATGCTTACAATACAATACCCTCTCATAGATAGATACCTTACTAACTATATGAACATGCCGAATCAACCGACCTTGTCTTATTTGTACTAATTTATATTTGCATATAAGCATCACGGATGTCGTAACAATTAAAACATGCTAAATCCGTTACTTACTACAAATTATACGGAACATTTGCATAATGAATTGGTGTTACACCAAATAAAATAATAGTTTAAATTTTGAAATAAGCATAAAATTGCAATTATAATTGAGATAAACAGAATGCCAAAAAAATGTTAATAATTCTTTGTAATAATTAGCAGTGTGGGTGTAACACTTTTTATGGTTGCTAATTTTGTATTTTACAAATGCATTTATATTTTTTTCAAATACTCCCAGCCATATATCGTTAATCAAAGCAGCAGTGAGATCATATATGCGGTTTGTTAAATTGCAAAGTCTGAATCAACTGACCAAGTCCAGGATATAAATACTTGCTAGGTGACATACTAAATCAAAATCAAAAGTCATTTGTTCAAATTAGGCTGATAAAATCAGCACTTTTTGAACGTCAAAGTTTACAAGAGACGGTCCCCCAAAACGCCCACCCTTCGACACTTAAATTCTTAGTGTGGTGGAAGAAGAAGTGGCGGAACAAACTCCCTAGCAACACACCTGTCTGTTGGGTTAGAAGAACCAGATTTTATACAATAGTGTGTAAGATAATATGAACAAAGAATTTTAATTTTAATAACACTGAAAGATTGCCAGATAGGCCGATAGGTAATGCAAAGATCGGTAAGTTAAACTTATTACACGCCAACAATCTAATGGGAACTAGAACAGAAAACTTCCTTTTAAAGACTAAAGAACTTTCAAGAAAACGACTGAAAAAGACAAATTCCGGTACATAAATACGAATAGTCTGTTCAGTAGATCAGATGAGTAGTCTATTATTACCGCATATCGATAAAATAAGTACCAATTAATATAAATTAGCCTGACACAAGCTATTGAGAGCTTTACAATACAAATCACCTTTCAAACGAGTAAAGATGATCGATTGCAAGCACCAATCTCTATTCGATAATCGCCCTTTACTATCAGACGAGGAAGTGAATGGCCATCTTACTTCGACTGGTGTACAAAGGAGCAGCGCCGGCGCAGTCCGGTCTCGCTCTCTTCCGTGCCCATGATGACGTATTCATGCCTCACGGTGATTCAGCCATTGCTCCGGTTACCGCTAATGAGCCGAGATGACATTTGCACAGGACATTCACTGCAAAGGTCAGTACACCTCGTAGGCGACAACCGTAAGATCAAGGTTTAGGTTTCACACCATTTCAATGAGCACCTACATGATCGCCGAATTATTGAAAGAATCGATTTTTGCGTGCATATACAGCATTGATTTTATTTTTTGCTAGTTTTACTTTTAAACTCAATTAGGATAGAGGTTATAAAGGAATTGGTCCAATTAAATTCTAACTTCCTTACGTCTATTTCATGTTTATGACTCAATGACAAACCAAAGTCGATATGTTTTGCAAGTGCACACATTGTTGCGGTTGAGGTTTCAGATTAAACGATCATTTTACGGCTCCTTCGTCGTGTGTCACTCGAGTAGCTTGCGATTCGGTACGGGGTCGACTAGCATTAGGTCCATGACAGCTGAAGAATTAATGTTAGTTGATTAAGAGTAGCTACAATAGATTCTTTGGTATCTTTCCGCGTCGTGACTGGACGCTGGCCGTGAATAAATTGACAGAGAAGACAAAAGAACGGATTTGAAAGAAGAACAGCCTTGGAAGCTCATGTTTTTTTGTTTTCAATTAAAACTCGTGTAAGGATAATGAGATCATGTCGTAACCCCTCGTAATGATAAGAGTTCAGTAGGTGAATGTCGAATGAAAGTTCATTGCAAATCGTAATTAAATCCAATCCATGACTTTGTATGCATTATCCCAAAGGTCGTAACGTATTCAATAAATCCTGTCTAGTTTACCTTTGTTGACATTAAGGAGTCGTCGAGACGGATGTAGAAAGTAGTTTCGAGCTTGAATAATCACTGAAATGAATCTTAATGTCAGTGTAATTTTAGCTTACCTTCGCGCCAAGTTGATGGAGATGTCGAGAATCAGCTCGCCAACGCTCGCGAAGTGTTCAGCCTTCCAGTCTCCTTTCGGTTGCGAGACCACTGAGGAGACAATTGATTAAATATTTTGTACTTATCGAAGTATAGGTTTTATTATGTCGGGTGTAAGTATTACTTCTTGCTCAATACTGACGTTAACGTAAGGTTAAACGTTTGCCCCTGTCACATTAGAAATTGCCAAAGTTGAGAACTCTTTTATACAAAGGATGATGAAGCATTTAATATTTGACATGATGATGTAAACAGTAATGTTAAAATGTTGCTGCATTATAATAAATCGAAAGTTCTGTGTAAGATGATGATACCATAACGAGTCGCGAACGTGCAAGTCTTCCGGTTCACGCACTTGATGACATCGTAATGTGACTTGCGTGATCGCGCTCGCGACGAGTAATTTTATTACTTTTTATGTCACTAGTGACTTCGTGTATTTACATTACATACATTTTGAGAGCCATAAAAGGTTAAATTAAATGAAACTTTGGTGGTCGGCATTGGTTATTCAACATTAAACAAATTATTTCGTGAATCGTTGAAAAAGGAAATAAATTGCGGATTCCAACGTTTAAAAAATACTTACGGATTCTGTTTCTGGCTTCATGATAAGCTTGATTGATAGCTTCGTATGTGATGCAATTGGCCTGTCCTTCGTATCCGCTGGAACAAAAACACGTTTAATTACTTTGCGCCATAAAGTTTATGACTCTGTGCATTCGTGAGTGTGTTTCTATAATTTAATTGTAAAATAAATATTTGTGGCATTTATCGGCAGTGGCTGGGTCATATTTGTCGAACGTTAATGTAATCTTCGAATGTATGTGCCGCTTTCAGGTATTTCTGAACAGATTGTTGTAAGTCTTGTATGTTTTTGGGCAAGTGAACGATATAGTTCAATACTTTTAAAAAGGACTTATGGATTTTATTGTGTTCATATATGGGGTGAATTTCTCAAGACTTAAGAGCAGGTCAAACAGTAACAACTTAAGTTACGACTCTCATAACAACTTCAAAATACATGTACGCGTCTGAGCGCTGTACTATAATCTTAAATTAAAGATGGTGCAAGGCATCCACAACGCATATTCCACATAATTAATAGCAATAATTCACCCAATACGAGAGCTAAGATACATATTTATTCGCAATTGGCCTCGTGGCCTACATTTGATGGCAAGTAAAACGTCTAAGGCCACCGGTTACTTAACTAGCAGCGTGATGGTAATCGCGGTTATCCAACATGTTTTAAGCGTTTTCACGTGGTTCTTAAATTTGGTAACGTCTGAAGATGGCACGGCTGATACAAGAGCACTCATTACCTTTCTAGATAGAGAAACAAATGGCGTGTTACGTCAACGAGCTTGTGGGAAATTAAGACAATTATTAACAGCAAACAGATTTAAATTGCTCGCTTTGCGAATGAAATAGTGTAATTAACACTAAAAAAACATAAAAATTTTGAAAATAAATAGACGCAAGTTGTGTGTAAAGGAGGTGTTAACAAAGTATTTATTGAATTGAAGCGTTTTAGAGATAAATAAATGGCCGATGGGGCCGAAAAGTTCTGGAGTGGCGACCGCGAACCGGAAGACGTTGCGTTGGAAGGCCTCGCAAAATATGGAAATTAAAAAAAAAATCATTATTATTAATTAGCGCCTAAAAGCTTTTGTTAATGTGAAGTTTTTGGGTTCCTTTAAAAATAAACGTAGCCTAATCTATCATAACATAACTTAGGATCTAAACAAATATTGCAAAATGTCCGATTGTGCTGAAAAATGAAAATCCTTTCAGCGCAATCGAAACGCTGTTTATACCTTATCGATATAATTACTAAAATTAGTTTTTACTTCAGATACGTAAATCATAAATCATTTTTTTCTCCTTGAACACTTTCAACTGTCTTCGATTTCATGAATAATAAATCAATTTTAGTGTACGGACCCATTCCATTTTTTCGATGACTATAAATACAGATTGTAGTCCTAAATTTTTATGATCATTTGAGATCTGTTCCGGTTTGTAGTCACATGACGGAATAACTTTACATAAATATGCGATATTACCAAAACTGTTACATGTAACAAATTGTTGTTGTATTTATTAGAAAATAACTTTCATTGTGTTTTTATAAGTCCTATGACTATTGGAAAAGTTTCTAGTTTGCTTGGAGATAGGCTTCTTGTTTTTATTTTCGGAGAGAACACATTTCTATCTCATATGTATTAAGAGAGAGCAGAGAGGAGAGCAGCGGTGGCGGCTCCGACTTACGAACAGTAAGTCGTGGGTTCGAACCAAGGCAGGAGCATTACTTTGTGTAATTTATTTCATCACCACTGCTCTCAAAAACGGTGAAGGAAAATATCATGGTCGCGGGACTTATAGAGGTCGCGGGACTTATAGAATTACCGTGACCCTGGAACATAAAGGGCTATTGAAGGACACCGTGGATTTTAGTCAGTACAAGTCTGACAGTCATTTGATGATTTTACTACGATAAAAAAAAAAAAAAAAGGAAAACATCGTGAGGAAACCGTCATATCCTACAACCAAAAATTCGAAGACAAGTGACATCTACCAACCCGCACTGGGCCGCGTGGTGGATTATAACCCATTCTCTCACACAGAGATGAGGCCGTGTGTCCCAGCTGTGGGAACATTATAGGCTGATTATGCATGCATTAAGATGCCCATTGTTTAATAATGTGGACAGAATTGTGATAAAATAATACTACTGCTTCAGGAATTACTCGCTTAGAATAAGGAGTAGAAATTAAGTAACTTCTACTTACGCTTATCTGTACTCCTTCTTTTGTAAAAGATAACTTGACACCACATCAAACAAGCATTAGCAGCGGATGTACTGGCTATTCTCTTTACTGGAGTCTTTTTAATATTACAAACACATTCAAAAACACTAGCTTATGCCCGCGGCTTCGCCTACGTGTAGTTCGTTAATTATCGTACTACCGGGATAAAAAGTCCTATGTGTTAATCCTGGTTATAAGCTATCTGTGTGCCAAATTTCATCTTATTCCGGTCAGCAGTTTTTGCGAGGGAGAGTAACAAACATTTAGATATCCTCACAAACTTTCGGATTTATAATATTAGTAGGATAGGCCTCATCAATGGGCAAAAAAACGTGATCTCCTATTCTTCGCAATCGTTTAATTACAAGTTGTTTTACAACGTGTAGCAATGACGACACGTTAACACGTATTGACAGCACCGTGGCGGTTGGCACACGTCCAGTTCCCACGTCCACGATTCAGTTTACCGAGCGTCTTCGATTCTCACCATCAAGCCTTTCTACGTGGCTACTAGATGTTATATATTGCAACAGGCTTCTGTCTACTCTTATGACCCGTTCACGACCTCAGACGATGCAACTTGGGCCAACTAGCACACACGCGCGTGTCACTTATGTTTACTTATACTTTGTAAACATAAGTGACATTGTTGTTGTTTGTTATACTTTCGTGTGAGTACCGTCGCGATTTAATTCTCGTCGCCCGTGATTTATGGTATTACTCTAACTAACAGCCTGGTCACGTCCCGCCGTTCGCTGCTATGCGTGGCATGCTTGGTAAATTTCGATACATTAGTTTCAGTCGCTAGACGCTTTTTGCACCGTGCGAGTTTACGCTGTAGTGTATTTCCCGTGCGCTGGCTGAAGCAGACGTCGCTTTCATTCATTTCTTTCCTCCACAGTTGCTGTCGCAACACGCGTGTCGTTTGAGCGTGCAGGTCGTGGTCAGGCAAAAAGCCTCCGTCTACTCTTACGCTACTTTTGCGTGATATGCGAAAATAAAACATATTTGCGTAGCGGTTGTTTAACTTCTGTGTAAGCTTAATGTGTTTTCTTAACCTGATAGATGAATGACTGGGCATTTTACTTGGGCTGTGTATTTTTGTAATAACGTAATGTAAATGTTTTCTTGCATAGGACGGACCATTGTACTTTGTTTAGGTTATACTGACAAACATCTTGTACAGTAACAACGACATCCTTACCTGCCCTGAGACTGATTTGTATTGTAGGAAGAGCTTTGTATTGTAGGAAGAGCTTTGTATTGTGGGAAGAGCTTTGTATTGTCAATAACTTTAGGCAACTTGGCAGGTGCCTGGTTAAAGCCTACAGAAAGAAGAGGTAAGTAGGCACACGGCAGCACATCAAGCTATACATAACCAGTATAACCTGACTTCGCTTTTTATGAGCTTCCCGTACGATGAGAGATCAGCTTAATTTGGTTTTGCATAGCTTGATTCGCCGCCGTGCGTACTTAACACTTCTTTCTGTAGACTTTTGCTCAACAGTGAAATGATACAGGCTCACAGAATTCAAGAAAGTAAATAAAAATCGATGCTAAATATTTCTATATTGCGATTTCTTCGGTACCAAACCGTCTAGGAACATTCAATTTGTATCTAGCCTCAGGCTACGTGCTATCAAGTCTAGGCAAACTAATTTATTCTAAACCCACTTGTTTTTTATTCTAGATTTCAATGTTGACTTATTGTCTCTTTATTTCTTTGAAAAGAAATAGAAATTCTATGCTAATCATGCTGGTGCTGACAATTTGAAAACAGTGAAAGGCAAACCAAGTGTGGTAAGATTACACACATAGTTTGAAGAATCGATAAAATCTTCGTCTCGTAAACATCATCGGTATTTCTATAGCCGTTTCATTTAGCAGTGATTATGGTGTGTTCGCGAGTGGTTTACCGTTTTGCCTCGATATTGTCAATAGAAGGAGAGGCGTGACCGAGTTTGCTGGACAAACGAGAGGGTATAGCATAGATCAGGTGGTACCGGGAACGGGCCGCACCGTTATACGGACACACCACTCTCCGACAATGTTTGTGATGTGATCAATGCGTTTGCGCGCCTGACTGTCGAGATCTGCATAGACTTTATGAAGATGGTTTCAGTTTGAAATGTGTAGAAAGGTTATATTAAATTCTTGCGGCGAAATTCAGTCATAAAAAAAAACATTTGTGAAGATTGAAAGAACATTTATGTGATTTAATTTAATCAAGTCATTCTCTGAATTGCTATATCCCGTCAATGGTCGATTAACCGAAGGCTATCGTCTTGAATCATTTAATTTCATACAACCATGTTTGGACACGAAACTTGATGAAGTTATTCAACGTGAACGAATGCAGATTGAATAAGAAAACAAATTGAAGCTTTTATTTCGTACTAATATTATTTATTTTGATACAAAAGGCTTTTGAAGGCAGGCAGGGTCATTGTTACATTGAGAAGTTCTCCATTATTTACTTAGTCCGGAACGTATCAACATTGCCTCGCTTCAAATCGAGGTACATTGTCGGTTTCACGGCGTAACCGTACTAAAGGTACAAACAAATTAAGCGAAAGGATTTTGAAAGTGAATGTGATCCGTCAGTTAGCTAATGCCACGCTTGGTGGAGATGAAAGCATTCAAAAGCATTGAGACCTATGTAATATAATAATGTTGTGTTACGGCATCAGAGGTCACCGCGGTGAGCGAGCGTGGTGTGCGCAGAACAAAAGCATTTTGCTATAATTATAGAGCTAATAGTTCCTCTGTGTAATTTATTGTTCGGAAGGAAACCGTAGAAAGCAACTATTGTTTTTTAATCTGTTCATGTCAAAAGTCTTTGGTTCATAATTCTCATTTTCTATAGTTTTTGTTGTAGTTAAGAACAATGCTAACTACTTAAATGTGAACATGAGTCTGTCTCTGGAAACGAACGATGTCTCAGCTTTATATCTCGCCTATCACATTGATTTTTAAAACTATTACCTTTTCGTTGCAAGAAAACTTAAGAAACACAGCTAGCACTTTCATAAAATAAAAAAGCATTAGTGTAATAAAAAAAAAAAAAAAAATACGGATGACAAAAGGCTTTTGTTATGCCAAAAAATTAACTCCCGCGCAGGTCATTGACATCGCAAATAATTTTCAGTTGATCGAACAATGTCTGTCGAATAATTTATCACATATCACGGAGAAAGAAAACCGTGTGTCAAGTGTGTCGCGGAAGTATGTCAAGTTTGCGCCGGCGCGTGACGCAACGGCGACAGTAAAGATACTCCCGCGCAGGTGACATTGTGCCGGCCGGTGACGTAGGGCTGGCAAAAGACTTTGAGAAGGAGAGAAAAGAAAGGTTTTTTTGGGAAGGTTGGGAATATCTATCATCGAAAAGTTGGCGAGTTTTGATAATGAGAGAACATGGCAGGAAGTTCTAGTAATAATAAGATTATCAACAGAGGGGAAAGGGTGATATGCAAAATTCTTCAGATTAATACTTTTACCTTATTTTACCTACTATGTATATTGTATAACTATCATAAACAGGTAGATCGGATAAGTAACAACTAATTCCATCCATGCATAGTAGCTTAAAGATCAATGAATGCTGAAAACTGTAATGACAGCGACTCAGCGGTGGTTGAAAGCTAACCTAAGTATTGGCACCAGCAACATTATATAATTCTCGGTATTTTTCACAAATAACCGTTTTTCCATATGCAGCAGACGAGCCATAGCCTTCAGTTGTTACTTTCTGAGCTAGCTGCTATTGGAAACTTAATGCACATGATACAATAGATCGTGCAATAGATCTTATTGTGAATCTGTAGATCAAGTGGTTGCGAGAGCGTGACATTCGATGCATGTTCAATGGGACGAGTGACAGTGAAATTCAACGTTCTCGACGTAATTTGATACAGATGGATATCTAAAGGCCTGAGCCGATCGATCAATCTAGTTAGTTCTATCTACAACACTATCAGTGAGATTGGCATGATCTCTTCTTTGGTTACATTATTTTAGCAACATAATATATCATCGAACCTATTAGAAAATTGTTGCTAACTACAAGTCTTGATGACTAGCTTGAGCTAGTGGTCAACCTTATTCCCCCCGGGATGAGGCCCGAAGGTCCAGCGGGCCGGCACTAGTCCGGGGCAGCGGAAGTCGCATTAGATCCCGCTGCCCCCCGATGCAAGTGGGCGAGGGGACACCGGTGTGATTTTAGTCAGTATGAGTTTGGTATGTATCCCCGGGGCGGCGCCGCGGAGGGCATACATACAGGACTTCAACATCAAAAAAAAGAATGGTCAAAGTTAGGCAGTCAGGTTGACATGAGCTACCGAAAAATGTATGTTAGTGGTGTTGAAAATCGTTGCAGAAATATGAAACGTTTTGAAAGCGATTGCCACTTGCTTAGGCCCTGGTTTCGAATAGGTCATACCCTTATGAGACAAGAAAAAACCTTATTGCATACTATTAAAAGGTTGGTAAGGTTGTCATTATAAACTTAAAAAGGTTATCTCACTTTTCGGTTTTTTTGATGACCCTTTAAAAGGTACCAGCACCATAAGTGAACAAGATTCCAACTGGTTCTGTAATACACTTCGTTAATATTAACAGAATTTAACATAAACAGGAAATAAATTGCATGCCGCGCAATTTTACTGACAAGTACATTTCATTCTGATTGAAATACGCTCAAGTTGTCGTTTGACTTAAGCCAATACATTATGTATGGTGGCAATGGTAATTTTAGACCAATTTAACCTGTCCCCCGCATATGTCTGTATACGTAAATGATTTTATACGTACAGCCGCTCACTTAAATGGCCTAATAGGCATGCAATAGAGCTATCTATCATCGTTAATGTTAATATGGATTGAGAAATACACTATAATACGGAATTGAATTATTATGGTACATATGTAGGTTATGAATTAATGATCTTAGTTGATTGTATGATTGTTGTTGCAATACCAAACGATTGGAACATGTCTTCGCCTAAAGGCAACGGTTTATATTTCGTCTATCGATACGCGACACGCTGCTTTCCATTTAAATCTTTCGAAGCACTTTCTTTGAAGATGATCCCCTCGTCCCTCTTCTCTTACTCGCTACAATAAGTAATCATCAGTAGGAGAATACAAACATCGTGAGGAAACCAGCATGCCTGAGAGATATTTCTCGGCGGCATGTAAAGCCAAGTCAGAGGCCCATGAGCGGCATAAAACTCTGACACCAGGTTAGTTACTAACCACACGATAAAGAAAAGAAGAGAAGTAGGAGAACTAGCAGAAATTTTCTTTCAATTTAATTAACATACAGATGGTAGAATATAATGCCCGAAGGCGTCGCTTTTAACGACACCCACCGGCTTGCCATTAACATTACAACAACATTAACTGATTAAAAAAACAGGTACTTTACTATTGCGTTACATTAATTGAAAAGTATTAAAGTATTGCAGTAATCCAGAGTACTTACAAGTTGCCCTTGAGCAGGTTGATGCTGTAGTCGAAGGCCGTGGAGCGGCCGGGTCCGTTGAGGTAGAGGGCGCAGTCACTGTTGTCACCCACGCCGTGGGCAGGACCCAGGGGCGACAGCGCCGCTGCGTACGCGCAGCATAGCGCTGCTATTATCGTCCTGGAAGGAGAGAGATGGGAGGTGTAAGTAAGGTATTGTAGTGCTTGTACTTAGTAAGGTAAAATTTTTTGAGAGAAATCTGTGTGCAGTATGTAATTGCTGATGCTGAATGTTTGGCGTCATTTGTGAAGCTGAAACTTTTATGTTCTGCCCAGAACACATAACGTGGGTATTCCACGTTCTTGTTCTTTGCGTGTACAACCAGTATATAGTCACCGGCACAGGTCTTACGGTGGCTTCGTTTAAATCTTGAAAGTACTTCACATTAACTGTGCAAGACAAAATGTTTGAGTTAAAATTAAAATCCAACAGACTATCTGCTATTAACACAGCGGCCACATTAATTTTATACCATTTTTTTTGCTATTTTATCTAAAATCGATTTTGATTCGCGTTATTCAAAGCTTGCCCAGCAACAATTTAAATAAAAATCGATTTTGTAACAAAAAAATCCTAGTATCGAGAGCATAATTGAAAAGAATCAGTTTCATCGATTTTGATTTACAATTTATAGTTGCATCGTTTTTGCCGAAGGCGCCAGGCGTTTGCGCCGTCAACTGAAACTGGGTCAATTTAACCGTCTCCGAGTATTTCAAACCGCATCGCACCTTCTGTGATTCATTTGAGATAATTATACACTACCTACCACTACCCTACACACACTACACTATCTACTTAGGTACCATACTTAGTACTTATTAGTTCCATGGATACCTTCATGGTGTGAAACGTGGTTGCAGATATAGAAACTGATGGAAAAATTATCGTTGGATCAAAGGTGTGATTGAGTTATATGTATTGTTTAATTTTAAAAAGACCTCTCTGAAATTGAATGATTGTTTTCTTTGAGTCATTTCGAAAATTTTCAAAAATAGAGATGGTACTTCTACGTTCAATGTCCGTTTTTCTTATATCGATGGTTCATACGACAAAAAACGATTGCAGCGCATATTGGTAGTAACTCCACACCTAGACGTTTAGACATAGTGTACGTCCTTGTGCCTTATTGGTTACCACACCGAAATACATACTTAATATCACGTTAAATATTTCTTAGGAAAATTTCAATTACGTGATGAAAGATTTTCTCGGCTGTTGGGCCATAATTGTAAACATTTCTACCAGCGTCTGCCGTTTTTACTGATATTGGTATTCATAGAGCAAATGCTTCTGATATTTTTTTTTTTTGCTTTGTATCCAAATTTTGTATTGTGTTTTAAGCACAGATATTTGGGATTCAGATTTAATCATGGAATATTGTCACAGGGTGTTGTTATGTGAATCATATTTAAGTTTTATAGCCCATATTTGGAGAAACACATCTGATTCTGCTTCATGGACAGTGAAAGTGTTTAGAAAACCTCCTTCGAGCTCAAATTACTTAAGAGCTAAATAGTTATTGTCACTTAATAAGTCCATTAAAATGTCTACTTCATTGCCTCTAGTAACTTGTTACAAAGTAATGGAGTGTCAGCCGTGGTGTGAAGCGAAAGTTCGTCACTGACAATGTGACCACACTGACCACCCAATATATCGACGTGCCGGTAGTTTGTTCTATGTGACTAGTGATGACTCTTGACACCTCTAGTTATAGGGTTATGCACTACCGACTTCACTGACGGTCTGCCACTTTACACCTTTATGCCCTAAGTAATAAGGTTGAAAATCGGTAGTAAATTTGGTAGTACATTAAAATGTCCATTTCATTGCGATATGATTCGAGATGACATGTAACGCCTTTACTTTTAGTATCAAAGTTTAGGGTTGTACTTTACTTGATATCAAGTAAGTACAGCTAAGCGTTAGTACTGTAGAGATGCATGGATGTTTTGAAAAACCACAATGCCCGTGAGCATTGGTCATTTTAGAAAATATTTCCTTCAGGATTTATAACTTCGTGTTTGTAAATGTAACAAATAAAAATAGAGTGGTAGACTGACTGCAACTGCAACATGTGTTCTTTTTTATATAGCCGTCTTATTTTTGTATCGCGTCATGAGTTGATCAATTAGGTCCAGTTATTTAGTTTCAAAATTATTTTGATTGCTCTGTAATAAAAGTCATGTCATCATCTGTAACACTTAAGAGCTTCTTATTAGTTAATTATGATTGAAAGTGTTTTATTTGACCGCGATGTAGCCATTTTGCAAGTGATCCAATACGAATGCTCGTTTGCTAAAGAAGCAAATTAATGTAATGTGTTTCAAAATTTTTAGTTATTATTTTGTAACTATAACTAGAGCATTGCTCGTATCCTAGGCTGTATTTCTATTTCGAAATAAAGACGGTTTATGCTCACGTGAAGCAATATAGAAATAATTAATAGATCTAGTGTAACAAGCTCGCTGTTAAACTTTAGCTGACGTCAAAAACTAGTTAAAAATAATTATCCAAAACTAAATGCTAGTTAATTACGAAACGCGAGGCATTCCTGACACAGATATCAAAATAATTCCTTCAAGGAGGCGAGTAATTATATTTATAAATTAAGATTCTGCAATCATGAAGCTAGAAATATTATTTTATGGAATTTCGATTGACGCGAGCATAAAAATATATTTACGGCCAGCTTAACACTGACTAGGCGTGGATAAAAGCTACCTTTCATGTTTTATGTTTGCTTCTAGTCTAGACTAACATGATTTTAAAACATTATACCACATGTTATGATACCGTTGTTTTGGTGCACTAGTTATGATATATCCTTTCAAATTCGTAGCCAAGCCTTGGACTATGCCTACCATTAATATTTATGCGCTTAACTTATGTGGAACAGTGAGACTACCTTAAGTACTTATGTACAATATCATGCTTAAACTAGTTCAACGATATCAATAAAGTTCAGACGCTGTTAAAGATACTTAATTAAAAACCTAAAATTATCTTTGGCACTCTAAGAATAAGGCCGAGAGCATTTTTTACAATAAAAAGTTTCCTGATATGCTCCCTGATATCATACAAAAGTTTCAACCCCTATTCCACCCGCTCAGGGGGTGAATTGCCCAAAATCCTTTCTTAGCGGGTGCCTACATCATAATAGCTATCTGTATGCCAAATTGCCCGATCCGTCCTGTGGCTGTTCGTTGATAGTCAGTCAGGAGAAACGTTTTTATAAGTAAAATAATATAGACTAAACTCTGATGAGACCCGGCTGTATAAGGGTTAATTATCGTTTATTTCCGACATGTTGACCATAGTCGTTCGTCTCAACTAGGCATGCTTTATACAGCAAGCAGGACGCACCAGTTATACTGCTTCGCCATAATATAATGAAGCACTAACTTTTCCTGCAGCATTTGTCTTGCCTTTAATTTAGAGTCAAAAGGTGAAAACTATTTATCACCCATCGACCATTACATAACGTTTCGCATACAACTTTCCGTAGAATAAATGTAATATCTACGGCTATTAATTTAATTACTTACGTGTATTCACAAACATGGCCAATTATTTGAGGATATAGTTATTTCGTGAAGTGATCCACAACTTTCTATCGGCTTTCTGCCTCGCGGCCATATTTATTATTATAGACTTTTATGTTTATTTTATCTTAACAGTGAATTTTAATTGGTCCATCTTATTGGTAATGGAAAACGGTAATGTTTATTCATGTTTATCGATAGATACGGAAATAGCTTATCGTTATCGCTATCGCTTTAGATGGAAATACATTCAAAGTTGATTTTGGTAGGTAATCTATTTTAGATAATCTAGAGATGGCGGGGTGAGCTGGACTCTTTCGCAAAGGATTGGCCTACAATCGCACCGCGAAATGTGGAAGGAGGGAAGGGAGGCCTTTGCCCTGCAGTGGGACAATATAGGGCTTATAATATAATAATAATAATCTAGGGCTTGATTCAGAAAGCAGTACCAAAAGTACTGCTTTCTGAATCGACACGGCTCATATCGTTAAGAGGTTCCTCTTTCAAGAGACCTGACCACCGGTAGCTCTGACCCTGTACCCGATGCCGGTGGGCAGCCGGTCGTGGTGTTTTTTATATTACTTTGTACAGAAATATTTAAGAATGTAAATTATATGTAAAGAAAATAAATAAAAGAATAATAATCTTACTATTAATACTAACGGGATATTTACCATGTTTACTGTGTGAGTTCCCGATATTTCGGCGCTGTTGCAAGCACCATGATCACGGATAAACTGAAGTTATTGCGGGTGGGTGTTTATGAGCAGACAAATCGGTTTACCCTCTTTCCTGTTTTACTATTATGCCAGTGAGATAACAAAAAAGAAAAATAATGATAAATCATACACGAAAAGAGCCGAAATTTTGTTTAGTAGCAGTAACAGCTTTTAACAGCAGTAATATTCACTACAGCACTATAGGTAAGTACTATTGGGTAAGATTAATGCAAAACTAAGCTAAATCGAAGTGCATCACTAACACCAACTGCACCAATATAATTACAATGTAAATTAACTATTAGTTACAGGACACTGTTAAAGTGTAGGTAATCATTTGTAAAAATGTATCATTTCCGTTTGTCATGTCCGCCGTGACTCAGAATACTTGACGGCCTCGCCTCACTAAATGCCATCAGTAAGTAATCCTCTCACTGAGAATATTGATATAATTGTTACTAGTACTTCGCCCTTGATTAAGGTACTTGATTACTCTATTTTACATATTGATTGTGTGAACTGTGCGCAATTGAGACGTCTGGCAAATTGTGTCGTTTATCGTACAAAGAGAACACTTTGCAAAGCGTTCGTAATGACGTTTGAGCACGAACCATAGACTATACATTTATGTTTGAGTAGTACGCATGACGGCCGATTATGCTATACAAAACCAGTTTATGTGGATCTCTCATTGTTTAAGAAATCTATATAAAGCGTGGCCAATTTATACTGGAAATTTGCAGCTTCATGTGCCGCCGTGTTTACTTGGGTGAACATGTTCAGTTGGTAGACTTATTTGACAGTAGGGGCAGTATGTGTGAAATCATCACATATTAGAGCTACTTCAGATGCAAATACTTTTAATTTTTTAAGCTTCTAATAAAGTCATCACTTATTTGAGTCATTAATCGATATAAAGTTCAGAAAAAGAGCAAAATAATTCGAAGATTTCGTTAACGTTCAACATTACCTCCAGTTTTTGCAACAAAATCATTGAACGTAACAAAATAAAAGCCGGAATATTATTTTTGTTTTTTGTCTCAGCAGTGTTACACAACATGGCTGCCCTAGTGACCGCGCGTCGGCGCCCGCGCATCGCGTGACCGACATGACGAGTGCTTGCAGCCAAACATTTATAGAAAACAAACAATTTGAGAATACTCCACTGAAGTTTATGGGCACGGTTACGTGACTTGCATATTATTGTGCTTTGGAAACGTTGGGTTGGTTTCTTATTTAAATAATTTTGCTGAGTGAAGCACTTATTGGGAATGTACTAAACTTTTCCTAGAACTTCCCTAGACCATAGAACTGTAGGTCGACCAATTTTCAACCTTATTATTTTGGTCATAAGGGTGACAAGTTTTAGACCGTCAGTAAAATTGGTCGGACGTTCTGAAGTTTTCATCCCAAAGAGGCAAAAAAAGAATAACAACTTCGTGCACTAGAATAAAACGTGTTAACCCCTAACCTGCCTCGCCTTTTCCCAACTATGTTGGGGTCGGCATCCAGTCCAAACGGATGCAGCTGAATACCAGTATTTTACATGGAGCGACTGCCTATCTGACCTCCAAAACCTAGTTAGTACTGGGTAATACGATACCCCTTGGTAAGACTGGTTGTCAGACTTTTTGGGCCACTGACTACCTAACGACTGTCAAAGATCTACAAATGACACCCGGGACCAACGGCTTAAAGTGCTTTCCGAGGTAAATAGGAAACTGGGTGGTCACCCATCCACGGACCAACCTAGGCAAGCGCGGCTTAACCTTAAGATCGACCCGAACGGCTGATATCAATTAGTCACGAGCTCCTCGTGTTACGTGTTAACCCCTTAATGACAAGTTAAGTTCAGGTTTGTATTTTGCAATAAAAATACACTGTTATTGGGATCGTGCTCAAATGGTATTTAAATCTGTTTGAAAGTTCAAAAAACGCAGTTAGCATTTAACCGAAAAACGAGACGATTTATGGGCGGTGTAAACTAAAAAGCCAATTGACCACAAATCTAAAAAAACAAATGCTTCCTGAAACCTTACATAAGTGGGTAAACAAGATACTTGTTTTATATTTCATACTGTTAGGACTGACTACATCATTGCGTCACTAGTCATGAATGTGAAAAAAGTCGAATATAAATCGCGCACTTTTCTCCGTCTTACCGTTCCCGTGTTGCGCAAGCGCTGGTCATCACGATGCGCGGCTTACGTCATCGACCCCTCACACTTCACTGGCTGTAGGTGTTTGAAAGGACTTTACTGTCTACGTATAATATATGATAGTTCATAATGATTGCTTTCTTTGCCTTTCTAAATAAAGCGGAGTACAACTATTTGAAATTTCTTAGTTCGTAATAATCATGCTAGCTTTAATAATACCTAGCTATTCTATAGTATGCGGGTTTGTCGGCCTTGTATCACCAAATACTAGGTATACGTCTCCTTTCCGCTCTTCCAGACTACTAAGAAAAATTAATACAATATGACCCAATTAAAAGATGGTTTTTTTTTTTTTTTTTCGGATTGGAAATTATCAAATGACCCCCCCACTCTGGGCGGAGCGGAAGGGAGTGTCAGACTTGTACTGACTAAAACCCATCCATGTTCCTTCTTTGCCCTTTGTGTTCCAGGGCCACGGTATCTCTTTCGAACAGTCCCGCAGCAATTAAAAGATGGTTTACAAATAAAAACCGCGCTCAAAAAAGAGCTCAAAATAATGAACAATCACGGAAGATATCCCGTAAGTGACAGTATAAGTTCAATTAAAAGATGACTCCTCATTCAAACAACACTGACCATGGCTAACCATAGTCATTATTTACAAGTTTTATGACACCAATAATCCAAAAATTAAAAAGTAAACACCTTTGTTATAACTAATAACTGTTCATCTATCTCAACAAGATTAACTAGAAGACTTATGTATTGTGGTATAACGTTATTAAATATATATTTTTTGCGAACCATTACAGAAGATGCCGTGGATTCTAGTTCATTAGAAAGTAACAAATTCGCGAGAGAACCGGTCACTCTTCCGATCATCCAATTATATATTACTTGAACCGAGTCTGTTACATCACTTGCGTATGTTTGCTGATTTATGTGCATACATATTTATGTTTTTTTTCCATATTTATAATGAAGCTTTTGCGGGCCTACGTCCGTTAGAAAACGTGGATTATACCTAATCTACATATTATAGATACACTTCTAACTACTTATACATATTAAATTGTTACATTAAAACGAATTAATAACAAAATATCTATCAAAAAAAAACATCTTATTTGTTTGTCTGTTTGTCCGTTTGTCGATGGTATGTCATAGTTCAATTCACAGCCTCTCAAATCTACCTATTCCAAAACTTATACATATATGAGATGTTGTCTAAACGGTATTTTTATTGTTAAACTAATCGCATTCTGTTACATTATGGGAACGGTTTTTTTACAGTTAGGGACAAACTTCTGACACAATGTTGTTTGCCGAGTTCATTATCAACAACAAACAAGTTTGTCTACAAAAATCTCAAGTTAGTAGGTATATTCTAAACAAATGTTGAAGTTTAAACAATATTTGAAAAGGCATTACGAACTCTTTTAGAAAATTAATGTGTTGCGCTTCTGTTTCGTTAGACCCTGACCTTGGTGTAATCGGTTATGCATTTATCTGGCTAAGAAAATATAAATGTATATTCAAATAATTTCTAGATACTGTTTACGTAAAGTTGTGAAATACATCGAAAGATGCCATTGTTAAGTAAATAACCTAGTAACACCTAATTAGGTATTACGTTTTAGATAACATTAAGGCACTATACTCTTGTAGTCACTTTTACATTTTGCAGTGAAATCATAAAAAAAGGTCCTTTATATCAAAACTTTTCGGTAGTCTACCAAAATTCTCGGGTCATTCAAGGTCTGACATATATGACCTCTCGTTAAACTATGATAGAATTGAACAAGTGCAGTTCAAATGTCGAGTTAAATAACACTCTATAACTCAACCTACGATATAATAAACGAGAACAAGACTTTCGACCATCATTACTCATACAGCACTAAACGTAACGAGTATAATGTAATCTATCAAATCTTGGCTAAGCTTTCGCTTTCAACGAACCGTAGTATGAACCCAGTGTATATAGTTCGTTTATGACGTCATGTTCGCCATAGCATTAATCTTAGAAGGCATAATTACTGTTATTATAAAGAATATTGTTTTATTATTAATGGCCGCGAATTCATATGTCACTCTGGTTTGTTCAAATTGTTTTTTTTTTTTTGTTGTTTATGTCGAGATGTAAGATTTATAATCTGTGTTGAACTGCTTTCGTTTTCAAAGGAGTATAGTAGGTGTATGAATTATATCGTTTTTCCTTTTCAATTAGATTCAAAATTGAAAGTTTTTATGTTTATGTAAGCTGACATTTTATAGTTCAATTGCACTTTTTACAATCATTCAGTTCATCCGGATTTAGTGACACTGTAACTGTCCAATTATTATTTTTAACTAGCGAATTGATTTTTAAGAAGATAAATAATTCATTTTCATTTTGTTCGTGTATTTTTAAGGAAGATACCTAAGTAGATTATTTTTTGTATGTTTTTTGAAAATTACTTCGATTGAAGATTTTTTTCTTGAAAGAGAAAAAATCGGCAATCAGTACCTTTATGCTCTTCTATCTTAATGTAATGACCTGTTAAGTAATTTGTGTGTACATAAATAAATAAATAAGAAATAGAATAATTTCTTTACCAGGTCTATAAAAAAAAAAAATCCATACAGCACTTGTGCATGCTTCGTCCCGGAAAATGAAAGCCATTACGTTCAGTACAACCGAGAGCACATCTAGTCTAAAATGACATTGAAAGGCTGCCGTCTTCCTATCCTTATAAGTACTCGAGCACTTTCATTTTCCCATGGAGCACGGTTCACGGTACATAATGGCGTACCTATAAGGCAGACGGTAACGGTACAAGCTAATCTCATTATTGATGAGGCCGGTTCACGCACGTGCCGGTTTCACCTGTTTAACCGTATCTATAGATATATATGTTTATTGTGTAGTCGAGTTTGTGTGGGCACCGCTAACTGGGAACATTTGAATATATGTTAGGTTAATAGTTATACCACTACCTACACTATCGTATTGCTGTCTTCTTATAGTTTCCTATACTGCCTGAGGGTGAGTAACTTATAGGAGTTACTCTCCTGCTCGTCGCAGTTACGACGTGCAAGCTGTTAACTTTTTTCTTTTTATGTCCTGTCCTGGAATTTATAGTTTATTGTTTATTTTTGTCATTTTGTATGATGCACGTCATGTCCCTGCGACAAATTAATATTTTTTCTTTCTTTCTTTCTTTCTTTCTCCATGGTAATGGGCATGGTCTCCACGGTTCATGGTCAAGTTCTTGACATTTTGTAAACTTAAATCTCTATATTAGTAACCGTCGACATAAGGAACCAAAACGCTTATATATGTTGAAATTTGTAGAAATACGAAACACTTTGAAAACGACGAACGACGGTCATGATTTCACTTGACCTTTGTTGGATAATATCGAGATCTTTCATTATCTGTGGCATGTATTGCGATCGACAGGGCAACCCTTTGGGGAATACTAAAAAGATTGATGATTTTTAAATTAATGTGCTTTCACAATTATTTGATGTTTAATCGGTGATAAAACCTGTGTTCCTAATAGTACACCCACATTTTGCCAGTTATGTGTAAGTTCCATGTAAAAGGGGGCGAGCCTATTGCCAACATCGGGCACAAATCCAGACTCCGTGGCTGCTATTGAGAAATTCCTGATGAAAAAAACCCAATAACACTTTGCCTGACCTGTGTATTGAAACCAGGACTTCATGTTCAGCAGTCGCGCTTGCAACTACTAGACCAACAAGACAGTCCAGATTTAGATAATACTAAACTTTAATTTTAATAAAGGAGGTTTTCTTATACTGTTAAGTTAAGCAACTACGGCGGAATATACAGGGTGTAAGGGACAGCCCTCCACAAACTGATGGGGTGAATTCAGTAAATCGTACTAAGATGACCGGTACAAGAAATTATTTCAGGAATGTTTTGGGGTTCCAATAAATTTGGTTTCTTTTATTTCCTCATACGCAATGTATCGTTACCGTGGCAAAACGCACGTAGCGAACGGCAAGCGCGACGACGAGTTCGATGAACTCTGTAGCTAGGCAGGAAGTGAACTGCTGATTTCACGCGTCGTTCGTTAGAGTATTTCAACAGTAATTGTTGGATTTTTTATTTTAGCCGTATTATTTACATAAATGGAGTGGTGCGCACAGGGAATGTAATTTTACATTGAAATAAAGGAATAGTAACTGAAAAAAAAAATCTGGAGAAAAATTCCAGTGGAATATGATTCAAAATAAGGAGCTGAATGCACCCAGTCAGATTGTGGAGGGCTGTCCCTTACACCCTGTATGTTGTTTTGCCTTTTACCTAGTGTTATATATTCGCACTGATAAAAAATGGACTAGCAATTTACAGTAAAGTAGTAGTTGAAGTAGCACTTTTTATTAAATTACATCATCATAGGGATTAAGCGGTGCCTCATTGATTTAAGTGACAGTTGTAATGAAATACGACCATATGGATTTCTTAGCTACCGCTACAATTTAGATACAACAAGTTGATAATAATGCCTTAAAAAGGTTAGCCCCGTTGAAATTGAATTGGGAATTAATGATGAAATATTGCACTGCTCGAGTGTACACATGATGCAATTATCACTCTGGTTGATTTTTTTTTTTCATTATTTGTTTTAGTACTTGTTTCAAGGCGTTTTGAAATGATAGAAGGTTGCGGTTTTATGTCTGTTGAACTCTCGTGAATGCTATTAATTGTGAGGAATTACGACATGCATAAAAGTATTAAAATAATTCATTTGAATATAAAAGGGTGTAAATAGAACCTTAACATATCCGAAAGGTACTTGTTTTGTCTTTGCGATCATTTTTTAGTTCTAGACCATACCTGGGAACCTTCTAGTTACGAAGATATTGGGGGTCAAAGTTCCAACTTTTACACAAGTTTTTTTTTTAAATACTTGTTTTTAATGTAAGATTTTTACTTTACACACCTCCACGGCCCCCGTACTATTCAATCCATCCATCAGCACAATGCTTTGAGTGCTTTCCATCGAGTCCTACCGAAAAACGCGATTTTTCACCCCAAAAAAAAAGTCGATTCTCAGCAATAATTTTTACGCAAACTTACTTAGTTTGATGTACTTAATGCTTGGTTGACGGCTATGTGAAGGGTCTGTTTACACCCTGTAGGTAGGTACATGTACGCATCGTAGTAAGGATAATAATTACGGTGATCGTATAACACATAACATAGCATCCCTCGTGTTTTTTTTTAGGCCGAGGTGATCTATAATAGTACACCCATGTTCTCACAGTTCTCTTTCAAATCCCATGTAATATGGGGCAAGCCTATTATTATTAACCAGGCTCAAATCCAGATTCAATTTTTTTCTAATGATATTCTATTTTTTCCTTTTTATAATGTTCATTTTATTTTAAATTATATTGTTTATTTTAAAGCAATTGTATAGATATTGTTATCAAAATTACCTAACATATATAAATATGATGAAAATTATAATTATATAGATATCATTTATGATAAAATATATAAAGTACCGTAACATCATTAGCAATTAAAATTGAACTTTTAATTAATTAATGTTAATTCATACGACCTAACGTAGGTTACATATGCTTACTTATGTAGATGTATGCAAACGTACCTAAGTTTAGAATACAAAGATATAAAACCTTCTTCAAAACTATGTCAAGAGGTCAAGCAACTAAAGTTTGCCAAATATTAATGTTCGGATTTTAATTTTTATCTTAATTGCATCATATTATTTACTATCTAATTATATCAATACTAGTATTTCAAAGCATTATTAACAGCCTTATTAAAGGCTGAGTACAGTATGCCCTAGCCCCTAACATG
Source organism: Noctua comes (assembly GCA_963082995.1). Classification (NCBI taxonomy): domain Eukaryota; kingdom Metazoa; phylum Arthropoda; class Insecta; order Lepidoptera; family Noctuidae; genus Noctua; species Noctua comes. The sequence continues at coordinate 12,793,237 of OY720270.1, forward strand.
TCCCAATTCAAAATCAACATCTGGTTATTCAAAATATCGTAAGAGGATATCGAAAAAAAAAAAATTAAGAGCATGCATACCAATTATTTCATTTGTAGGCTTCTATTATTTAATCTGTAGGGCCTATAATTAAAGATTTTTAGGATCAGATTTAATAGACCCAAGAAACCACCAACTGAAATATTAGTAAGCCAACGCATGAATAAACTTATCACATTACCTACAGTTCTAGTCACCCCTTTATGAAGACAAAAAGTTATATTGTAATTCAGCTAAACATCCACAAGTCTACGCATATTCATTAATGGTATGCTAAAAGCTCTACAATTATGCGCTACGCCATTGTTCGTAGCACGGCTCGTAGCCGCTACGATCCTTCCGTACAAAAGACATCAACGATAAGGTGCAATGAAAATTTTCAGGATAATTCACATTATATCCTAGAATAGTTTGGCCTTAATATTTTATACTGAAGCTTGAGTTATGGTAGTTTGATATAATAGGAAAAAAAAATCCTTACTTTTAATTAAAATAATGGAGATATTAAAAGTAACCAAAAATATCATCAAAAACACAAAAATATGAGAATTAAAAATTACCTTGTTATTATCATCATATCCCCTCACTGTCCAAATAAAAGTCCGACACTTAACACTTATACCATTAGGCACAAAGACGATCACTAAGTCCAGTTTAAGTTATATTCATAACTTCAAACTTTTTGGAGGGTAGATATATTTTTTATCTGTGGTCTTTTGGTACGCGTGCGTGCGACAGTGCGGCGAGTTCGACACTGAAGTCGTGAGCCCCCGTCGTGGCGTCGAAGCCTGCCGGAATGAAAGTCGCTTGTGGCTCGCGATCGCCAGAAGGACGATCGTAGACTAAGTTTACTGATAGTAAGGCCTTACGCTAAATATAGTGAGACTTCACGGTGAATCTGTTCTAGTACTTGGTATAATCTTGAGTTTGAACTGTTTTGAGGCCTAATTTGGGTTACTGTGCCAATTTATTTTGCAACGACCATAGGAAGTAAACCGGATTGTACTTAGATTTGGGTGACAGGGGTCCTAATCTTTTGGCTGATGGCAATAGGCTCGCCCCCTATTACAATGGACTTATACATAACTGGTGAAATGTGAGTCTACTATTAGGTACACCTCTGCCTAACCCTTCGGGGATTACAGGCGTGATGTTGTGTTATGGAATAATATTAAAAAATTCGTATCGGGCTTAGTGCAATGTAAGACATTTCTTTGTCCTAGCCTGCTCTGTCCCACTCCTGGGCAAAACCTGGGATCCTATCGTCATGTCACACAAAAATATTGTTTTTAATATGTCTGGGTGTCGTTAACCCGCTCCTAGTTTATTTACTTTGCATTACATTTTTAAAGGAATAGGTTATTTACATAATATCATAATATACCGTTCCGTACATTCAGACTACTTAATACTTCACTGTTTAACATTAATTCACACTATAGTGCGAAAACCGCGTCTATTATACGCTTTTGTTTGGGTAATAAGTCGATGATCTTTGTAAAATAAACATACTGCCATATTTTGTTGTTACTGAAGATTCTTTAATACGTAACATTTAATATTTGTAAATACTTAGAAAAAAATGCATCCAAATCGGTTCACTCGTTTAAAAGCTACGGTGCCGGGGACAGACACACACAAACACATAGTGGTCAAACTTATAACACCCCTCTTTTTGCGTCGGGGTTTAAAAATGTAAGAAAATGAATATTCGACAAGTTAAGACATCTCACCACATCTTGTCGGGTTAGACCAATGAGTATCCGGTGGTGGTGGTGTTAAGCAGTGATAGCCTATGGTGTGACCCTCGGACTGCCAAGTCATAGGTCTCGAGTTCGAACCCAAGATAAGCACACTCTAATTTTTCGGACTCATGTGCGAATTGTATAATTATCACTTGCTTCGATGAAGGAAAACATCGTGAGGAAATCAGCATGCCCAAAAGCCAAGTCAGAGGCCCATGGGCGGCATAAAAACTCTGACAGCAGGTTAAACGCACTAACCATACTGTAAAGAAGAAGAAGAAGAACCTGGTGGTTGAGATTCTACCTAATGGTAAAGTCGTGTTTAGAAATCCATAGGAGGTAAATGTTCGACCGGTCTAAATTCTGATCCATAGTAAACTCATCTTCATTCACAGTCGGAATGTAAGACTGAAGTTGAATGTAGAATTATGTAAATTCAGAGAAAAGCAGTAATCTTCCCACGTATTTATTGAGAATTGAATTGCTCAATAATTTATTAAATGATAGCATTTTTTAGAATTCTTAATCTGAAATATTATGATAATTTTTGACACACAAAATGCAACACAAATGCATATTGTAATAATTGTCTGAAGCCAAACATGGCAATATTGATTTATGATATATCTAGTTTTATTGCACAAGACAGTATTTTTCTTTATGACACACTAATTTACATTTGGAATATTTTTGAATATAATAATATTTTAAAATATAAACAAGCTTATATAAAAAAAAACGTTAGGAAAAACAAAAGCTTGTTTTTCCTAACGTTTTTTTTTACTATAAGCTAAATATTAGTTGTGATGTCATTATTTTCCATATTCTTCTCATCGAACCCTTTAAATTGATACACATATCATGGGGGTGCATAAAAATAACTAATTCGCCATCTTTGGGGGCATATTATTGAATTACCCATATTGAATTAAGAATGATGTCACTTAGCTAGCCATGCATTGTGAAATTTCAGCTCAATCGGATGGGGAAAACTTTTTTAAAATTCAGTTGCAAGATTTGACTTAAACAAACAAACACACACACAAACATTGCAATTCAAATAAAAGCTTTTACTAAGCTTGTGCTTCTATTATATTCTTTATTATTATTAAACATTTGTGTCCCACTGCAGGGCCAAGGCCTTCCTTCTATCGTTCCACTTATACCTATCCATAACTGTTATTGGCCATTTTTTTAGCAGAGTCTAAGATCTCCTATTGGGCCTGCTTGCCGCGTTGCCGTTGGCAACTATTTGGGAACCTGTATATACTTTAGCCCATAGTTCGTCCAGCATGCGGCAGATGGGCCACAAGGTTAGGCTTAAGTGTATCTCTAGTACACCCACATTTCGCCAGTCATGCTTAAGTCCCATCAACCGCCGCTATTGCCATCAACCGTTACGCCAACACGCAACTTTTTAAGTTCATATAGCTTATCAAGTTAGCTATACTTTCTGGTATTTAGAGGGTGTGTGAGATGAGGCAACAAGTTCACGTGATCTAACGAAAGTTTATACATGAGATACTACACGTACGAGTATACATACGTACGATATTATGTATACACCTGCATAATTACCGGTAACATTGACTCATCACCCATCAATCATGTTAACTATTCACTTTTGCGAAATGTTTTAGTTTTTAATGTTTCATGCTCTTTAAAAAAATATTTTATGTGAACTAGCGTGTAATAGTGTAATTTATGTTATCACATGACTATCTTGATGATTGCTCTCAGGACTCGAAGGCTTGGTTTTTTTACTACTATAGTTTTGGGTTTAATCCTCAGGTCACGTATTTTGATGTTGGGTTTATTTTCAGGATTTTTTTCAGCTAGCAGGATTTGTGAATAGCAATAGGCTCGCGTACACATTATTGTAATAGAATTTGCGAAATATAACTAGGTTTATCATACCTCTATCTTGCTAAAGTCATACATGCATTTTTTCAATACCTGCAAAAGATTTTTGTTTTCAAAATTTAGGAGAAGCTCAACACAACGGCGCTCGTAGTAAATTACAGAAATGAACTTAGAAAATCCACACGTTAGTGAATAAGCTAAAGATGCACATAAGTTAAAACCTGTTTAGTTCATTGAGTAATTTGCTCATAAGTGATGTTAATAAGCGAGTCGGCTTATAAGTGGTCGGTAAATAAATGCTTATGGCATTCAAGTGGGCGGTTATCGCCGTTACCGTAATATGCATGTCAATGGCTGTTGACGTGTAAATTAGCGCAAATGCTTATGAGTTTTAAGTTTTTAACGTTTGAACTCACAAGCATCAACTACTTTAATTTTACATAAGATAGATTCAATGTAATAAAGTTTGTGTCACAACATTAGAGTACATTATTTAACTGTTGTGATACCAAGTGAGAGTTCCGAGGCACAGTATTGACGTGAAACTGCAAAAAAAAGTAGAATTTAAAGAAAAAAAATCGAAATTATTAATGTAAGTTTATTCTACTGATTGTAGTATTTTGTCTGACTGATCTGTGTTATCTGTCATATTGGGTCATGATGAGAAAACCAAAATTCTATAAAAATTGTCTATGTTAGTTTAGTCGCGAGGCAAGTACTCGTAAATCCATGTAAAGTCAAATGGTCCCGGGCACGCCGCAATCGCGGCGGTAAGACCCCTCTTTGAGGAGTGGCTGGATAGGCGTCACGGCGTCCTGACCTACCGCGTGACGCAGGTCCTCACCGGACACGGAAGTTTCGGGAGGTACCTGTGTCATATGGGGAAGGAGGAAACGCCTGGGTGTCACCACTGCGAGGACCGCCCGGAGGACACGGTGGAGCATACGGTGCAGGACTGCTCCGCTTGGGCAGAGCACCGCCGTGTCCTCACGGCGGCGATAGGCGGAGCCCTCTCGCGCCCGGCATTGGTCGAGGCCATGCTGCGGGGCGAGACGGAGTGGGAAGCGGTCGCCTCCTTCTGCGAAGCAGTCATGCTCGCGAAGGAGGAGGCGGGCCGCGTGAGGGAGAGGACAGCGTCCTCCCTCCACACCAGCCGCAGTGGTAGACGCCCACGGCGCCGGACGTCGGCAGACGATCTCCGGCCACCGTAGGCGCGGGCATGCGGGCGGCGAGTAATGGGCGACTCGCTGTCCGACCATGGACCATGCTCGGGTCGACGGCGCGTTGTGTTCCACGCGCGCCTCAAAGAGTGTCAGCATAATGACGGGGCCCCCCCTCTAGAGGGCCAAAGCCTGCCGGGGTCGCGGGACTCATAGAATTACCGTGACCCTGGAACATAAAGGGCTACTGAAGGACACCGTGGATTTTAGTCAGTACAAGTCTGACAGTCCCTCCCGCTCTGCCCTGGGTGGGAGGACTCATTTGATGATTTTACCACGTTAAAAAAAAAAAAAAAAAGTCAAATGGTCCGAATAAAATGTCGTTAGATTACTTATTTAACTTTCTCGTTTTAAAATGAATCAAAACAATAGACCATGTTAACATCAGATGTACAAGAAGATTGTATGATTATTTTATATGAATTTTACGAAACTACCAGATACGATCGCTCTCAGGACATTGCGATGCTATGATTTATATCAAATGTTGGAAACCGTGAGTTAAACCTGTAATTTATATAATCTAGAAGCCAGTAGCGAAGGGTAAAATATGTAAGAGGTAAGCCGGAGTACATATCGTTAATTTGATTATATTATTTGTCTATAAAATACTGACTGTGCCATTTTTCAAAAGGATGTTGGTAGGAATCGAGTTGTATGGTACCTTCGCCACTGCTAGAAGCGACTATACTAGCGCAGATTGACAAATTGATTTCCTTTTGTATTCATAATTAAACCTGAATTTTGCTACACCAAATGCATTTTGGAGTCAATGGCCTAGAGACTGTGTTCAATATTTGGTTCTTTTTTGGACGGTGTCCATGTTTGGAAGTCTGCAGCTAATAATATTATAGACACGATAATTAACAAAGCTTATTTCGCAATCAAATGCAGTTTTATAGATTCATATCAATTATCGCTAGGTATACTAAATTACGTTCCACCTACCAGAACGAACGTATTTCACATCTCACACACCTACGGACTATATTTTGAAACCGCAGTGCTATTGCGGTTATCTTAACGAGTATCTGCCTACCCAGAAGGGATTTATGGTCGTGATTGTATACACTTTTGCTACAACACATGGTAGGTAGGAGTAAAAATAACGTGAGTACTATATTATCTCGTTGTATTAACATATAGCATGTGGCATCAACACAGAAAAAAATGTTGTACCGTTGTATCTGATTTGTGATTTACCAGTCGGTTTATTTTTTTTGACGCATAAAGGGCCATCAATATTTTCCATCGAATCCAAATAAGTAATGATAACATAACATCACGCCTGTAATTCCCGAAGTGTTAGGCTGAGGTATACCCAATAGTACACCCACATTGCGCCAGTTATGAGTCTCATGTAATAGGGGGCGAGCATATTACCATCAACCGAGCACAAAACAAGACTCCGTGGCTGCTACTAAGAAATTCCTGCTGGATAAACTCTGTAACACTTTACCCGACTTGGCAATCGAACCCAGGACCTCATGCTCAGCAGTAGTGCTTGCGACCACTAGACCAACGAGGCAGTCCAATAAGTAATGATATGATATTAAATTTACAAAAAAATTCAAATAAATATTTTATGAAAAAAAAAACTTTTGTTTTTGTTTTTTGTTAACTTTTGCGTTATACCAACATACTAGCAATTAAGAAGAGAGAATATGTTAATGCCATAGACATTTGTGTTAACAAAATGTAGATTTATTGAAAAATCGTGACTTCGGAACAACCCCACTGAATCACGAGCAGAACTTCGACTTACGTAATTAGCTGAAATATTCGTCGTGTATTGAGCATCATTTTATTTCAAAATTCGATGATTGCCATAAAGTACCGAATCGATTGGCAAACATTTGATTACGAGCACTATAAACTTAGTAATCATTTTCAAAACGATAACCTATTTGAATTAATTTCATGCCGTATTAAGAATTCTGAAATTCGCCCGTCTGTTGAGGCACATAGCTTTAAAACATGGATCAATGAACACAGTTTCTCAACACATCCATAATCTCGTTAAGTGGATAACAATGAGTCGATAGTTATGTGAGCGGATCGAATAATTTGTCTCTTACCATGGAATCGATTACACCACCACTGTTCAGTGACTCGATTTATTTATACAACGAGAATCGGGCATGCAACGCCCGAAGTTTTCGTAACCGCAGATGCAACTATGTTCAAACAGTTTTTATTCAAGTCGAGTCCTTAAGAGTTGCGCCAAAATAATCAGTTCGCTGTTATTTGTGTCACTTACGAAATTACTAAAGGCGCTCCCTCACCTGGAGCATTCGCTTGTAATGTAACAATCCAAGTTTAGATTTTGTACAGAAACAAGTGAACTTAATGCTCAAAATCGAATCTTGCATTTGTTACATTACAGGCGAATGCTCCCGGTGAGGGAGCGCCTTAACGTTCGTCCGCCGATCTGCCTTGTTAGGTTTCAAGAATTTTTAATTTAACAAGATCATTAAGTCTGCATTTCTACCTGACTTTAAAACCCATCCTCGCCGAAACGATGAAGCATACAAAATAAAAAATGAGTGTAAGTTATTACCGTTATTTTATCTAAAAACCGCGTGACAATAATAATAATTGAATCAGGGATACGCTTAATCAGGGTCGGACTGGGCCGGAAGGGCCCGGGGGGCTAACCAAAGCCCGGGGCCCGAGACTGGATATTGGTAGACGGGATAATGTTCCGGTTCCTTGTTTTAATTTGTCAAGGATATAATATGACTATACCTATACTTATACGACCAGTGGTTCACATTGGCCCTGAATCGAAGAATTTGGATGTCATTGGGAGAGGAATTTACCCAGCAGCGGGATGACATAGGCTAACAGTAATATCTATAGGATTACTTCCTCGTTGGTCTAGTACATTAGGCAGACGAAAACGACGGTGATTCGTGGTTACAAAATACTTAGACTGCCTCGTTGATCTATTGGTCGCAAACGCGACTGCTGAGCATGAGGTCCTGGGTTCGAATCCCGGGTCGGTCAAATTACGATTGGGGTTTTCTATCAGGAATTTATCAGTTGCAGCCACGGAGTCTAGATGTGCGTCCGGTTGATGGCCATAGACTCGCGCCTTATTGCATGGGTCTCAAACATAACTGGCGAAATGTGGTTGTACTATTAGGTACACCTCTGCCTAACCCTTCGGGGATTACAGGCGTGATGTTATGTTATAATATAATCTGCTAGAACTAATAAACAATGCAACCGTTCAAACCCCATTCTGCCATTTCTATACTAGAAGTGTGCATAAAAAGATTTCTCTGTTATGTATGCGAATTTGTGACTTTCACGAAATCACGTGCTTCGGCATACGCCCTCTCTAATCATTAATACATATATAATGTAGTATGCTGATACGTTGGCGGCCTTATATGGGTATATAATATTGTGTTACAATAAGTGTGAGATAATATGATATTCTCGAGGATGTTAGAAAGCGAAAATTTTTGGTTTGTCTTACTGCTATCCGGTCATTGAGGAAGCTGTATAAAGGCGCTGTGTAGGCGCTAGCACAACTTGTACCAAGCATCGTCATTGGTTGAAAATCTATCAATGTCATTTAATATTTCAAAATAGCTTGACCTCATTGGTCAGATTGGGACTACGTTATGGACACGCCATCTACAATCAGCTTTGACCAGCCTTCCCCATTGAACGGGCTCTCCCCGTGTGAACCTAACGGGTCAATATACTATGCTTAACTTTATAGGTCTAATTAAAACGTAATTTTCTTAGTAGTTTATAAGAATACTGCGGGTTTTGAAGAGAAGTGCTGCAAGGATTATTGACGAACTTTTGAATTTAATTCACAAAATGTTATTAGTTACCTAATTAACTTTGAAACATGTTAATACCAATCCTAACTTAGCAATAAAAAGCGTTCAAACCGTCAGTTGTTCCAGATGCCTCTATTTCCTTTTATAGTTCTTTAAGGAAACCCTGCTGGCTATCAGAGCCGTGAACAGCCTAAATTATTGCATTGTTGAAATTTCAACTCAAAGTGCTGAACCATGGATTGAGAATACAGAAAACGGATCTACTTTTATGTAACTTAATCTAGATAGTATTGCTAAAAACATTAGATTCATCAAGATTATGCTCAATAAAATATATTAATTGCGTGAAAGTTTTATTGATTTTAGAAAAGCGTATAATTACACTACATCCTTTTTATGATACTCAAAACGTTATGTTACTCTGTGAATACGTGCCTCTTTTTTTTATTTTTTTATTACATTATGGGCCTGCTCTTGACCTCGATCACGCCTGATGGAAACCGATAGATGAGGTCTATGATGGGACGAGCGTGCCCAGAAGATGCCTGTTCACTCTTGCTTTGAAGGCTGACGGGTTAAATGTGGGAGGGAAGCTTAGGCGGGTTTTTACTGATCAGTTGTAATTTAGGATTGAAGTCATTTAAGAACACCTTGTGTGATTTGTCTAAGGTGTTTTAGATTAGAATTTATGATTATTGCGGTCCTTTACGTTGACTCGTTCTTACTGTGGTCTAAGTTATCAATACCTCCGGTACCTACTGCCATCTTGGAATAAATTTCTACATTTTCTATAGGTATGCATTGTGTTATGTGATTATTTTCAGAGTTAATATAATAATTTTTTTGACGGCACGGTTGGCGCAGTGGCTGAGCGATTGGCTGCTGCGCTGCGTGTCGCGGGTTCGATTCCCGCACGGAACAATTATTTGTATGGCCTACAGGTAGTTGTTCCGGGTCTGGCTGTTTGTGTATGTGAGTTTAAATGTTTGTAAACGCACCCACGATACAGGAGGAATTCCTAGTGTGGAGCAAAGTTTAAAAAAAAAAAAAAAAATTGGAACTGGAAAGAGGACGCGGGGGTTTAAGAGAATTGGAAAAAGTGAAGGGAGGCATTCGCACCGGAGGGACAGAACAGGCTAGGAAAATATATTGTAATACCTACTTAATTTCTCGTCTCTGTTACTTATCATAAAACCTTGATTTACTTAGATTATCTGGGAACACTTTTTACTTCTGACATTTAATTTAGTATAAATTATAATTTATCCTGAGACTTATTTACGATGTTTGGATTAACAACATTTCAGTTAGGTTGGGTTGAGTTTTCAGCCGTTAGGTAAATAGTGGTCCAAAAAGTTTGACAACCAGTCTTACCAAGGGGTATCGTATTACCCAGTACTAACTAGGTTGTGGAGGTCAGATAGGCAGTCGCTCCATGTAAAATACTGGTATTCAGCTGCATCCGGTTAGACTGGAAGCCGATCCCAACATGGTTGGGAAAAGGCTAGGCAGATGATGCATTAACAACATTTAATTAGTAGTAAGTCTTAATACATATTAATATGCGAAAGTGTCTGACTGTCTGTCCACTTTCCTCACCGAAACAGGTGAAAGAAATGTGGCACAAAGATAGACCATGACCTGAGTTAGAACATAGGATACTTTCATCCCGGTAGTACGTTCCCGGGGGATAATTTCCGTACTCTTCGAGTGTGAAATTACAAACAAAAGGTAGTATTGGATAACAACCCCCTCCCCCCCTCCCTCGTTGGCCTGATGGTCGCAACGCACTGCTAAGCATTAGTTCTTGGAATCGAAGCCCAGGTTGGGCAAAGAGTTATTAGGTTTTTCCATCAGAATTTTTTTAGTACCACCACGGAGGCTGGATTCGTGCCTGGTAGATCGCCTCCATTAAATGAAACTTGAACATATCTGGGAAATGCGGGTGTACTGTTCTCTAGGTACCTTTGTCAAAACCTTCGACGATTACATATCGGTTATGTAAAATTGCATAATACTTATCACTTAATATTCTAATTGGGATGTTAGAGGTCTTATGTTGTTACTCGCTGTAGACACGTTATCCTTAGCAAAGCGTAAATAAATAACTATTTAAGCTTAGTTAAACCATTTTGTATTGATATTGACCTTTTCAATATTGTATTTGCAGTCGACAGGGGGTCATTACTTGCACTCGCTTAGTCTATGACGCATTGGAATTAATTCATATTTATTTAAATGTGTTATCTTTGTCCGTATATTTAACATACATTAACAAAAAAAAAAAACTTGAGTTTGACATCTCAATTATGTTCGCAGCCATAGACATGAAGTTTCTTTTTAAAAAAGTACGCGTATGTTACTCAGTTATGCCAGCATTCATACAATATCACAAACATGAGGCGTTTACAAGTTATAGTGGATTATTTTTTATCATACCATTTGTCGGAAACCTATCGGAACAATCCCGCATCAGACTTATTCCTAAGTCTGGTCATGCTTTTTTGGAAAAAAAATCTAAACTCAATTTGACTTGCTTGCTACTACAACGAGTTTATGTAAATAATCTAACGTATATTTACGCAAATTATGACATAATTTTATTGCTTTTGTGTCCGACTTATTCTAATTCTAATGAATTTGTAAGTAGTGTCATAATGAACTTAAATGTTACGTCAAGTCATGTGATCGCAGATGCGCCGGGCAAAGATTTAAATCGTAAGATTCGCTTATTTTTTATTGTTACGTTGACTATGACATTTAAATAGTGTTGTCTCGCTCTCTCATACTGAAAATCATATTTATTATTCCAAGAAGGATAGCCAAGCTAAGGAAGCTCAATCTTTCCACACTAGCACTAGGTATTTCGTGCGACCGAAGTATATTTAAAGACTTAATTTTTTTGGTATAGGAGATTCTATGAAAAATGAAGATTTTTACAACCGCTTACTACATCCGCTCTACTTGCTATTATAGCACGCATACAAAAAGGTTCCATTATTCTTAATCAATTGTTACCATTGTTACAATTTCACACTTTCTTTAGTAAGTTGATCTTAAACTAAACGTAACATTGTTTCAAAAAAACTATTGTTGCGCAAGATTGTTTTTCAGAACATCACTAATTGGGCACGACTGGATGATCAAAATATTACTAAACGGAATAACTAATTGGAATCTCTAGGTTGTTTTGCAATATCTACACAGAATAAATAAACGGCGTATTTTCTAAATTAATCTGTGAAAAATGTATTCGAATTCTCTATTTAAAACAAACGCTTAGATATATCTAAGTCAATTATTCACATAAAATGCAACTAAAACACAATACAAATCTTTTGAAACCGAAATATTTCAAAGAGTAGAACAAAGCCTCATAAAGTCAATAGCCAATCAAACGTTTTGGCATATAGTACCACATCTTGCAGGTAGACCAGAGATTGTTATGAAAGTAATATTCAAATTGAAGGCCCAAGTAATGGGCAAACATTAAATTCTGACATCTAAAGCCTATTCAAGTCCTTGTTTCTGGAAACACTTAAACGAATTTCATCTCTACGCAAGTATAGTTTAAATTAATTTCAGAATGACTCGCACCTACTAGTGTTTGCGCAAACTAAACTTTGTATTGGTCTGAGTTGATTTTCCAAACACACGAATATGTTTACATGTTTAGAAACTAAATCTCAAACATAGTTTATGCATGTTACCAGCCTGATAAAATCGGTCACAATTCAAACAATGTTCTTGTAATTACGGCTCACATTCGACATGCTCACATCGACGTGCTCGTGTGCTCATTTTGCATATGTTTCGAACATTGTCTCTCATTATTAGCCCTTGTAGATCTAGGACAATTATAACCTTTGTTCAGTACCTGGAAATTAATGAAGTAAGTTGTGCCGTGCCGCATTTTTGCCTTCTCAGGGCCTCTGTTTTATGGAGTTGGTCGACAAGGTGCTTACGCCAAGGGGTGGACTATGCCTGCCGGAGCTGAGTCCTCTTTGCCAACAAGCAGCTTCCAGGATTTAAATGAGGCAAACGACTGAGCTGTTCAGGTCTCTGTTGATACTCTGTACGTAGAAAGAAGTCTACTTCGTCAAAACTACACAGGTCAAAGATGAATTAAATCGGGTATCTACAAGGCATAGATAGAGTACTAACACAGAGCAAAATCCCATTTTTTTTTTTTTATCCTGGTAAAATCTTCAAATGAGTCCTCCCACCCAGGGCAGAGCGGGAGGGACTGTCAGACTTGTACTGACTAAAATCCACGGTGTCCTTCAATAGCCCTTTATGTTCCAGGGTCACGGTAATTCTATAAGTCCCGCGGCCGAGCAAAATCCCTTGCAAAATTGTGAACATGTTTAAGCAAATAAAATACGGCCAGGCATAGCTAATCATCTATGTTACGCAGCATTAGAGAGGGGACGTCTCTTCGGCCTGCAAAAATAGCCACCGATTGTACAACTATAATATAACAATGAGAATAATTGGATGTGTGGGTGACTACATTAAATATCATGTGACTTGGAGACTGTCAGGTGATTTGGAGATAGTCAGTTTAGTTTAGGGTATCATTTAAGCTATCGCCAATTTAATTAGTTTTGTGTTTCTTAAATAATAGGGTTTGCCCGCAAAATAGCAGATTTGTCACCAAAATTTAGTCCCCAAACAATATAAAATCAATTCCACAATAAATCACCTAAAATCATGGAGATATAGGATCCAGTACCAAATAAATGTTTTTGTATGTATTATAATAGGTTTGTCCTAATAGATATTTAAGCAAACTAATAAATTTTCTAGGAAATTTATAAACTTTCGTAGGATTCTAAACAAGAGATAAACTGTATTATTTTACGGCCACATTTTCGCACGGGGCTCCTATTTCTGTTTGCAGGGTTTAAAGTAACCTAACCTAACCTAAAGTCGGGGTGCCCCAAGTCCCGAGATTTGCGATAATCGATTTATTTGGTGACAGATCTACCATTCTGAGCACAAAGCTATTATTTAAGTAATGAAACTACTATTATAACAACGAAGTTTATATTCATCTAATGCACTACAATTTTATTGGTAATCCATCTCTTATTGTACACATATATTAACATTAATTTGATAATTCATACCTGGGAACACTTTTTGTTTATTTGAGAACGAAAATATTTCGTGGCGATAGATCTATTTATTAGATGATACAACTTGATGACAAATATAAATTTTGGTGACAAGAAATATAGTCCCCTTTAGTTTATTGGTAATAATCGAAGAAGAGTCTTATATAATGATTTCTAGAATCACAATAGACAGCCAAAGCCAAATTCGAAGCATTTTTGCGTAAGAAATGGCGCTTAGCAACCTTTTTTTTTTTAAATCTATGTAAATTAACCACAGTTAAAATCAATATTTATATAAATGGCGATTAACTAATGGAATTAGAAAGAGGCATAGCAAGTCAGTATTTATGCTGTTTTTTAAGTATATTACGACCCGTTTTTTGTGTTTTATGTGATGTTCTAACTTTGCATAAGACGTTTTCCTTTTTAATGTTATAGCAGCTAATTGAGACATAATTTGCATGAATCTGCATGTGAATTAATTGTAATTAATGGTTGTATATACATATTTCAGTCAGTTCTAATTATATGAGTTACGTGAAACGCTTGTCGAAAACATAGGTTTAGATTTAATTTAAAACATTTGCAACATTAGTAAATAATTGGCTAATACTATATTTAAATGTGTGATAACAATGCAATATTACATTTTGAGAAACGTTATATATCCCTACTTTATAACAACATAGTTTAAATTCCTTTTTACTCGTTTTGCCAGTTGCTCGTGTAACACACTAAAATTGCAATGATTTGTATATTTTGCACGCCATGTCACAATTCAGTCTGCATTCTAAATAGAAGCCATTTTACTCGTCTCAAAGTAAGTACTTAATAGCTGTCATCTTACTCTCACGTGTTTAGAAGGCAGTCTGTCTAGTCTTCTCACTAAATGATGCAACGAATCATTGTTTCAACAGGAGTAGGTATATTGCTTTAATAACAATTAATAGATTTTATCTGGCTGTACCCATATTAAGTAGGCTGTCAATCAATTATAAACAAGTTCTAGACTTCGACTGGCGTAAAAATTGAGTAAGTCTTCATCATCAATATAGAAAACTTGATAGGAGAAAAATATGGCTTTACAACGTCATTAAGTGGACTTGTACCAAGTCTGTTATAGAGCTTTTCAGATTTACATTAGGCCGACGAAAATGATGGTGTTTCATGGTTAGAAAATATTTAAACGAAAAATATCTCAAATTGTATCAAATTGCAGCTGTCATTTGAGTTCGAATCAATTTGAAAATGTTTCGAGTGCTCAAATTGCACTCATTTCTATCATATTTATATTATCTTGACCATGTAGTTGGTGCATCTTTGGAGAATGTCTACACCTTTTGCAATAACAGGCGTGTCCATTATCAAACGATTACAAGCTCGATAACAGCACACAGCTATGATTTGAAGAGCACTCGCGAGGGAAAGGAGCGAGCACCCATTCACAAAGGAAAGGCCTTGTCGTAACGAGTCTGTTTCATCGCATCATGTGACTCCGGTTAATAGGTGATACGTCATGAGAACGTCAGTTATTCACACAATGATGAACTTTATTGCTTTATTAGTGTTTCAAACATTACTGCCTCTTGCTTGTAGTGTTTCATTAAACTGGGTCTGATTTGGAAAAGTGTACGTAAGAACCGCAACTTGGCCATACCTACTTCTTCAACTAATTAAAAGGACCAATTAAAACCTGAAGTTTATTTAAACCAACCAACCAAGATACCAACTAAGGAAAACGAAAGTACTTCTCCTTAAACATTAGTATGTTTAAGGAGAAGTACTGCGATATGCCTGATGCCACACCTTTCGTCCTGCCACAACTAACTGCACCTCAGGACTTGAATGAAGCAAACGAGGAAACGACACAGCTATCCAGGTCGCTACGTACTGTGGTCGGACAAATTCTGAGTCATCCATTCGAGAATAAGAAGAGGTAGACGATGACGCTAATGTTTTAACACAAATTGCTGACCAACAGTACCTAAATGTTACTACACTTACAAAATGCCTCGTTGCGTAAAACAGAAGTCGAACGTCTGGTAATTTGACAAACAATGGAACAGTCATCATCATCCATCAATCATTTCATTCATGAGCTGTTCGGACGTAGGTTCACGCTTTAAATTTGTAACAATAAATAAATATTTATATTTACATTTGTAACATAAATGTGAACTGTTAGTACTTAATCGACCTTGCGGCTATAGGTGTACAACTAGTTTATTGATTTATTGGTTTTCTTGTTTTACCACACGCTAAGCAGGCCGCGATAAACGCGTAAACGCAAAACCAATATACATTTTGCATTGATTGACGTACTAACGTTCTGAGACATGTTGATCAATTCCACATCTACGGTTCGTCGCAACTCATTTGATCAATTCGTCAACGGCGACAGATTAGACTGCTGCCATTGAAGCTGTCATGTATTACAAGCTGAGACACTGCCATTACAACCTTGATAACTCGGAGCAAGCATTGTGAGGACAATAGAATTGTAACGAAGACATGTGTTCCAAATGTATGTCTTCATCAGGGTTGCATACCTTTGTTTTTCAATATAGTTCGATAATATTACGAAACATTGGATGTGCTATCGATATACCGTGGTTAAATAAACTATTTGCAATAAAATGTTGATGATAGCCGCTCCCGGTCACGACTGATTATCGACCGCAGCGTGTAATGTGAGGCTGAGGTGTTCGTCCGCCCCCCACATCTATGTACAACCAGTTACAACCTTCATTGAAAGCTCGCATGTGTAATTCAAATAGCTCACACACGACTCAAATCGGCAATGTAGTTCGAGGTCGATATCTTATTAGAGTGTTGAGTTGATCTGTGGTATCGGTGTCGCAATCCCGCCCCGGGACTGCCCGCGAGTCTCCCAGCTATCATTAATCAATCGTTCAATCACACCACTAATGTCGGTAATGAATAATAAACGTTGTGTGTTGTCAGTTCGCTGGTACTTGGCGGAAGCTCTAAATCACTAACCTGCACGCCGATACCCAGGATGTGTCGGTGTTTTCGAGAGTTGTCAAGATTAGACGAACAAAACTCCTGTGCCCATGGGTGTGGGTAAATCGACGCAGTTGGTTCAAAGTCATACTTACGTGCAGTCTTCAAATATGCCATACAGATAATTTTCTAAATGATTTTAGTTTGTAAGTTTGGAAATGTCCCCAATAGAGGTATCCGGCTTTTTCTTACTTAGGTTCAGTTATTTGCTTTCTCAAAAATTATTTCACAATCGTAGCCCATTTCTTCAGCTCTACAAATACAAGGAAAATGCACATGTAGTTACGTGTACCAACAATATTTTATTTTTAAGTCTGCAAGGCAAGGTTGGCTGCAGTATTAGCTGACTTGGCAAACTTGCTCCGAATGCTAAACAGCTGACTTACCTTTCATTGGGAGACCCACACCGAATACCAATACTTAAATGTATGTTATCTACTTTCAAACTGCACTTATTCAAGAGAACACCAAGTGAATGAGTGTCTGTCTACCAACACAAACTTGAAAAAGGTCCCTTAAGTCCCATGTACGGCATGTACACATACGCCAGTATTTCAAGCTACCCGAAACTGTCAAATTTTCCCAATGAACCTTGAATTTAATGCTTCAGCGATAAAGTTGAAAATCTGTTAAAGATATTTGACAGATTGTAGTGCTGGCGTCTGTACCTATAACCTAACGCATGCCTTCTTTAGCTGAGTTCACTTTACCCTATAAGGACTTATTGATGTGACTTCTTTTGTTTTTTATACTATGCAATTATACTACGTTAGGTTGTCTTGATTGATGAAGACATTATTTAAATTTACATACTCGCTATAGTCACATGACTCCACGATTTTGGAAATGAACAAAAAACGGGGTAATTGATACAAAATCGTGAGGAAAACACAAAAATTAAATGTGTATTTAGCATCCTATTAAGACATCCTGTCAATTACTTGTCGTTAAAAAATGATTACATCTAAATCTATATGGGTGCGGCTTCATTTCGTTGCAAGTGGCAGCTTGTGATCAACTGTCGTTGACATTGGCCTTCTTCCAAACTATTTGAGCCAATTAGTGTCCACCTCTAGTACCTATTACATTATAAATGTGTCGTTATATGGTTCATGTCAAACTTCACTAAATTTTATAGCCTATAAGGTGTCATAGGCACTTAAAAATTCATGTGACCTGAATATCTAGGTAGAAATAAGCACTAAATAAGTTTGTATGCACTGCACATATTTTCTAGTTAGTACTTATTCAGGCGTGCTCGTTGCATCACATTTTCAGAATATTTTGTAAGCAAATATTGAACTTAATAAGAGAATATTCTTTTAATTAAGTATAATTTTATAATGAACTTATAAAAAGCCTTTTTGGGTGTCTGTAGTGTGAAAATTTACATTTACGTTGCATCAGTGCGTTAATGGTTATAACCTCAGTAATTTTTTTTTATTACATGGACGTTTTATTTTTTATATGTTCCTTGGATTCATACATTATTAACGGATAATAAAAACTTTATATACCTACTTCAATTCAATATAATTATATACATGAGTTCCACTTTATATTGGTGGCATTACTTAGAATTCAATCGTAGCTAGGCCGACCTTCTAGCTTATACGATATTTGGAAATTATAATTAACTTGTAGGTACAAATTCTTGGGTTAAATAAGGAGGTCTTACTAATTTATCTGTGTCATTAATATTTTTTGTGTGGTACAAATCTTAGCAGCGATATTAAACTGTGTTCGTGGAACGAATTAGTCTATCAGATTTACACGTTCTACGTACTACAGATAGTTAATAGATATGTTACGGCTAATAGCCGAAGTGCGGCTACACCTAGTTTTAGCCGGCTAAACCTGCAGGCGGGTTAACTTAGATGTATCCTACTTATCTTCGGTTAGAACATGCAACCAATTTGGATGTAGCCCTCGCCGGCAGCTGCCGCGACACCGCTCGCTGCGCTCGCTCGGCTCGCGCGCGTTTGGTCACAGTTCTAACCTAACCTAATCCATTTAGTCGGTGTGTCCTAGCAATGAAAAGGATACACAACTCTTACCTGCCGCACATAGGTTATAATTTATGCTACAAAACCCGCTATGGTTACAGTAAGTGTGAATAAAATCAATTGCTGAATAATCGATGCTATCGACAATCTTCTAATTGTAACCAATTAAAATACAATTAGTTATCGTCAAGTATAGAGCTGACGACAAATAAGTACAGCAGAATGTGTTTTATGACAAACGTGTGTCGACGAGTGGATAATTAGATCTCCTTACAAGCTAATCACGATTATGTTTTCAAACAGATTGTTAATATTTATTACATAATCTACATTTACGAAGGCAAATACGTATAATTAATTTACGAGAAAACGTCTAAGGCCGTAGGCAGACAGAGTCAAGAATATCTGAAAAACTATGCCGCATTTAGATATAACTGCCAGAATATCTGAAAAACTATCCCGCATTTGCCTAAATGCGGGATAGTTTTTTAGCCTGCGAGCGGCAGTTATGCCTATAACTGCCGCTCGCAGGCTGCAGCTGAAAATCAGCGAACCTACCTAGGTACTTATTGTTGCCATCTGACATATTGCCATATTATTATTGACTAGCTTATTCCCTCGGCTTCGCCCACGTGTAGTTCGGTAATTGTCCCACGGGATCATACTACCGGGATAAAAAGTATGCTAGGTGTTAATACAGCTTTTTTTTTTTTCATTTCATCCAAATCCGTTCCGTAGTTTTTGCGTAAAAGAGTAACAAACATCCATCCATCCATTTTCACAAACTTTTGCATTTATAATATTAGTAGGATTGTTTCGGCGTATTTTCTTTCTTTCTTTCTGAGAGATAAATATAAATAAAGAAAATGCATAAACATAATTATGAAAATAATAAAACACGCGTAAGGAAACATTCTAATACTTCATCAAAGGTTTGATCGACGAAAACTTTTCTGACCATAGATAAAAGTGTATTGTTTCTTGTGTGGACACTGTCTACTCGTTTTCAAATACAAGCTTCTTGTATAGTGATTGTATAATTTCGTCAATACGATACCTATAATAAATTTAATTAAAGTTTATTAGTAAACCAATTAAGTTTGTCGCTATGTATGTCAACTTGTTTGATTGGTGGTGTCAAGTGCGAATATTATATCGGTAATAAATATTAAGAACGATTTGCATCGATATGGTTAAGACCTCATGTCAGGTTTCTTGTGTGATATTATAATACATAGATAAAGTTGGCAGTGGCGAAGGTTCCATACAACTCGATTCCTACCGGATTCCCTTTGAAAAATATCACAGAGTATTATATAGACAAATAATATAATCAAAGTAGAAACTAAGTGTACAATGTGGTAATCAAATAAAAGATATTTACTCAAAAAATTGACCCTTCGCTACTGCCAGTTGGTTACAAGTTTTATTATAATAATTAATTTTTAAATGACGTAGGTATTATTGTACTTAGAATTTTATCATCATCATTCACAATCCGACTCCACCCAATCTATTCGGTAGGTTTTTCTCTGAAAACATTGTTAAAAAAAAAAATGTATGTGAAAAAAGAGATACAGTCGAATATGAATTGAGGATAACTGGATATAAGCAATAGTATCAATATTTATACATCCTCTCCAACTCGGCTATAATTTTACTGCAACCGGATGAGCTGCACCCACTTTATTAGATAACAACTAGCAAAACCAGGTGAGCATTCAGCGTTATTTTGTCAAAACTTTACCTCATATACTTTTTGTCTCAATAGAAAGGAAACACTCGAAGTAGACATTGTAACAACATGCGGTAAGACGATCTCTTTTTCCGGTTTGGCACATTTTATTGGATTATTTTCCGCAATCAGTTTGGGTAAGAGCATGTCTGAGTGGCGAAACGCGTGGTGAACAAATACTTGGTCGAGACGGATGGGCGTTATGCAAGACGATCGAAGAGCCACCGGCGCCCGCGTCGCTTCACTGCGAACCACCAACGTCCATTGTCTGCATCCCTTTTGTTTAAGCTACTGATACAAAATACACACCGACACGACAGCTAGATGCATAGTGCATACGCATATAACCTGTGCCCTCGTCAAGATATCTTTGGTAAAATTGCGTCCCAACGAATACACAAATACCTGAATAATTGGGATACATTCGTGAGAGGCATATGTAAATGTTCAAGTAGATTACATAGAGGTCTTGTTTTTAACCGTCATTACATCCGTTTCGGATATAATCTATGTGTATACATACAGTCATACACGTTTATAGCCGGTCGGTATGCGGCCTCGCGTAAGATCATAATATTTGTAAATGAAAATACAGTTTTTATAGTATTGCGCAAGTGTCTATAAAATCACGTCTACTTATAATTTATCGGTACACCTGATTAAGTTAATTGCGAAATTATGGCTCGATATGATTGGTTTTTCTAAGACAAGTTTACTCGCATTCTGAATGCAGCCTACGCGCGAATGTCAGTTCTTCGAAATAATCCTGTATGATAGTGTACGACATATTTCGCAGCTGTTGTTTCAACATGTAAAATTCTACACCGGTTTTATAATTGTTGCAAATGTGATTCCCGAAATAAGTTGGGCTCTTGGAATAAGCTTATAATTTATCAATAATCATCTGGAAATAAAGCGACTTTCTGTTACCTGTTCGCATCTTATTACTTAGATTAACTTAATTTAAAAAAAAAACCTGGTGTTGCTTACGTTTTGAACGTGTAGGAAACTACCGATTTAAAAAAAAACCGATAAATAATTTCTATGTTGCATTTGTATGTTGGCTTCAGAATGATGTACTAAATACGTGGTATTCGTTTATGCTCCTATGTCCCGTCCATCCTGTATAGATATGTATGTAAGTATCGTAAGTCTTTGAAGTTTTACTACTCTTTCAGATTTTCCAATTTCATTGCCTAATGCTTGTCCTATATTGTTATACAAAGGCGCAATTAGAATCAGATACATACAAACTTCGAACCAGTTTCGTAAATCAAAATTGTATCCGTATTCGCATTTAGCTTGCTCGTAATTCCTTACATATGGTGCTCGGTTTAGACATTCGTTACCTACTTCTGTGAGTTACAACTAAGGCGTGTCTTAATGGCTGATACGATTTAGTTTACATGCTGTATGTAATATATCTTGCGGATAAGTACGTAGATTACTTTTGTTTATATGTAAATGTTGGTGGAATGAGAGCAGTAAATACTGAATGTACTGATATGTATGTTGTTTCTATGTTTGCGGTGGGCCTTGATGTTAAGATAAATTTATATAGGAAATTAAGCAATGTTAAAGGTAGATATGAGGTATTTTTGAGGGTTCTGGAACCCAAAGGGTGCAAATTACTCTTAAAAATCAAATTACTTTACTCTATTACTAAGCCTCCGCTGTCTGTCCGTCTGTCCGTCAGTCAGTCATAGGGCTGTATCTTTTCAACCGAAGTGAAAATTTCAAACGTCTGCTCTCATGAAATTTTCATAGAGTTTATATTACTATGGCTGCTCTAACAAATAATACAGGGTGTAAACAGACCCTTCACGAAGCCGTCAACCAAGCATTCTGTACATCAAAGTAACTTGACGCAAAAATTATTGCTGAGAAACGACTTTTTTTTTGGAGTGAAAAAGGACTCGATGCACTCAAAGCATTGTGCTGATGGATGGATTGAATAGTACGGGTGTCGTGGAGGAGTTTAAAAAATCTTACATTAAAGTCATGTAGTTAAAAAAAAACTCGTAAAAAAGTTGGAATTTTGACCCCCAATATCTTCGTAACTAGAAGGTTCCCAGGTATGGTCTAGAACAAAAAAAATATCGCAAAGACGGGGAGAAGAAGTGCTTTTCGGCTTAGTTAATGGTCTATTTACACCCATTATAAATAAAATGATGTTAGAAAACAAAGGGGTCAAAAGAACGTGTCCTTTTCGGAGATAGTATAGAACTCTGCGTGTGCGAGTTCGACCCGTACTTAACTGGTCTTTTTAAGTAAGTTATATATGAAAAAACAAATGCAAAAATGCTTTCTAAAAAATCTTCGCTAGTACTGCAAGATCATTTCGGTCAATGCATGGTTCAATCTACGTAGGTAAATATTTGTAGCGAGCAATTAATATAAGTCGATTATATGTCCAGCCATAAATTAAAGTTGTATTAAGGATATAATCAGTACAGTCGTGATCACCACATTAACAATTTGTCCAGCTTGCATCCAAGGCCAGCTAGGATTTATTAGATCGTGGGATGATTCTCAATTTTAATAATACCAATTTAAATTGTGCGTAATAAATATTAAATAACCCGTAATGTATAATAAAGTTCTAATGAGTTCATTAGTATTTAAAGAGGCTAAATCCTGTAATTACTCGTGATGATATCTGCTACCTGACTAAATATTTGAATACTAGCTTTTGCCCGCGGCTTCGCTCGCGTTAATTTAGAATTTGACAATCAATTCGGGTTGTACTCAAGCAGAGTACAACCCGAATTGATAATATAATTCAATCATGATTCGAAAGACACGTGGCGCCATCTATTATATCATAGGAACGTTATTCTTGTTTTACTCAGGAATAGTACTTTTTTCAGGATGAAAGGTACCCTATGTCCGTTTCTGTACACCTGAAAATGTATATGCAAAATTTCAGGATGATCGGTTCAGTAGTTTAGGCGTGAAAAGGTAACAAACTTACAAACAAACTTACTTTCACATTTATAATATTAGTATGGAAGTATGGATTCGGTGAATAATGATTTGAATTATTATGAGTAATCATGAATCTTGTTCATCGATCGATATAAAAGCAGAACAGACATCTGCAGTTCAGTGCGATAGAGATTTTACACTCTATTAGTACATAAGCATATACAGGGTGTAAACAGACCCTTCACATACCCGTCAACCAAGCATTCTGTACATCAAACTAAGTTACCTTACGCAAAAATTATTGCTGGGAATCGACTTTTTTTTTTGGGGTGAAACATCACGTTTTACGGTAGAACTCGATGGAAAGCACTCAAAGCATTGTGCTGATGGATGGATTGAATAGTACGGGGGTCGTGGAGGTGTGTAAAAATCTTACATTAAAAACTGTATTTAAAAAAAAACTTGTGAAAAAGTTGGAACTTTCACCCCCAATATCTCCGTAACTAGAAGGTTCCCAGGTATGGTCTAGAACAAAAAAATGATCGCAAAGACGGGGAGAACAAGTGCCTTTCGGATATGTGAAGGGTCTATTTACACCCTTTATGAGAGAGTACCTGAGTACCTAGGTAGGTACTCCTACCGACTAAAGCTATTAAGCTACATACATATATGTATTTAGAAATACGTAGGTAATGAAAGTAATTCTTAACTGTTTCGAAATTTAATTTTTAACAAAACTTTTCCTCACTTTTATCGTAATACCGTAACAAAGTCACAGGTCAATGGACAAATGCACAATACACGTAGACTTCATATTACACTCGGTTGCATCTGACCGCAGCTGATTTCACGATCATCGGCATTTCATCGCACATTACAAACTGTGCCAAAATATTGTGCACGAAGTGCAACCAAGTTTACATCATTTGCATCGGATACTTCCGTAACTAAATCAGCATAAAATAGACCAGAGCCGTTGCATCAATTTAACAGAAACTTAGGTAAATTGAATTTTGTTCATTTTGCACTGTTTTAAATTAATAATGCTTTATAGGTAACTTCCTGAGCTCCGTAAAGGCTGTAAAGAGGTCAATGACAGTTTTAGGTAGGTATGATCTCATTTTTCAGAGGGCAAGGTAAACTCCGGGCTTTCAAGTTTTTTTTTACATTGGCTGTTTCGAGAGCGGTTGCTCTTTCATGAACCTTTAACTCAAGGGCCCGCCAATACTATATTCTTATAATCATAATAATCTCTCTTAAGTGATTATTTAAATCTCATTAAGGATAATTTCTATTTTTTCTCTTGGCATGCGTCTTTGGAGACGTAGACGTTGATATAATAATTATATTTAGAGACACAAATCTATAAAACCAAATAAAATAACTGCTGTTTCTGCTCATACACAAAGCTCACGGTAGGCAAAGATCAAAAGCAGCACGATTCTACGTCACAATGCGATCACATGTGCAAAATCTTAATGGATGCATCAGATAGCCTACCCGCCTTAATGCATGAGATAAAATATGTAGATACCGATTTGGTTCCCAAACAAAGGGATTACATCAGTTTATTTTAACTTCCTGGACGTATGAAGGCCATGGTGTTCAAAGATATAAGAACGTTCTCCGACGATGGGTCCTGGAGTAGATTGGCCTATGTCCTCAGTGTTCCAGGATTTTCTAAATAAGGGTATCGTAGAACTTAAATCACTGGAACGAATGATCTGAAGCCTGCTTCAACATACCCAAGCACTTAATCGATTAATCTGAAGTCTCTGTAAGAGGAAATCTTATTCAGTAAAACGTTAGTTTCGGTTTACTGACCTGAATCAACTTAGTAAGAACAAAAAACGATTATTTCTATTAGATATCTTTACTTAGGTGCAAACAATCATACCACCGTGAAATGGAAAGTAAATCATTGTGAAAATAACTGTGATATAATATTTTAAAACCTCACGATCTATTGCGAATTAGATCAACTACTAGCGCCCCGCCCCTGCTTCGCACGGGTGCAATTTACATTTTTTTTTAATTTTTAATTTTTATTTATTTGCCACCATTTATAACATCACTACAGACTCGTTCAATACGATGCTTCAGATTCGTCCAATACGATGCTTAAATGAATAAATGAGAGGAGAATTTATCAAAAAATATGATTAAGTATCAAAATATAAAGATTTTCTTTTATACAAACGTTTTCCTGACAATTACGAACACAATTAAAAAAAGCAAATCCGCCGAGCTGTTCTCAAGTGATTCATACATGCGGCTATTTATCTTTCGTACATCACATGAACATGAGGTCCTGCGTTGGATTCCGAGCTCGGGCAAATAGTTATTGAGTTTTGCAATCAGGAATTCCTCAAAAGCCACCAGGTAGTGGCTGAATTGGTGCCTGGTTAATGGGAAAAGGCTCACCCCCTATTGTTTGGGACTTAAAACATAACTGGCGAAATGAGGGGCCTTATTAGGTAGGTACAGCTCCGCCTAAGCCTTCAGGCGTGATTTTATGTTTATGTACATATATATTATGTTGTATTGATTTGTTTGAACGAGCTGGACTTGTTTTGATCTAATGTAACATTGATTGCTGGCTATTTGTAAGAATTAACGGCCATTTTCATGCCAATCCTTGAATGAG
The DNA here is from genome assembly GCA_963082995.1 of Noctua comes. Classification (NCBI taxonomy): domain Eukaryota; kingdom Metazoa; phylum Arthropoda; class Insecta; order Lepidoptera; family Noctuidae; genus Noctua; species Noctua comes. The sequence continues at coordinate 12,819,367 of OY720270.1, forward strand.
CACAACACGGTTAGTTGGTAATGGACAAGCAATCTATCACTGCTTTTGACAGTTCGTTAATCTTATGAAATTGCCTGAAACCGCGTTGCGAAGGTTCTAGTAATTTTATGAAGGTATTTTGTCAGTTTGAGAGTTGAAGTTTACTTAGTCATAGTTTTTATGTGTATAAAAACGCATAGCTACTTAGGTATTATCTAATCTAGATTATTAGGCAGATTACTTGACATACTACTTGAATACTTGGCAAACGCAACGGTGGTCCATTGTGTGCTAATAAAGAAAGGACTCACAATCGTAATGAAGTAGTCATAGTCTGGCTATCTGCGATCTCCATTCACAAACATATTATTCACACCCACACCTCATGACATTTACATAGTGAGCAGACTTGTTAAACAAATGATTTATAGTGAATATCAATTGGTCATGCAACCGAGGTATACTAATGTTACCCTTCAAAACCAACGAAATATAAAATGTTCCAATTATCCACGTATATTACCCAAGTTAGCTAGATAAATATCTTCTATATACAGCCGAATAGGCTAGTCCAATCCAAAGACTCTGTTTAAGATCATATCTCGTCTTATTGCTCCTAAGATTATAATGAATTAAAAGTATAATAAAGGTTATTAAAGTGTGTTCAATGTCAGCTTAATAAATGTCAGAACTTGTCGGGAAATAAGTGATTATAGCTCTTTAACTTACTGGATGTCTTTCATCTAAATGTCAACGTTATGTTATGACCGACTACAAAAGTAAAGAGACATCTTTACTTAAACGTGGAACCTTCCATTTCATAACCTTTCAAAATAAAAGAACTCGTTGGCTCTTGCAGTAACAAATACCGTTGACTAAACACCAAATCATAGTTTCGTGTAAGGTAAATTCTTATCTGCAAAGAGCGTCTCGTAGATTCCTCGCAGCGATTAAAGCGCTTGTTGAAGGGCATATAATTGCGTACTGCCTGCGAGACGCGAGTTTGTGAAAAGTAGATCAATACGAAGCTCCGGAGTCATATGACTGCGAAGGTCGGCGCGAGCGCACCCGTGATGAACGCGACGGGGAGGGGGATGGCATCGACCAGACTTTCAGTTGCCTTCCAATTGAGAATCTACGCTTCGCTATAATTCGTCGATGAAACATTAAATTTTACCAATGTCATTGAGAATCAATCCTGATTGGACCATAATTTTCATTCTAAATTCCGCAACTATTGCAAAACAAATCGAGTAACAAGTCTTTGTGAAACTTTCGCCTTAGCATTACGCACTAAATCGAATATTTTTGTAACATTATAACGAAGAGGTTCATTGTGTAACATTAGCACATCAGGAATATAATATCTGTAATCCGTACATCATGTTATTAATTGTGACCTACATTTACGCAATTTGATTCTCTGTCCACCATGGATGGTAAAGAAATATGCTCTTACGAATCAAGATATCATGAGTAACCTTGTCTGAATTCTGACGTATCCGTAATGTATTTATAAATATCATATCACAAAGTGTCATGTTCCAAATCCTTTATCTGGGTTAACTTGTTTTTTAATATCCGCATAGCTGTCACACGTTTTTATTGATTACACCAAAAAAGGTTTTGTGGTCTGGACCTTACAAAAAATTTAGAAGGTCATCATACCAGTAGTAAAATATTTTTAATTAGTCAATTTGATCTGGTTATTGATCTTTTATTGGTAAACAGCGCCACATTTGGAGTATTTACGCAGTAAATAATTACCTTTGTCAGGAAATTCTGCTGGCGGCAAAAAATATGTATCGCTGTCCTTATAATATCGTCCGATGACAAAAATAAACCATTTCCGATTTATCGCGGCTAATCGTAATTTATGTTTGTTTTTAGTGCTGGTATTACTTGATACGAATTTAAAACATTTTAATTGAGCTTGAAGGCACTCTATACTGAACTAAAAATAGCGATTTCAGGAAATATACTGAACTTACTATTGAAACTTCTGAAAATAAGAAGGAGGTAGGCACTTTTTTATATAGTAGTATATAGTAGCTGTATAGGATTCTTAGTGACCTGTCGCTATTTGACACTGGACGCTTATTCCGCACATCATAGACAGATGACGTATGCAGGCGATATAGCTTTCGAACATGTATATAGGCAGCTACTACAGCTACCTACTTATTAAGAATTAGTTCATATAGATCATTACCTACACGTGTGTTGGATTGTCACCGAGGGCGCGGCTCGTAGGCGGTCGGCGCATTTCGCAAGTGGTCGGGTCACGGCATGCCCAGGCGCATGGCCTTAGCCTGACTAATTGCCTAATAAGACAATATAATTATCCTACCATATTAATGATCAACTACCATAGCTATTCAGGCTTTGAAAAATTGCTCTCGCGTGCTTTAACTAATGTATTGATTGATTGTTCTGTGACCCTCACTTATGGGTATTATTAATGTATTTGGGTATTATTGTACTGTTCTGGTTTAAAGGATGATTAATTGTGGGGGCTCTAAGTTGGACAAATCGGTGGCCATGCTGTTTCGACCTCGTGACGAGTAGGACGCCGAATACTACATAGACATTCAAAACCGGCCAGGTGCGAATCGGACTCGCGCATGACGCCCCCTTTGATTTTTAATTTATTTTAATTATCTGTTGCTATAGCGGCAACAGAAATACACATTCTGTGAAAATTTCAACTGTCTACCTATTACGGGTCATGAGATACAGCTCGGTGACAGGCAGACGGACCCTTTACGGTTCATGAGATACAGCTCGCTGACAGTCAGACGGACGAACGGACAGCGGAGGCTTAGGGGTCCCTTTGGTTACCCTATGGGTACGGAATCCTAGAAAGCACTATATATATATATATCTGAAGCATATAACAAGCTAGAAAAAAAGAAGAAGAAAACAGATACTTAGAAAATTAAGTTCGCTGCATCGCTTTAATTGGTGGAGGTGCATGCCACAGCCTTTCGAATTATCCCTTGCCCTTAAGTAATTTCTATTAAATGTCCATGTTTATTGTGCAACTGTCTGAGTATGTCTTGTCTTAGGCTCTTACTCCAAATAATTATAATTGGCAAACACGACTAATGATCTGTCGTGTATTGTGGATTTATTATACCTAGTTTCCAAACAACTCAGGGCGAACTCACTGGTGAAACTGAACGCGATCAGCGAATTCAAACGACCTTCCGAAATAGCTGTAGGTCTCAGTATTACAGATCAATTATGAGTTTAAGACGCTGTCAACTCTTGAACGCGATGAAGATGTGCTGATCGCGTTCATTTACATTGGTAATATCAGCTACTACTAATTGAACATTGTTAACGATTAAAAATATTTGCAGGTAAGTACCTACAATAAAATCAGATCGAGTGCGTGAATAGGCGTGACCACGAAAGAGTGTTATTTTAATTATATTATTCCCTTTGGGGTCACCCATCTTGATACAATCGGCGCATGAGTGGTTCATAATCGCATCTGTCAAAATTGTTGTCCCGTCATGGCCGCGCACGTAGCCGATTCATTCATTTGATAAATTCCATTTAACACAACTGCCTAAGGGATAAAATCTACCGTTTGACTTCAAAGCGACTACCTTGAGTAGATTTTTATGTTTTTTAGCCTCTTTTGGTTTCCGACTTTTTGTGATATGGTCTGATACATAAATAGCACAAACTGATGAATGGCGTTAGAATGCATTGCGAGAACAGTTTTAAATTTTAGAATTAATAAAATTTATTTCTAAGATCTTTAAAATAATTGCCAATGCCACTTCCAAGATTGTTTTACGTTTATCTAACACTATCTACATTCACAGTGTGCATCTTCATAAATCATAAATGAATGTTTCTTAAACGAGCGACCGGGCGACAATAAGTAACAAGGTATAGAGTATAGCCAGTCTAGACATGGGTTGAGCAATCGGAAAGTAGCCAGATATACAGCCTCCTTAGTGCTGACCTAAAAGATTTTAAGCCATATCTTACAAGTTCTATACGGTATACCTAAGCGTATTCGGAGCTTGTATTAGAGAAGCATTGCGATGTGACAGGACCTAATAGGCGTGCCTATTTACAATTTCTAGTTAGAAATTATCTGTAAGCCTCTATGCTAATGCATGCCAATTTTGGAATGCATGCATTTGGCTTGAATTGGAAAGCAAAGAAGGCACTTAAAAATTAAGTAGGAAGCTCTGGATTTTTGATGGAGTTCAAGACTCTTGTCCTATCCACTTCTTCTTATAACCAGTTGCACTATGCTCCAGTAGCGAAGGGTCAATTTTTGTAAGAGGTAAGGCGGAGTACATATCTTTAATGTGATTATATTATTTGTCTATAGAACAAATTAATAATATAATAAATTGACTGTGCCATTTTTCAAAGGGATGCCGGTACGAATCGAGTTGTATGGAACTTTCGCCACTGCTATGCTCTATCATTGCGTTTAACTTGGTTTGGAAACGTTGTGGTATTGATTAATGGATGACAGGCGTTCGAGATTTATTTCCATATGAATATCTACCGTAGCACGTCAAATATTCGTGCAAGCAAATAAACTGTTTCGGAAACCCACTGCTTAAGAAACACCGGTGTGCAAATTACATAAAATACGACATGGGAAACATATTTATGTTTACCAGCTTTTGGTTAAACCCGTTCTAAGCACCGAGCAATTTGATTACGACTTGTTTTGGTAATATTGACTTGTTTGATTAAAGTGAAATTCGTGGAGTAATTTATTTCATTCCGTCTAACCGCATTTTATATTTACATTTTACCAACAAACTTTTACCAGCGACTTCGCCCGTTTAAAACTATCCGTTTGTCCAGCGCATTTTTAGAGTTCCATTAAATCGTATCTTGGTGCACCTCTGTGAACCAGTTTTTAATCTTCAGGTGTTTGGGCAAAGTGTTGTCCATCAGTCAGTTAGTTACCAAGTCGTGTTTCTGTTTATAATACAGAGTGTAAATGGACTCTACACGAAACCGTCAACCAAGCATTCTGAACATCAACCTAAGTAACACTGTGCAAAAATATTGCTGGGATACGACTTTTGTTTTGGGTGAAAATCACGGTTTACGGCAGCGCTCAATGTAACACACTCAAAACATTGCATTGTGCTGATGGATGCATTGAATAGTAGATACGGGGCATCATGGAGGTATTTTGACGTAAAGTAAACATTTATAACTTGTATTTTAAATAAAACGTGTGAAGAAGTTGGCACTTTTTTTTTAACGTTGTAAAATCATCAAATGAGTCCTCCCACCCAGGGCAGAGCGGGAGGGACTGTCAGACTTGTACTGACTAAAATCCACGGTGTCCTTCAGTAGCCCTTTATGTTCCAGGGTCACGGTAATTCTATGAGTCCCGCGACCCCGGCAGGCTTTGGCCCTCTAGAGGGGGGCCCCGTCATTATGCTGACACTCTTTGAGGCGCGCGTGGAACACAACGCGCCATCGACCCGGGCATGGTCCATGGTCGGACAGCGAGTCGCCCATTACTCGCCGCCCGCATGCCCGCGCCTACGGTGGCCGGAGATCGTCTGCCGACGTCCGGCGCCGCGGGCGTCTACCACTGCGGCTGGTGTGGAGGGAGGACGCTGTCCTCTCCCTCACGCGGCTCGCCTCCTCCTTCGCGAGCATGACTGCTTCGCAGAAGGAGGCGACCGCTTCCCACTCCGTCTCGCCCCGCAGCATGGCCTCGACCAATGCCGGGCGCGAGAGGTCTCCGCTTATCGCCACCGTGAGGACACGGCGGTGCTCTGCCCAAGCGGGGCAGTCCTGCACCGTATGCTCCACCGTGTCCTCCGGGCGGTCCTCGCAGTGGTGACACCCAGGCGTTTCCTCCTTCCCCATATGACACAGGTACCTCCCGAAACTTCTGTGTCCGGTGAGGACCTGCGTCACGCGGTAGGTCAGGACGCCGTGACGCCTATCCAGCCACTCCTCAAAGAGGGGTCTTACCGCCGCGATTGCGGCGTGCCCGAAGAAGTTGGCACTTTGGAAGTTGTCTAGGTATGATCAAGAACAAAAAAAATATCACAATGACTGGAAGAACAAGTGCCTCTCACAGTAAGTAAGACGCTGGCTTAAAGTTTGGTTCAAGGTCGCACAAGAAAAGAGTACTTGTAAAGATATGAGAGACGCCTTTACCTAGCAGTAGCACATACAATAAGAAAGGGAAAAAACAAGTGGGTATGTTTGTCTTATGTTTGTTGGGACGGTAGTGTCTGTAGACATAATAGGATTAGACATGTCGACTTGGTATTACAATTTGTAATATCATGCTTTACATATCGGCAAAGCCTTCAATTACATTGCGTCATGGATCAGACCGGTGATGTGGTGTGACATGGTACACAACCGGCTCCAGACTATGTCATCATAACACTATGTCAAGTTTACAACTGTCCACACGAGACTAACAAGTTTAATTAATTATTTCAAGTCCTTGAGGTTTAGAAATCGGTGATAATGATCTTCATGCAGTGCCCTTGTCTTTGACAAGATTTTGCAATGCCTGAACATTATTGATAGATCGTATCTGCCTGAAACAGCCGACGCTAACTAACAAGAAAAACAAGAGAAACAGTATTTCTATGAGTTCCCGATATTTCGGCGCTGTTGCAAGCACCATGATCACGGATAAATATCGGGAACCCATAGAAAACAGTAAACATGGTAAATATCCCGTTAGTATTAATAGTAATGTTAGTGACCATGATAGTTTAAAATCTTATAAGAGAAACAGTTTCAGAAAATCCATACATTTTCGTGGCAGATTGAAAAACACATCCGAAAAGTAAGTAGTTATACCTACTTACTATACCTAGCAGTGGCGAAGGTCCACACAACTCTGTTCCTACCGGATTCCTTGTGAAGAATGGCACAGTCAGTACCTATTCTATAGACAAATAATGTAGTCACATTAAAGATATATACTCCGGCTTACCTCTTACAAAAATTGACCCCTCGCTACTGATACCTAGGTACATCCTTATCATTAGTTTAGAACCCTACAGCAGTCGTCAGCTAAACATAGGTGTCACCTATTACACTTCACCGATCTTGATCCCCTAATTTTCTAATCTAGAATTTAGTTTTAACCTACCTACTTATTACGTACAGAAGATAGTTATCGCGATCAGTAAAGTGCGTTCGTAGGCAGTTAAGTATCTACCTATTGCTTAAAGCTTTCCAAATTAAAATGTAGGCGGAATCTGTAATCTGAAGATCAAATTACATTTTATTTATTAGTGAGCATAGTAACAAAATCCGGATAGGGAAGTAAGGTTCGACTACATAACTTTCCACTAGGAAGTCATCAGCCCTTTGACAGGTACCATAGAGTATAATTATTTTCTGTGACCATAGACACTGAAAGTACGTCACGACATTCAAATGCGTTTGCGCCATTACTAAACCATTCGTGAAGCGGCAATTAATCACTAGAGCGTAAGTTAATAAGGTTCACTTCAACTCGCTCGACTCTTAACCGGAATAATACAATTTCTGCCTCAAAAACATCTGATGTAATATGCGTGGCTTATGTATCATTAATTCAAAGCAAAGAGAATGTACGGAGTCCAAAGGTACGGTCGTTTTCGAGGTAAACTATTTTGTGTTTTGATCTATTTTAGTTACCAATTTACCATCACCATCGAGCTCTTAAATAAGTTTATTCGCTGGTCTTTTACTGATACCATCGTTTTCATCTACAGTTCTTCTCTTAACTTGAGTGATAATCAGCTGGACAACCTATCCCTCAACAAATATTTTGTCTAACACTCACTATGTAGGTATGTGAGGTTCGAGTGGTGCTTTTGCCGCAGCTCAGCCCATTACTAATTACTACTACAGCTACCACTTAGGTTTTAATTCGCTAGCTTAGCAATTGATTTTGTAGATGTAGATTCATCATTCTTCCATTCTGCAAAATTTTAAGAAAGAAAGAAGAAAGAAAAAATATGTTTTAAGCTTTCACGGTTTACAACTAAACTTATACTGTCACTTACGGGATAACCCGCGATCATGGCGCTTGCAATAGCGCCGAAATATCGAGAGCTCAAAATAATGAACAATCACGGAAGATATCCCGTAAGTGACAGTATAAGTTAAGAAAACATATTTATTGGTTTTCACAGTATTCAAATTTCAGAGCATGGATTTTAGGCGTGATTTCTACAGACATCCATGAAGTGATACCTGCCGTTGAAACTCACGTGAGTTTCTATTTCTAATGGTATCTCAGCCAGCTCACCAAGCCTGACCGCTCGATTCCAACCAATAGATACTTCCAAGTAACGACTGCCAAATCAGATAATTCAAATGAGATCAAACCCTGATTGTTTGCCTGCAAAATATCGTGTGCAATAATAAAGTGAGATCGGATAAGGCTCGCCGACACGTATGTATGTCGCAAATGTAGCGATCGTAGTGAGAGATAACGAGAGTCGTGGATTGTTCCCTAAGGCCGGACTCCATTGATTGATGGGCTGGCCGCATTCCGCAGTAACACCTTACTAGTCTGTGCTAGTGGTGACAGGCGTTACGGTTTAGTCAAGGAGTATTGACGAGTAATGCAACAGGAAAACGTGAAAGAAAAGCAAGTGAGACTAGCGAGTGTTTTCAAAGCTTTTCTTAGTATAGGTAAGCTTAGATATTGATACCTTTATGGAAATAACCTCAAGTTTTGGCTTTAAAACCTCTTCATAACATTTTCTCTCAACTATCTTTCAGCTTAGTTCTACAGATACCTACTTACTACAAACCAACTTCGCGTCTTCAGAGCTTCGATGCTACAGAGTAGAGAGTACAGTAAACAAATGACAATATTATGGAAAATCAAGAAAAAGTAAGAGGCCATTAGAAGACTTCTTACTTAAATTCCCTTTTTACATATTACTCCAGTTACCAACGCCTTAAGCCTGTCATTGACATGTCAATCCAAAATTACACAATAAGTAACAAGTTTTCTACACAGATAAACATGTTTATAAACTGATTGCGATTATCAAAGTTAAAGACACTGATTGGCCGCGGTTTGAAAACAGATAATCAATTAGATAATTATACGTACAGGTATTAAAGTCTATTAAAGCTTACGACATGTGAGACAGGTTGGCCGGATGTGTGTGAGTGTGGTGAAATGGAAGACAGAACAGAAGTTCCAGTCCTATCCAAAAGTGAAAAGGACTAGCTACGAGTATCGAGAACTACAGTGTTAGTTACCATCTGAATTTCGGACCAAGTTTACGCGAAAAGAGCACAACAACTGCCTAAGCTGAGGTGCGCTCATAAGTTGTAGTAGTAGGGAACGTACGGGCCTCTTTGCTGTCTGGTGACGTGCATTGAAATGCTTTAGGTTCTGGATAGGCGACTGAGTCGTTAGAATAATTTGAAAGCATGGAACAAAAGAAGAAGAAACTCCAATCTTGTAAACTGGGGCTAACTCGGTGAAACAGGAGCATGATGTGGACACGGAGCGGTGTCGCAGTATGCTCCATCACCTATCCTGTCCCTTGAGCCCCGAAATGTGTAGCGAAAGTGAAAGCTGCGCTATCACCGACAACGTGGAGGTGGCGAAGTTATTGGCCTACAGGATATAAAGAGCTGTCGGCGACACGAAAAGGAAGAATGCTTCAATACCAACTGTCATCACTCCACCCAGCAGTTAATCATTGGGAAGTGGGTAGAGGTCCTGCCTCCCACAGATCTGGTCGCTTACTTTGGGGTTTTCGCTTATTTTATTACCTTACCGTTAGCTGCCATATATTTTGAAAAAGCCTTTGCACAACAATATACAGGTACATATACATACGTATAGCCGAACCTTCTAAGTCGATCTACGCAGATTTCGTGCGTAAAGGCAGGCAGGCGCGCGCCTCGCCTACCATCGTATGTGCGTCTCGTAAATAGTGTCAACGCTAAATAACAGCACATGCCGCGCTTAATTTAACGTTTCCACTTAACTTATGGGGTTTACGTTTGTGGTAACCTGTTAACGTTGTGTTTTAGCACTTTGTAGTAAAGTGGGTTTGGTTTCGTTCAGTTTTTGAATAGCTATCTACTTTGTAACTTTATGAAAGTAGTTTAGGCTACTAGGTATCAATGGAATTTCAGGCCGCTATTGGCCACCCATTTGACACCCTCTACCAACGTCTACTACAAAACTCATGTATACCTTCTTACCTAAGTAACAAAAATAATGCAATGCGAAGCTATGCTTCTTCATCCTTTTTGTCAAAAAATTTATAGATGTGTCTTTATTAGAGCAACAGAAGCCAAAACAACAGCTTTTAGAAATATGTCTGTCTGTATGTTCGTACGCGCATCATGCAAAAACTACTGCATGGATTTGAACGCAGTTTTCACCGTTCTACCGCTAGATGCTTAACTTAAAATATTGACTACATTAGATATACTTTTGGAGCCGATAGGTGGCGCTGTGCGAAGCAAGGGCGGGCCGCTAGTTAAATAATATAAATCGATTACTATAATATATACAGGGTGGAAGGGAACCATTACAGTTTGCGCGTTGACGCCCGGACGTCAACGCGCAAACTGTAATGGTGCTCCCTCACCGCGAGCATTCGCCTGTAATATAACAGTCCAAGATTCGATTTTGTATGGAAACAAGTGAATCTGAACTGTTACATTACAGGCGAATGCTCCCGGTGAGGGAGCACCTTAACATACGTGATGATGATACAATTTGTCGGATTAATAAAAATAAAACTGAAAAACTCCAACCAACTAACTTTTGTAAGTTGCTCAATGGCATCGTCAAAATCAATCTGACCCGGTGAACTACAAATAATGGTAAGTGGATTGAATCAATACCAACCAATACAATAGACAATAATGAATGAAACCTAATTTGGCAACGTCTATAAATCTTATCTCGATAGATTTACAAATAACTTTATACAAATAAGTCGGTGAACGAGACGGATCAGATATTTCATCGCTTATTACTAAGCAGTGATATATATCTGATTTGTCTGACAAATGGATGTTTCAAGTTCAAATATATAGGTGCAGCAATGTAGGCTGTTGAATAGCAAAGAATTTCAAGGTGTGATCCTGAAGCGAACTAAAGCAAATTGGCCAAATTGGGTAGATTCTTTCATCCTATGAGTATTTAATCTAGACTGGTAGGTACGGGTGGTACCTATGGTGATGAGAAGGTGTAGTGTAGGGCTAGTAGTAGGCTTGTTAAGTATGGGAAATCAATTGTTAAAGCAAATTGACTACCGAATTTAAGTGTCTATTATCACAATCACTGGACAGGGTGTAAGGGACAGGCCTCCACAAACTGACAGGGTGCATTCAGCTCCTTATTTTGAATATTCCACCGGAACTTTTCTCCGGATTTTGTTTTTTTTTCAGTTACTATTCCTTTATTTCAATGTAAAATTACGTTCCCTGTATCCAGCACTCCATTTATGTAAATAATATGGCTAAAATCAAAAATCCAACAATGTATGTTGAAATACTCTAACAAACGCCCGGTGAAATCAGCAGTTCACTTCCTGCCTAGCTACAGACTTCATCGAACTCGTCGTCGCGCTTGCCGTTTGCTAGATGCGTTTTGCCACGGTAACTATACATTGCGTATGAGGAAATAAAACAAATCAAATTTATTGGATTACCATAACATCCCTGAAATAATTTATTGTACCGGTCATCTTAGTATGATATACTGAATTCACCCCATTATAGTTTGTGGAGGACTGTAAATGACTAGATATAAGACGGCAAAGTCATAAGGACATAAGGAGTCAATTTTTCAATCCTTTATCAGACTGCACTCTACTACAGGTTACAAAGTATCACAATATTGCAATTAACCCAGCAGCATAAGCTGGGGGTCAACCGGACCACTCGCATCGATTCCGCAGCTCGAAGGTGCGTTTATGACGCAAGTCGGAACAGATTAATTGCTCCATCATAACAAGTAAGTGAACACGTCTTTATGTATTACAGACCATAGACTAATTTGTTGTGACATTTATTTTCTTCAATTACCTACACGCAAAATAATTAAAGCCTGTTTCAATAGGTGGAACTGGTTTGATTTGAAATAGGTAAGTACCTACTTACCTAGCCGATTGGGTAATAAGAATAATATGACTTCAAGATATCATTAAGCTATCACATTAAGGTAAAGGCAGAGGTGAGAGGTGTCTACAGTGGGTACGCCCCATATCACCAGCTATGTGTTTCAATTCCATGTATAGGGTGAGCCTATTGCCGCTAACCACGAAAATCACTATCATCAAATACTTCTAAAGGTTACAATTGAGAAGCGAAGCAAGGGGAGACCGAGCTGAGATCGGACGAACCTGGGACCTTTGTTCACTCATCGCAATCATCAATCTTTATTTATCTCGACATCAAGAATTACAGGCGCTAGATCACATATGCACAATCTTATATAGAGAAAGGTGTCTGAAGTAGGAAGGTCCTGAGGTATAGGTCAACTCTCCAGCTTAGAAATAACATTTTATTTTTACCAAAAAGTTAAGTCAAGATACTAACACCCAAGTCAAGATACCATCAACCACTTGACCAGTGACACAGTAACCACAGGAGGCAGTAACGTACGAAGCAAAAACAAGCTATTCATCATCTGCCTAGCCTTTTCCCAACTGTGTTAGGGTCGGCTTCCAGTCTAACCGGATGCAGCTGAATACCAGTATTTTACATGGAGCGACTGCCTATCTGACCTCCACAACCCAGTTAGTACTAGGTAATACGATACCCCTTGGTAAGACTGGTCAAATTGGTCCCCTTGGTAGACAAAAACAAGCTATTCATTATGTATAAATAAATACTCAGAATTTACACGCAAACAAAGAGACCACAAATTAACTAAAAGTTCAACAACTGAGATGTCTCAAGCAATATTTAAGTAGTTACGTTATGTCCAAGACAATCTATGCGAATTATAATTCACAATGAAGAGAGATCTTGAGTAACTGTCCTATTAATTATGGTGGCTCGGCCGAAACGAATGCGAATTTTCCGCGAAGATTAAACAGAGATAACAATATATATAGACGAGATAAATTGTTGAATAATCACGTGCTTTAGTAAGATAGTTGTCCAAATGATAAGCAGTTAGGTAATTGATGCCTGTTTAGGGCATCACGTTTTTACAAATTCTGTAGGAATCAGGCATTTGAAAAGACGTGATGTGCAAATAAAAAGCAAAAAAAAAGCTAGAAGAATCTTTTTAAATTCAAAACGTTGCTTCACACTAGGAATTTCTCCTGTATCGTGGGTGCGTTTACAAACATTTAAAACTCATATAAACAAACAGCCAGACCCGGAACAACTACCAGTAGATCATACAAATATTTGTTCCGTGCGGGGATCGAACCCGCGACACGCAGCGCAGCAGCCAATCGCTCAGTCACTGCGCTAACCACCAACCCATTAACCTGAAATATGTTAAATTATTGCTGAGCTAAGTATTCAAGAACAATAAATTGATTCTCAGCCATCCGTTTCACCTCATCGCTCCAATGTTGTAACAAAACTTGACATATAATACAAGCAAATCCGCAGATTTCAATCAGTCTGAGTCAGTCTCCTTTCTATTCCCCGCTCCGCCACACGGTAAATTGAATCATTTATCAGATACATTATTATCAATTTATCAGCTATGCCATATACGTCGGCTATCCGTTAATCGCATTCCCTAACCATACAAGCGGCGATATAAGCGTTGTTGCAAGATCCTTTATAATGAAATGCCCGGTAAAAAGTTACGGGCGCTACACATATGTTCGGGTCGGCATGATTCGGCAAAGCCGGGCGGCCTAATCTATGTGGACATAATGTTCGTGAAAAATTCGCTCGGCTGAACGGTGCGGTGTGTTAAAAATGAACTGCAGCATGCCAATTCAGCGAAACTAGATGCCGAACGGAATTTTCCGATCGCCACGAGGTGACAGAAAGCCGAATATGTGTAGCATTTTTTCAGGTCGGCTTTGTTGTTCACCAATTAATACTGCTGACCCGAAAATGTGTGTAGCACCCCTTTCCTACATGCTGGCGCAGAAATGTTAGCATGACACTTGTTTCTGACGGGTATATCCGTCGAAGGAATTCCAGTCAAGCGATTAGAACTAGATCGAACGTTTTAATATAGCTGCTTGCACGCAAACGGTGTGTCGATACATGCTTCTGTCGAAACGGCCGCATAGGTTGATAAGTGCACTTCCATTTTGGAATTGAATTCTTAGAAATGCTCTCTTTATCTATATAAAAAGGAGCCGACCATTAACTTTGTCCCTTTTAATCATATCGGGACATTTTACAGCGGTGGACAGTTGACCTTTTGACAGCCATTGTCACATATACGTGACAAGTAGTTAAATTGTTTCTCTGAGACTTCGTCGAGCTTCATTGTCTCGGGCTTTTCTGGTGGTCAACCCTGTTGTTTCTGGCTTTCAGGAATTACAGTGGTTTGGCAATAGTGTGGCGGGCTTGTCCCTAAAAAAAATACGTGACCAGCGAGCGCGTGCCCTGTAAGCCAACGTCACTATGGGTCAAAAATGCGGTGCACTAGAACACTAAAAAATTAAATAGTTTTGGAATCCCAATATTCTTTTTGTAGGTAGGTATTTGCGGTGAAATTGTGGCTTGGCGTGGAGGGCACGCGCGTGCATTTAGGCTCTGGCGTTCAATATGTTAAAAATTGATAATGAAGTGGATGAATAGAAAATATTTTTTAACTATTTACTTAATAAAAATCTTAAATTCACTCACTGACAGACGATACACAGCTAAAGTAGCTAAGTCTAGCTAGAAGCTTATCGAAACTGAATACAAAGGAAGAGTTGTTCAAAACTCATCCCATAAAGGAGTTAAATACAGGACGTAAGCTTGTATTTTTTTTTTTCAATGGGAATTTTCATAGAGCGTACTGCTAGTCGATAATAATTTGCAACGATTTATCAATAGGACAGTATTATCGTGCATTGGGTAATGGTTGACAAAAGGTCGGACACCGTGAAATGAGTTCACTATTTCAAGTATTTCATCGGGTTGCCAACTGTGAGCCAATTATCTACTCAAACTAGGCCCTGACTCAAAATCAATTGTTCTAATCGGTTGTTTACTATTTTTTTGTTGTAGAAATCGTAATAATTATTGGCTTATTTCAAGTTCTTGTCGGCTCGCCTGCAGTTAAGTAATGATAAGTCTTGATAGAACTTGTGGTTGTAAAACGAAGAGATAGGTAGGTACTTGTAAAGTCCCGGTTAATTAATTAATATATTCATAAAATAATCACGAATTTGAAAAAAAAAAAAAAATATTTTAATATAACCATTATTTTATTCTGTAGGAACATTTGTAGGTCATTTAAAAAAGTAACAATCCGTATTTAAAGTCAATATTCAACATAATTATTGTGGCTAACCAAACTTAATACAGTTCATAAACAAGATTTTAATAAAATAATAACCTTTGAATAAACTAAAAATACAAAAATAAATCTGTTACTGTATTTTTATCTATTTGGTTGTACCTATAATAAAAGCCAAAAACATAATAAGCATAAATACAAATACATTCGTAAACAAAAATTGCTTCAATTAAGCAATTATTAAAAAAATAAGGAACCTTACTGATTCTTCTTACGTAGAAAAACTAAATCTACTTATACGTACACAGCTCCATTTACACGTTTTCAGTGTTTAAATGCAACTAAAACAGTCTTAAAAGGCAAATTAGCACTAATACTAGAACTTCAAGTTATTCTTTACTATTTACTTACGCACACGCGACGGCCATTCAAGCTATACAAAACCAGTTTATGCGGATCTCTCATTGTATAGGAAATCTATACAAAGCGAGGCCAAGTTATACTGGAAATGTACAGCTTCATGTGCCGCCGTGTATCCACTAACAGTACATATTGACAGCTAACAAACTTGCACTAAACACTAGCAACGTGTAAACTAGTGTCAAAGTTAAACTAATCTGCACTTAAACTATCATACATTGCAAATAGCCTGGTATACTTCAAGATGATTCCCCTCAGAGGGAGTGAGCGTCAACTGTCTGCTTGCCTTCAGGAAGATGACGGTTCCAGGCTTGGCAGGTATGGGCTCTGTGTCACAGGCCTCTCCTTCTCCTGATGTGACGATGATCAGGCTTGGACTGGGACGGTTCTGTGTGTTGTAGTAGTCTCCGCTTTCCACCTAAAGGGATGGGTTAATGTGGATTAGAAAAGGTTGGTTCAAATGGCAATGATCTCTTTAAACTTCTTTAGGGATTATGGATGTAACGTGGTTAAGCCCGCCAGACGCGATCAACTTCACGAAAATTGTATGAAGCATGCCCCGTCTCAGCTTTGTATTATTCTTCAATTCCAGCAGTCATGTAGTCCAACAACCCAAATTACGTACATGCCAACATTAGTTATTATGAATATATAGTTACCTGGAAAAACAATGGCTAAAAGATAAATGTTTTAATTTATATAATTGTAAAAGAAAAACCAAATTTGTACACCTCACATGGTAAAACATATACGGACCTACCCTACTCACTAAGATCTTGCATGCTCAATTTGTGTGTAAACGCATTTTTTTAACAAATAAATTATCTTTATCTTTATCTTTACGTTTCCAAAAAGACTAACGTCCGTTTTTGGAGCGAAATTGTCGTCAAAATTAAACGCAAGTCAAGTGTTGAGATTGGCTGTTTATAATTCATTCAACCAATCATATTAAGTTACTTGCGCTTGACAATTTGTTAACAAATTTTTGTGTTTTTTTTCTTTCGAGAAACCTGGCGTTTCTCACATGACATTTTCACATCAATACACATAGCTGCATCCGGTTAGGCTGGAAGCCGACCTCAACATAGTTGGGATAAGCCTATTGGGCAGATGATGACGATGACAGGTATAGTTTTTTCGTCATACCTTTATCCTAACAACAGCAAAGTCCGGTACAGGTGGTCTCCAGATGCAGGAGTTCTCGTCTTCAAGCTGAGGGTTGAAGAACAGCTGTTCGTGTGCGTAGCTGCTGTAGTCCAGCATGTCCACCAAGGTAGGCACATCGATGTGCTTGGGTGTGAGACCCGCGCGTACCACGTTGTCGGAACATGCCATGCATTCTACGCAATCTGGGTAAAAGATAGATTTTGAGAAAGGTGCACCGGCAGCATGAAATGTTCTCTTAAAAAGAGGCTAAGAATTTAGAAATGTATGAGCCAACATTTTAGTTTTTCAGTTTATATCAATTAGGATTAGAACACAACAATATCCAACTGGATTAATACCCTCATAATAGTATTAGCATGACATAAACTAATTTCGCAAATACCATAACTGAAATAAGCTATGTTAATAGTGCCACAAGTAAGTACATTACATTGCAAATACATGGATGACTGATCTTAAACAAACATAACATGATTACAATCTATGAAATGGTATTCATAGTAATAAGTGTGTTACAGAGATTAGATTAGAGACTATACAATTTATGGTTGAAAACCATACCACATAGATATTATCAAATAGACATGCAGACTTCTCTTATAAATCAGTTTTATTAAATAAAACAAGCACTTACGTAGAACGAATTCTTATAAAAAAAAAATCCTGACAAGCATGCAGCAACTATGTTGCATATATAGCTTCAAAGCAAGCATATTGATCAACACTCATGCCTTTTATTTATTTAAACTTCATGTACAAGAGTGGTACAAGGCGTACTTAATGCCACAAGGCATTCTCTACGAGTACAACCTTTTCTGTATGTAAAGCGACCTTTTCCCTGGAGTGGGATGTTAATAGGCTAGATTATTATGTACTAGACATACATACCTCCACTCAAATAAGCATGTGGTAAGTTAGGCTTGAGGAAAATGGCTTGTCCAGGTCTCAGCAGCATGTAGTTCATGAAGTATGGTGAGAAGCAGCCCACGTCGCCAGGAAAGTCTGTGTGCAGCCGTTGTAGCAGTGGGTACAGTAGGGATGCCTGTGTTGCCGCATCTGAATATAATTGGAAGACTTTATTTAGTAGGATATTTATTATGCTTGCTTTATATGATGGCTGACCCTATATCACATGATTTAGTGTAGTCCAGAATAAATACAATTAAATTACAAGGCAATCAGTGAGATAATTGCTAATAATAGTTCATAATTATTATGAGGAATCATCTCACTGATTGCTTTGTAATTTCTAATAATTTCATCTAATTCTCAATATGTGTTTCAGTATGTTCCAAGTTTGACATGTGAGTATAGCAATGCTGTCTGTTCTTTTTAGCAATTAATGAGCAGGACCTACATGGTAAACTATTATGTGCTGATATTATTAATATAATACAATGATATGAGAGGTGTCTGGAAGACTTCTCCTATCATCACCATCACTTCAGCCCAAAGACGTCCACTGCAGGACATAGGCCACCCCCAAGTGTCGCCACATTCACTGGTCCAGTGCGTCTCGCATTCAGTGGATTCCCGCTACCTTAACCAGGTCATCGGTCCACTTAGATAGTGGAAGGCCTTCCAACGCAACATCTATCATTTCTACTATTACATACATTTTATTCTTACTATATTTGTTCAGAATCTGCTATTACCTTCTTTCTCTAGTCTATCCAGCAAGTTCTTCAAAGCACTAGCTACCACAGTGTTGTCGCTGGTCATCAGGGAGTGGAAAACCGGCTTTAGAACTGTCTGGCTGTCACCTTGTTCCTGATGTGATAACAGACTGTCTACACTCTCCTTAGACAAAAAGCTGGTTAATTCTGGCAATTCTGAAAAGTATAAATAACAATATTTATTTATTGAGGGCTTCTTTGTGCTATTTTTGCATCATTCTTCTTACAAAGACCCATTTAGCTGTTACACAGGTATGACCTCGTACATTTAAAATTAATTATGGTTTTTTTTTGTTATTGTAAGTATGATCGTGCATTCTTATTTTAAAAACACACATGTATTTGAAGGCGAAATAGCAAAACAAATTCTATCAATGTCAACTGTTGCTTAAATTATGCCAATTAACTATTCAATTTTATCTAGCGGGCTAACATGTTATTATGTTATCAAATATTATATAAAGACAAAATTGCATACTCTTAAGAAAGTTCTGGATCTCTTCAAGTGGCCTGAAGCCACAGAGTGCCTCAAATGGAGTCAGAGCAATAGCAAGCTCCGGCTTATGGTTGGGGTCTTTGTACATATCCGGAAAATTCTTATGGAGTTCCTCTGCGTGTTCCTGAATATACCAATTAAATATTATGAATAATCCATTTTTTTTTAGCAGTATTGGCCTTGTATTTTTTTTTTTGTTGATGAATTGAACTGTAGTATGCCGAACCCGCACTGGTCCCATGGAGAGGAGCCGCAAAGCTCATTAAAACTCTTTAGAATAGTCTAGATTAATTATGTTGTGGTTCTTCTTCGTTTCTTTTCAATGTGACATAGATATTATTTCTGTGGTGGTTAAAAATGAAGGTCACACATTCCGTGACCACACATTCCATGACCGTAGATATAATATTGCTTTATCATTGTTTAGACAAATGTTTTATGGTCTACAACAGAACTACACTGTACTGTATTTTTTACTATCTGCGTTTTTTATTACTTTGCTAAGGCAAGCCAAAAAAGTAAACCCATTCAAAATAATTCTCCGTTAGTAATAGGTAAAAATTACCTTTTTAGGATGAGCTTGTATAGACAAGGCCTTCCTTATAGATAGTATCTTGAACAGAAAAGGTACCCCCACACCAAACTTCTTCTTCACTTCAGGACCAATAGCATCATGATTGTCTTTGATATACTCAGACAGTAGTACATCCCTATCAATGATGATTGAAGGTCCATTGGGGTGAGTCCCCATCCACAGCTCTGCATACGGCTTTGATTGGTCAATGGCTATGTCTGGATGGGCACTTGACACTAGTTTTGCCACTGTACTCTCTAGGCCCAATTTTCCCCAATCATAATTTTGAACTTTGCACTGTAACTCCATTGTTCTGAAAGGAATACGCCACATAGATTTTGTTAAAAACTTTTTCATGAAACAAATCATTGCGCCTGCTGTGTATGTATGTGTATAGAGGCGGCTGCGCTCGCCTCTAACACATGCATACACACATATGTAGTAACTTGCAACCCTACACTTCAGGATTAAACTATTTTAAATTACTTTTTTTTATTGACACAATAACAAACAAGATGTTATTACCTATTTATATAGATATTTTACTGTTTATTGCAGAGTTAAGGATAGGTACTTACCATCTATCTGTAAGCGACAAACTAGAAATTAAAAATAGAACTAAACACTCGATTATCAGTCTCAAAAGAAACGATGAGTACTGTTGATAGAGTACGAAAGTAAGAGACACAACAATGTAATTGTCCACGTTATCGCTGTTTATTCGTCGAGGCGATCCCATTAAACGGCATGATTGTTCTGTGACGACATGGAATTGAAAATAATTATTGGTTCAATATGAAGAAATTAAAACTGAACTTTTGAAAGATGTAATCAACAAAACGTCAAAACGCCGACATCCACTTGACATTTTGTGAAACAGTGTAATTTGACACTGACAGCCACAGCAAATATTGTTTCGTTCAGAAAACGTGAATTGTTTCTTAAAAATAATAATATTCATCTGTATTTATTATTAGAGAATTCTATTTTGTAAAGCCCGACATACATTGTTTCACTACTAGCATCGCAAACGAGACCTGCATGTAGAGGAGCTATAATCAAAAAACGTATGCTCCTATCCTATGAGGAACAACGGGTAGTGAGAACAAAAACCTGAATGGACACTCTTCTTGAAAGTACTTACATTCGTTTTCTGTCGGCTTTAAGTACCAATTGAATTGAATTTCTTTTCCCGATTTACGGTATCAATCATAATTAAAGGGCTAATTTCCAGTTCACGATAGCCACTCCTGCAGATTCCCGTACCTACTTCTAAGGCTCCTTTTCCTGTCATACGTATTTTAGCCCGCACGAGGTTCTCGCCCGCATGCGGACTGCCCGCATCCTATCATTTGATTTACTGTGAAGCGAGTTGCACGCATGCTCATAGTCCGCATATAATCGCAAACAAAAATGAAAATTGATACAGAAAGAGTTATTTTGGAAGTGCACCTCCGCCCTTTGTTGTGGGACAAGCAGAATGAACTTTACAAAAACTGGGAAGCAACGGCAGCTGGTTGGCTAGAAATTTGCAAAGAAATAATTCCAAATTTCGAAAATAATACTAAGGATGAACAGAAAGAGTTTGGTGATTTTCGAACATTATTTATTTAGGTACTTTCATTCACTCTATATATATTTGACAGCGGATTATTGTTGAAAACAGCAATGACATGACATTAGATTGAAAACAACATACCTACGTTTAAAAGCATTCGTAAATGAAACCTAACAATCATGTCACGAGCCTCTAGCGTTAAAATATATAACGATTTTGCCACGGGATTTTACCATCATCGCTAATAAAGTAGTCTGTAAATATATCTCTGACAGCGTAAGATGATATTCGGATTTCGTTACTCGTTATTTCTCGTGCTAAATCTACGAGCCCACGTGATTTAAAAGTTTGACACGTACCCGTCGCATTTAAGTATATAATAATGAAGAACACACGTGGTTTTGACTATGAAAATAGCCAAATCCTTTTTCACGTTCATAGGTCTGTGGTAAATTCTAAATTTATTAGAAAGAATGCCAAAACTGCATTCTATATACCTTCGGGCTCTGCACTGTCGGTAGTTATAATTTTTTTTGTAAGGCAAATCTCTTCGAGCGTATCAAAATCAAAATCAAATACCAAAGCATTTATTTCAAACAGGCCAGTTACAGGCACTTTTGAATTGTCGAAACAAAGACAACAATAGCTACAGTCCCAGTCACAAGGTACAAAAACTGTGAAAGTACTGTAGTTGCCCATTCCCTAACGTAGATCTATATGGAGAAGAACGGGCAAGAAACTCCATGGACACTCTTTTAAATCAGAATACTTTTACAAACTCTTGGTTACATCATTCATGTTGAGATGGAGCGTAAGGACGCATGCCATGTGTGGATAATGCAAACGCCTCATCTCCCACTATAACAAAATGCACTTTTGGTCTTGTTTGCGACGTGTTTGATGAGTTACCATTAATTGGTGGTAGGGGCTCTGGAACATCGAACGTATTGTTTTCCAACTGGGTATATAGTTGACTGTGCTGGAAGATTGCCGAGTCAGAATGACTACCATGAGATCCTACATTTATATATGTAAAATTATAGTCAGAATCACACAGTGCTAATAGAACAAGAGAAAAATACTTCTTGTAATTGAAATATAATGATCCGCTGTGTTGTGGTTGTATCACGCGTACATGCTTTCCACCTATTACGCCAATACAATTGGGAAACAGTGCGTGGGCAAAAAAAAATGCAATATATTCCATTGAGTGCGATTTGGTTTCGGAATACATTCTTTTGATAGTTCATCCCAAATAATACGACAAACTTGTCACACTATTTTACTTATCGTTGTGATTCCAATTTGGTAGGTCATATGCATGTCAGTCAGTGTTTCCAGTAGCTAAGTACCTGCAAAAATTACATTATTATATTACATTTTGTTTTCTTTCAGATAAAAAAATTCAACAGAGGTGGCGCATCGCTAGGGATATGTACAAAAAAGAGAAAATTGCCGGAAATCAATCATCAGGTTCAGGAGCAAAAAAGAAGAAAAAGTACGAATATTTTGGAATTTTAACTTTTTTGGACAGAGTGATAGATGATGCGACAGATGAGTCACTAAGAAATGCGGATGATGTGGTTACCCCATCTTCGCCTACCACAGCACTGCCATCACCGTCTACTTCAGCACCCCTTACACCGCTGCCGTCTACATCGGCTTCGACAAACCAGCAATCCATTCCAGCATCAGCACCACCAACACAAAAGAGGAAGAAGGCAACATCTGAGTTTGAAAATATTTTACTACAATATTTGAAAAGCAATCAGCTAGAGTTAGAAAGTGAAGATTTAGCCTTTTTCCAGACATTGCAGCAAATTGCCAGAAAATGTTGTTTCGGACTAAAGTAATGCAAGTTATCATGGAGATTGAAATGCCAAATATTATAAATTATTCAATGTCAGGAAGCAATTCTGAACGACACCGCTAAGTAATCCTAGTCCATATTATGATATGGGCAGTGGTATCCCCGCCAATACTAGTGTGTTTGAGAGCGACATGACTTTTCCTGCTTACAATACAACAAGCTACGTGTCCCATTGATAATGCAGCTATATTAGAAAGCAACACAAGTACATCCACCGATACTCCTGTTATCGAATGCTATACACCTAGTTTTGCTCGTAACATGGCTGGATCTCGTAGTCCGTACAATATTGAAAGAAGTGTCCCTGCCAATACTAGTACATTTGAGAGCGACATAACTATTACTGCTTACAATACTACGAGCTCTGTGTCTGGTCCCATTGATAATGCGGCTATTCTCGAAGGCAACACATCATCTGCATCCACCATACATACTGCTAATAACAAAAACCGTACACCAGACGATAATACGACTGGATCTGAGACACATTAATATTAATTGTCTTGCGAAATTATTATTATGAAACCTCCTTCAATTTTAACATATTTTGAGTGTAATTAATCATTGTTCCATTACATGCTTTAAATATGTATTTCTGATTAAGCTTATCTTTTAATACACATTTAAATATTTTGAAATAAATAAACAGCTTGTAAGCTGTAATAGAAAGGTTTAGCCAATTTTAAGTAGAGTAACTTACCTTAAAGTAACTGCTAAACGCTCCGTAGGACTTATTGCGATTCGTCGTAAACTGGATACAGCCAACTTATGTTCAATTCTTCCCAGCAACTCATCAAAAGATCGAAGGGACATTCGGAAGTAGTTCTTAAATTTGCAATGGTTATCTCGGAGATTTTGAAAATTTACATTAAACATTCCAGTGAGTGATCTAGTTTCAAGATATGGATCTACTCTGAATTGTTTTTTATGTTTTTATTTTTGAAAATGATGCCCGGAGCGTGCTATCACCCGCATGCGGACGAGACCCGCGTGCGGGCTCAAATACGCGTGACAGGAAAAGGGCCCTTATAGAGTGTGATAACATGACAAGCTGTTATAAATAAATAAATAAAAAAATAAATAAATAAATAAATAATGATTCATTACGGGCAGACCAAAGATAATTATTTAATTTTTATACATTGACTTTCATAATACATCACACACCTGTGGCCAGCAACGAAAGTAAAAGTACCTACCTAATAGAAACACTCAAGTTTAGAGAAAAGAAAACAACATAGGTGTTTATATTAAGATAGTAAGAGTCTGACATGGATCTAAATTAAACCTGGCGAATGACAAAGTAGAGAACGAACGAAATAGAGGACCACGTTCTTTTTTTACTTAGATCCATGTGAGACTGTATTTTTGACGTTTATTCTATTTTATCTTCATAATCAACAATGTCATTAGGAAGGCTTTCACGGGGAGGTGAAATCACTGCCAGTTTTGTTTTGTGATGCTTAGATCCACTGTCAACAAGACCTTTCATATTGTTCAGTTTTGACTTGGTCTCCAACAATTTAGAACTTTTAATTATTTTAGCTGGTATTGCAAATCCAGTGAGACCTCTGTTAATAATTTCAACATTTGGGGTATCTTCAAATGGTTCGCAAAAACTAGGGTCACCGACGTAGTGACTACCAGCATCATACTTACCACTTTGTCTGACATTTTTGTCAGGGGGACTGTTATACTTTAATTCAATCTCCTTAAGGTCTAAATAGGGATATTTTTTCATCATCACGAGCTGTTCATACTGACGGAGGTCTTTTTCACTTAGATAATTCTTATCGTTCAATTGTGCCTGAGTATTTCTAGGCATGTCTTGTTTAGAGTCCCAGTCCAAGTCCAAGTCCAATCTTTTCATTGCGTCATTGGCCATCTTCTTGTGATCGTGGTGATCGATTCTGCCACAAATCTGTGAGCCTATAAAAATATATATTATCTGTAAGTAGTTGCCTAGGCAACGAATGCATACAAAAGTATTAGGGTTATGAACCCTTATCAACATAACCATCCAAAGAATTGCAATAGGAACCTTGAACCGAGTTTCCGTTGTTTTATTTTAGTGCATGCTCATAAAATCGAATGCTAGCTACCAGTAGCGAAGGGTCAATTTTTGTAAGAGGTAAGCCGGAGTACATATCTTTAATGTGATTATATTATTTGTCTATAGAAAACTGACTGTGCCATTTTTCAAAGGGAAGCCGGTAGGAATCGAATTGTATGGAACCTTCGCCACTGTTAGCTACCTACATAAACTACTTACAGTTGCTGTAAACATCTATGAACAAGCTTGAGCCCTCCCTGTGCAGTGGAAAAGTGTAGTTGAAAGCAAGGCATAATAATAGGCACAGGATGGTTAAAACCGCAGCATTTCGTTGCATTATGCTGTAGTTCACTAAATATTTAAACATTGAATTCAATGAGAATCATTGCTATCGCCAAATCGCCTACCTTTGACAAGATAATTCATTTTTAAACGTCACTCACTAAAAAGTTTGGTATCATGGAGGTTGTACCTATGACGTGTAGGTAGTAGGTACCTACTTTGTGAAGAAAAAGATTGGAACACATGCAGAAGAAGACTTGCAGAGTTCAAATAAATAGGGATAAGGGCAGGAGAAAAAGATTAAAAGATGACATTCAAACATGTACAGCGGTCGGTTATTTACCTATATACCTAACCAAAACTATCTAGGCTCTGACTGTGACAAAAATACCTAGTTGTGCCATATCTGGTCTATAGAAAGCGTCGAGCTAAGACAGAAATAGAAAATTGATCGTTATATCCAGGTAATAGATACCTATGTGGCTTTAAATATTACCTACCTAAAACTAGTTTTTGATAAGATAGAAAGAAAGAAAAAATATTTATTTGTCGCAAGGACTTGACGTGCCTACAAAATAAAAAGATAAAATTATATACACACAATAATAAACACAACAGAACGAAACTAAAAAGTTGACAGCTTGCACGTCGTGACTGCGACAAGAAGGTTACCACTCTGCATGATGCTGTGCTATGGGCTCACAGCACAACGCTGATTTTCAGAGTTCAGCCGACAAAAAATACAAGATATGGATTAGGTACTTTAAGGTATATCGGTAGCTGTATGCTACGATCTTGTTAAATCACTGAGAGGGCAAAGAGAAAAATAATTAAGTACCTAAATCTTATTTATTCTTAATACCCACTTTGGAATATGATGAGTGTATTTTGTAAATGTTTTGAGTTACCTAGTTCGACCTTAAAATATGTCGGTAAGTTTTTTTCATTTATAGGTGATTGTTTATTAGCCAAATATTATATATCTACATTTATAAATTAAAATAACCTAAAGTAACCCTAACCAACTTTACAATAAACTTGAATGGCGTCAAAAAACTCCTTCTCAACGCTGTCAACTGGTAATTGGGTACATTACCAGTTGAGGCTGGCGGCGTTGCCACGTTGTTGCCTTTGGCCAAGGTAAAAGCCAGCCCTTGGGTCACGGGAAGAGTCAACTAAGCGTTTTGAAATGTCTGTGAAAAGGCTGTGAGCACTCGGACCTCACGGTCCTAGAGTTTCAACCCCAAACGGCTCGAAAATATAGTTACAGGTTAGGTAAGTCAGGTTGAAAATACTTACATCATAGGTACCAACTCAATAACTTAAATGCTTAAAAGATTGTCTAACTAATTTGTTTATACTAAGTTGGGACAAGGAATAACTTTGTCTCACTTGTAATCCCGCCTAGAGGGTTGGGTTTATAAAAATAAAGCGTCCCTATTGGTCGTCACTCACCCTTTCCCCTGTATTCCCGTACGGGATGAAGAGGGAGCGGGCAGGGGGCGGGGCGGAGTTCCTCGGGGATGTCAGTATGCACCTGACGCTGTCAATTGACCTATCTCCCGTAATCGGGTAACACGTGCGTACACGGTAATTGACACGATCACGATGAGTGAGGAGGTCGAGGAGAATGGTCAGACGGACGCGAAAACGGTACAAACGCTGCAAACACCACGGCCGTCGTCTCCCCGGAAATTCTTTGCCCGGATTTACGGTCACTTAGAGGAGCCTAAGAGACCGAGTGTGGTGGAGAACGTGGCAGCGTTCGACAGCGACTCATCTTCTGACGTGGAGATAGGCGAGAGTGAGGGTTCTCCAGATGTGCAGGCCAGGGAGCTCCCGCTGTGGCCGCCACCGCCGCCACTGCCGCTGTGTCCTCGTCCGATGCTGCTGCCGCACCAACAGTTAGCTTTCGGAGCTGGTCTTGCTGCTTTCTGTGAGTTAATATTACTTTTTAAATATTTGTTCTATTTGGAATTAAATTAAAACTGATTTTGTTCCCCTTTTCTAAACTACGAAATAAACGCAAAAAAATAACGTACTTGCGCATACTTTACAAAAGTAGAGTAATGAATGAAAAATCATATTAGATACTTACTAGGCCGCATGGCTTCAGGGGCGGTGGAGATCAGGCCTTCCTCACTCCACATACGCTCTTCCCAATCTTTTGAGGACTAAAAGCGTAATGTATTTTTTTTTAAGTTATCAGGCCTACTATTTAAATTACCGATTATGTACCGTGTGGAGATGTGCAAAGGGGAGAGAAGACGAGATGTGCACCGGTCGCTGCACGCCGCTTACAACACACCGTTCACCGAATGCCGCACACAGCACACAGCTCAGCTAGCCGCCGAGTGCGGAGTCTGGCCTAACCAATTACGAGACATGTCCTTCTATGCTCAACTGTTTCCACTAAAGCTAAGCGAAGACGAGAAGTGTACCTAAATAACGAAATTCTATTGGTGGTTTATAACACATTTCCTCTCCTCTCGTCTCGTCTCCGCTTCGGTGGAGTCCGGCCCTAAGTTCGGGGCTTTGCGTTACACTGTGTGCTAGATGGCTGCTGATGCTAATTTTCCCTGATACTTAAAACATCCAACAGTACGTTTTAATTAAGTCTTTCATTTAGGTGCTGCCTAGTGTTTGTGAAACGAGCAAACGAACCAAATTCATGGTTTTTCAGCAGTTTATTACAACGGCTACACAAGTGCCAGTGCTAAATGCTACCGATACACGATTTTGTCATTTGTTTGAGCTACGCTGCTGGCCAGAAGCTCCAACCTGAAGGTTCGGCCTAAGCAAATTTAGCACTCAATAGAAGTTTCTCTTGTATCGTGGGTTCGTTTATTTTACATCAAACCTACTAATACTTTTTGACATAGAAATATTAGCTCTGCATTTGTGCGAGAATGATTTCAGCCATTATCATCATCATCTGCCTAGCTTTTCCAACTATGATCCAAGCTAATCGGATGCAGCTGAATACCAGTATTTTAAATGGAACGACTGCCTATCTGACCTTCACAACGAAAATACGATATCTCTAGGTAAGGCAACCAGTCTTACCAAGGGGTATCGTATTTTCGTGTCAGACTTTCGAGCCAGGTCGACGACTGTCAAAGAACTACAAATGACAGCCGGGACTAACGGCTTAACGTGCTTCCCGAGGCAACTTGGTATGTTATGGATGGTCACCCATCCCCGGACGGACCTAGGCAAGCGCGGCTCAATCTTGAAGATCGACCCTTGAGACTGTTATTATTTAGCAACGGGCTACGGGTCAATCACTCAAAATCTGCATCAAATTTCGCCAAAGGAGGATTTTCCGCAGTGACGATTGTCATGATTAGGTCCATCCATGTATTGATCTTCTTCTTTTTTAATATTAAATATTTAGAGTAAACTTTGAAAAAACTAGTGTGGTGTTGCCTCACAAGCGATGGGATACTTGATACCGTGTCCTGTCTCTACTGCTTGCACATCACAGGAGCTGACGCTACTGAAAGTGCTAAACTCGTAGCCAAATTTTAGGCGACTCAATTTAAATTGTCATCAACACGCTAAGGCTGAGCGCAGACTTGAGTCACGACAGTTTTAAGACAGACTTGAGTCACGACAGTTTTAAGACAGACTTGCCTCACTTAGACAAGTCTGCCTTAAAACTAAAACGAAACTGTTTTGCCTACGACACGTCGCGCACCTAAAACGAAACTGTTTTGTCTAAGTTACTACGACGACGTGACGTGGCGCTTACCGTTCAATTCTTTCTCAGTATCAACATGGAATTCATCGATACTGTTCTAATAAGTATCCTAGTTACGCGCGCACTTGCAAAACGACGCAGACGTAAATATTGGGTGCATCCCATATATAGTGAAACGACGAGACTACAAAAGAGAAGGTACGTCGCTAGACTGTTTTGTCGTTGATGTGCGCGCCCGCATACATACAAAAGGGAAGCAGACAATCGTTAGTCAGACTTGTCGCTGTGCAGTTCTTGTAGGTTTTAAACAATTTTGTCTATGAGACATTTTGTTTGAAGTTTGCGCAGTTTCATATTTTTTGTGAAGCAATAGTCTGTCTTAAAACTATCGTGACTCAAGTCTGCGCTCAGCCTAAGAAGAGAAGAACAATAACTAGTAATTCCGGAATTTATTGGATGCGAGAAGCACAGGTAGGAGCGGTCGACGTGGCAACGCTAGGAAGAGGACTATGTCCGGTAGCGGTCGTCTTTCGGCTGCTGTGATGATGATGGTGTAAAGTCCACCACAACCACTTAAACTTTAATGTGCACTGGACGTACATTTGAGAAATGCCGTTATTAGGGTAGGTAGACTTCTAGGATGTACTTAGGTGAAACCGTGGAGCACACCTAGTGTTAGAAAATATCTACATATAGGAAGTTCCTATAGATAGGAACCTAGGAAACACCACCCTAATAATTGCGCAGTAATGTTTTAAAACAATTCAAAGGGCTTAAAATGCTTTTTATTATGTTCTAAATGTTTCGAAAATTCGTCTACTCGATAACGCAATGAATGTTGTTGAATCCAAAATGAAACCTGAATTCGAAGTGAAAGCATTGTCATTGTAAGTGTGTTTCGCAATAACCTAACAGTAGGTAAGTTTTGGATGTTAGTGATAGTTATAGCCGGTAGTTAAATAACAAATAAATACCATCATTACATAAGTATGAAAGATGAACTGAAATGAAAGGCTCGATGATGACCCATATTCTAACGTAGAGGTGAGATATCAAGTCCATTCCTTAATTATTTTCATCAGTTTCATATAATTATTAACATTCATAAAATGCAAAATTCAATTTTTTTGACGCACAACTCTCCTCCCTCCATAAAAAAGCTATGCTCGTAGCAACATAGCAGGCGTTAAAATTGTGGACGTGGCTCCGGACCGCGCACGGTACGAGCGACAGAAATAAAATAACCCTATACAAAATACAAAGACAATCTTTTTCTAAACTCAAACTGGGGAAACTTTTTCCGACTCCGTTCCGAAATTCCAAACATAGATAGGTCTGATTACTTACATGTTAGAAGTGTTATTCAATTGTTCTAAAACAAAATTAATTGTAGCTTTCACGAAGAAACCGGGTGAAACAAAATCACTGTTTCTAGGAATATTATAATTCGTAGCACAGGTCTACGACGGGGTCTACAGCGTGCTACGAAGCTACGAATTATTTGGACAGCCATTTAAAACTAAAATAGGCAGAATTCGTTTAATATAAGTACTCACTTTCTATATTGGCAATTGTATAGGCACTTGAATGTAAGAATATAGACTGGGTGTATTTTTTATCAACCAACCGCGAATAAGACCCAAGAACAATGTTATTTTTCATTAAATATACATTTTAACATTAATTCGTTGATTATTTACGTAGATACCATTTTTTTTCGTTAATTTACGAAAACATCATAAGATTAAATAAAAATAAACTACGCAAAATGTCTTATTCAATATCGTCTCTTCAGAAGAACTGAGATCAAAGATATCTTTTTTACGTCCAGAGCTTACTCGTAAAAATAAAATATCACTAGATAAATATTTGAATATAATGGAGGGTGTCCATAGATAAGCCTTTTGCGCCGTAGAACCTCCTTTCCTAATCCTTTCACACAACTCTTTGCCGGACATCTCTTTATGGATTCAATGGAAAACATTTTTTTTTCAAAGTTCTCAGCAAGATTCTCGAAGAGTTCTTATATTTTCTTTCTTATCGTGTTGATCAGCTGGAGTTATAAAAATATTTTTCAGTTCGATTATTCTACCTATAAAACCTATTCATATTACTATGAAAATATTTTCAATAAGATAAGAGAAACAAAAAGATCCGCTTAAGTGCATGCCTACATAAAATACATATTTTTATTTTTTATTTTTTTCAAGTACGTTTTTGTATCATAATCAAATTAGATAGTTAAGTACCGTCGAAGTTAAATTGCGCCATTATTGGCCAGCACTACATGTTGAAGCCTGAAAGTGTAATCCCACACATCCTATCTAATCTATATCGGCTGGCTTACCCCAATCAGAGTTGAGGAAAGAATTGTGGTATTCAACCGTAAAGTACCCAGTCAAAAACCAAACTGAAGATGATATCATCAATCATCATGCCTGATCTCGTTCTCAATACCTACCCTGACTGAGGCTAGAATAGGTACTTATTCGTTACTTAGGAATAACTTGTTTCCAAGCATAGTGTGTTATTTAAGTTTTTAAATGTACTGTTTATGTACGTAAGTATATCCTCTTCTGCAAATCTCGCAATCCAAGTAAGGTTTGCTGTAAGAAAACCCAATTCTGGGTTAAGCTCGCCTTTGTACAGAAGCTATTTGTTGTAATTATGTTGTGTGTATTTCTCTTAATTTTGTGTACAATAAAGAATAAGAATAGTGGGACTACGAAATACAAGCTCATAAATAAAAACACTGAAAACATTTATCTCCACAACAATGGCTGTTATAATTTTCATTTAAGCTTATTAGTATGAAAATCTTTTTCTGTGGGGAGCCTTATTGCCATGAAAATAGAATCATAATGGTTTGTCGCGTCGCTGAAAAAGCTTTGGTGAAGAGTCTGTAAGGGGGTGAGGGGGGGTGTAGTGACGGCCCGCTTGTCGGCATGCCATGATGCGATTACCACACCACGTCTCACTGGCTTCAAATAGAGGCGTGCCGGCACCCATTCGAACTCGCTCTCTCGGTAAAATTGTCGGCACTGTTCCGCTACGCTATAAAATCCATTGTTCAACTCTAATAACTATTGCGAAATAACAGTCCATGAAACTGATTATACAAATGTTTATTTGTGCTTAGGTTTGTATTGTGTTTCAATGAAAATCTGGGTAATCAATGCTAAGAATTATTCTGGGAATGGAATTTTAATATGACCTAATGAGCTTCCTTCACAATTAGAACATAAACAAATTATAATTATCGGATAATACTGTCATCGTTAACAAATTCTGCATTGTCTATCGGTTTTTAAAATGTGCACTATTATAAAAGTTGTGTCGCGTAACCGAAAGACCAAAGAGACAATGATGTCGATGACAAAGAAACGATGAATCACAGATAATATAATACTGCGTACTGCGTAGATGAATAGAGAATGTGAAAGATGATGTGGCTTGGAAGGGAGTGACTACTGAGATGATGAGTAACGAAAGACGAATGATGAAAAAGGCCTTTGCTGCAAACTAGCAACATTTCACCAAGTCTACCGAACCTACACTGAAAGGCAATATCTTGGTTAATGGTGCGATTCGGGCAGTAGCTGCCGAGCAACTGGTTTTGATTCGATAACATTGTCTGTGGATTTTGGTTGTTAGAATTTTTAATTACTGCCTCTTATCTGTAGAATTAAAGGCCCCACCCATTTTAGAACGAGTGAAAATCGCTGTTTCCGAAATATTATTTTCCTATTGGAATCAGTTTCCCATTTAAGCCAACATGACAGAACCTTACTGTCCCAGAGTTGTAATATGTAGGGTATGTGGTCCCTACAATCGATAGCAAAACGAACCCAATTTTTATCAACCATGGACACTCAAATCTTCATTGTACAGTATTTAGCGTACATCGATGAGCTCGTGGGAGCTCGCACGTGCACGGACCATGGCTTGCGTTCCCCGACAACGCAGCATTTCGATTTATATTAGTCGCAATTTATATCGCTCTCGTTTCACATCGCATTTGACCGAGGTACGGTTTTATCGAGGATTAAATGTTGAGTAAAGTATAACAGCCTGTTACAAATCGATTGTTGAATAAACACGGCTCTGTTTAGAATTTCAATTATAATGTTTCTTAATGTAATGTGAAATACGCATACTAGGATTACCTAATAATGGTGGTTTTATAATGAGAGCTAATTATAACAATGACGTTTGTAGCTACGTGTGCTACAATCAGGCGCGGTCCCAGCCTAAGAACTTGGGGGGGTTCACAAGGGGCCGTACCCAGGTATTTGGTTGGGGACCGATTGGGGGGGGGGCATTTATTTCTGGGGGAGTGCATCTTTAGCTTTCAGAAATTGTGCCAGTTTATAAAGATATACTGACAAGAAAGCAGAATGTCAGAGCGAGCAAAGCGAGCTCGAAAATTTTTGCACCCTTCCTCGGATAAATTTAGTTCTTTTTGGTCATTCATACAGGAATGAAAATAGGAGGAACTCTGGCAACTTATGGAAAACTGAAAATGTATAGGATGTATTGGCGAGCAAAGCGAGCGAGAAAATTTTTGCAATCCGCCTCGGATAGGTTGATATCTTAATAGTTGTCGGAGATTTCGGGGGAGTTGAACCCTCACCCCCCTGCCTACGGCCCTCCCCTGAGATTATTAGATTTTTTAAGTTTTAAGATGAAGAGAACGCAAGCGCGAGCGAAGCGAGCCGGGCCTCTATTTATTTTATTAAAATCAATGAGTTCAGAAATATGATCACGGTCGGCCTAGGCCCAGCCCTGGCGGGGTGGTCATGACGCCCGGCCATGACCCCCCTGGATCCGCTCTTGGTACCCATAGAATGCAAGGCCGAGAGAAGAGAGCTTCAAAATTGAAGCAGCCCTCCTCCGCCCCGTGTGTGGTTCTTTTTGATTAATTCATATAGAGATGAGAATAAAAGTAACTCAAAAGGGCAGTATGCATTAGCAAGCGAAGCGAGATCGAAAATGTTTGCATTCTGCCTCGGGAAGGTTAGTTTCTCTTGTTGAACGATTGAGTAAGAAATTAGGTAACAGTTTATACCCAAAAAAAGCTATTTTAAGAAGGTTTGTCAATGTTTTGGGGGGGGGCGTCATGACCCCTGTGACCCCCCCCCCTGGGACCGCGCCTGGCTATGCGTAGCAGTTTACCCTGAAAGTTCTACGTCGCGTAGCCACATAAATCTTGAGGTAGATAGTTAGATGGCCATAATGTAAAGTATAGCCAGTATAATATCAAAAATCCAACCGACTGAGTATTTCTTTTCCACATCACTACTTCTACCAAGCGGGAAAGAGCCAGTTGGCAATAATAACAAGACGATTTCACTACGAGTTTTCTGTATCTACGAGTATTGTGTTCAATTGAAATGCAGTGGAGCGTAGATTTCGTAATATCAATATCTGGCGAGCGGCTTGGAAAACAAAACATGAACAAGTCAGGTGTGGCACTTCCATCTCTAAATGCCCTCTAGTGAATGGTCGAATGAAGCTGTAATTAGGGGATCGCTTCTAATGAATATTAAGGGGCGCAACCCTAACACGGCCAGCTCCTATTGTTAGCATTGTTGATTAAACACAATCATTTTTTTAATCGCTAACAACAATGGTATTTTTGTAGTTAAGATAAATGTTTGATCAATATCATGGTCATGTTGTCTTTTACTGGAATAAAGTTTATTAAAAATGGTTTCTCGTTTAACCTGTCCGTCTTTGCTGCGAGGATTGATTTATTTACTTACCTACCTGTAGCTAATCAGCTATTTAAGTTGATAATCATTAGGTACCTACGAGAGGTTTGAACTACAACTCGATCAGAGTCAAGTTTAAGCTTAGTTCATTTTCATGTGCTGTATTGACCCTATAATTAATTACTTAATACAAACATTTTCGCTCAATCTCTAGGTGTTAGTATTAGTTGTATTAAAGTTCATCTAAATAAAAAAAACTTAAAACAAATCAGACTAAGCTCCCCACAAACCACTAACAACACTCACTTTCGACTCGATTAAGCGCATGACGATTTAATGTGACAACGCTCAGTCAAATAATACCTCCATTGTGGTCCAATTACATACATACGGTGCTCACGGCAAGGGACCACAGCTGACGAGTCCCACCCTTTTCTCTCGCGATATCTAATTGAACCAATCTTGTTATTAGTAGATTGCGTGCACTTGATTTTGATGCGGATTATTGGCTTTTGTTGTTACCAGCTCTTGGGTAAACATTTGCTGCGGGACGTGATCTAATGACCGCGTCTATTGCCTATGGAAAGGGAGACATGCTTCATGCTTAAACACTGCCTAGGTACATTTGGCTAGTGTATAAGTAAATAGCCGTAGAGCATCAAATTAAGTAGGCTACCTACCAATTGAGGTAACGACTTCTGACAATTCATTAGCAGTTAGTAACGATGATGCTGGTGTCGTAGATGTGAACTCACGTTCGGAATCAAAACTGCAGTGGCACTGTCGCCTGTGGCTTTTGCCAACCGAAACGTCACTCCAGTGTGCAGTGTGCCTCCGCTTTTAATCACTCGTAGCGACGCCTCCGGGTCAGAAATGGAATTGTTTTGCATATTTTGAGCGGCAAGTTGCTTTTTCAGTTCGATTTATCAGATTTGTGCCGCCACCATATCAGTCTCTCCTCCATAATTCAACTTTTACCTACCACGCCAAAGTTCTTTGTCTACTGATGATTAATTTCGCCCAACGTTATAAGTATCCGCAGTATCCGCACACACACGTTACCGCAGTAAACTGAATTTGATATCCCATCATTAGGTTCATACCTACCCACCTACCTGCCTACTACAATAATGATTCAATTCAAACAATGGTGGGTGCCTTCAATAGAAACAAGCGAAATGAGAACAATCTGGCACGCATCCGCGGATCGCGCCTAACGAGACGGATCATGCGAACTTTTATTTCTCCTTTATAGAAATAATAATGCGGGTAAGTATTCTCGCTAGCAGAAATTAAACGAGGTTGTGAGAATAAATACTGCACGAGAAATACACAAGAGAATATACAAAAAAAATGGTTTGGGTCACACCATCATCATTCTTCTTCCGCTATCCCACTTTATTTGGGATCGGCGCAGCGTGTCTTCTTTTTCCATACTTCTATATTACCTACTCGCCATCCTTCAAACAGTCCATCCATCGATTCTTTGGTCTTCCTCTACGTAGGTAAGCTGGTAGATAATCCCATAGGTAAAGTCATCTTATCATTATAGGTAAGTCTAAGTTGTTTATAACGCTGTTTCACGCATGTGCAAAGAGATATGCAATTGTAACTGAGGACATCTTATCAGCTAATTCAATTGATTTCCTTATCTTTCCTTACCGCAATTCGACACGGTGTTGGCTTCTTTTGCAAATACAAATCATGTGGTTACAAATCACAGGATACGGAAGGCAGTGAGCATCGGCTCGTGAACCAGTCACTAATTGACCGGACATTATTGTAACGGATACTAATCCGCCGCCATATGTCGCCTCTCGCCTGCGAAGCGCTTCAATCCCGACTATGCATCGATGTCGCACACTCTATTGGAACAAGGGTTCTGCCTTAATGTGGTGAACCCTTTGTGAATTTAAACTGATTTGTATAAACTACAGCTGTACGATTTTGAAGACATCGTAATTGATCATCTACGTCTTCATTAGTGTATTTAAATACACTAATGAAGACGGTTGTGTGTATTTAAATACACTAATGAAGACGGTTGTTTGTACAGTGCTGCATGGTTGTTAAAAAAAACAATATGACGGCGTTAGTTCCGATTATGGCCACGAGCCGAAAGGATCATGCAGCAGTCTAACACGAAGTGCGTGCCCAAGAATGGATTTATTTTTAACGTATCTAACAATCAGGTTTCACTTTGTTTAATTAAAAATACGGAACCCCTACTATATCAGTGTCGGGATAATTTGTTAACAATATCGAATAGCAAAATTATGAACGATTAAATAATCGTGATTCACCCTTGTGGCGCGGGCAGGGTTTCACTCGGGAGACACTTCCGGGACAATATGGTGCGGAATCGGAGCTCTTACAAGCGTATTTTTCTCATGCCTCAAACACTTACAGGCACACAGGAATTGCAAGGAATCCTTACATTATTGACGAGTTTTTTGTTAGGTCTTAGTATTCGCGTGGGAAACTTGAATTTTTGCAATACGGCTTGGTGGTTTTAAGTCCTACCGAGGTACGTATGTACTACATCCGATTTAGGTAATTAAAAGACCAATATGAGTCAGCGATTATTAAAAATGATACAATTAAAGCAAATGCGCCTAACATCACAGGGACAGACCAACTTGTTTGCAACTCAAAAGTATTACTGCCAATTGAACTCTGGAGCCAGACAGTCATATATTTTAGCTACTCAACACTTGTGAGTCAACAATACGATTCGAAATTCTCGATTGATGACGATTAGGTAAAGAGCAGTCACCCAATCTTATTTTCAGCCAGTTGCCAGTTTCTGTAGGATAAGTTCAAACCCGTTTTGTTTTTCAGTGGCCCGCAGACGACGCAAGGAGAGCCGGCCACGGCGACAGCGTACCACCTTCTCTGCACACCAGACTCTTCGACTGGAGCTCGAGTACGCGAGGGGTGAATACGTGGCTAGGGCGAGAAGGTACGTCGGGTACGTTAGATACAGGTGGGGAACGGGAAAGATTGGCACTGGGTGAAGCGTAGACTCTCTGTCTCTAATGAGGGTCATTATGAAGAGAGAATATGTACAGTCGAGCAAAATAATATTGTCCTTCAAGTTGTGCACAC
Organism: Noctua comes; assembly: GCA_963082995.1. NCBI lineage: Eukaryota > Metazoa > Arthropoda > Insecta > Lepidoptera > Noctuidae > Noctua > Noctua comes. The sequence goes on from OY720270.1 coordinate 12,857,373, forward strand.
TTTCAATTTGCCGAGTTAGGTATATCTATTCAGTTGTGATTTAAATACATGGGCCAGTGGCGGATTTGCCCTAAGGCCCAATAGGCCCGGGCCTAGGGCGGCCAGATATTAGGGGCGGCAAATCGTGACAAAAAATTCACTGATGATAAGAAATAACTCAAATGCAAAGTATCTAAATATTTTAAATTCTCGCGCACATTATGGTCTTCTATCTACACTTACCTACATTAATCTCAACAACTGTTCAAATGAGATTAATTTACGGCCACACATGCCTCCGCTCGTTTTCGTAGGATTCCCACTCGAGAATCTAACCTCTCCATACATCCTACGAGCCTTGCTCAGGTTATCACCCGCGATGGCGTAAAGCCGTCCCATTTCGGTCCACTGTTCATTTTTGTAAGACATAGCACTTATAGTTAACTAAATTTCAGAACCGATTTCGATAAAAGTAAATTCAGTATGTACCTAGTCAATGATAGGTGCTGAGAAAGGGGCGGCATATGGCCCGGGGCCTAGAGCGGTCAAGACTGCAAATCCGCCACTGACATGGGCGATTTATTTTGATGGTCATATGGCTTAACAATTAATTTCCCTAATTTGACATTTGAATTGAACCCATTGTTGCACGTGTTTATCTTTTGCCGCCCAGAACCGAGAAGTAAGTATGACAGAAGAAAGGGGAGACCTAGACCCAATAGTGAGTGATTACGAGCTGGAATGATAACGTATAGGTATGATGGTGATGCCGCGAAGACTGACGTTTAACATAATTTTGCCAAAAAACAATAATACGCCTTGGATGTGTGATTAGACACAGCTTTTTATGCTAATAACTTACACAATAATTTTGACAAAAGCATTCTATTTCAGGTGTGAATTAGCATCAGCTCTTTCGCTCAGCGAAACACAAGTCAAGATTTGGTTTCAAAATCGAAGAGCTAAAGACAAAAGGATCGAAAAAGCTCAACTTGATCAACAATATAGGTAGATATTTCTTAACTAATTAGTTTTAAGTTTTAATAAAATCAATATCGGTACCTATCTTTACTTAGGAACTTGTGTAGATCATACAAAAGCTAGGTTTCACTATGGCCTCGGAATGCATTTTTGACAACTGTTTCTCTAGCCAGTTCAGTCAGTCTGGTAATAAAATTAACCGGCATTATTTATCAAGGCGGATTGTCCAATGCCGTAGAAGTTTTAAGTTGCCAGTAGAAAAATATAGACGCTCAAACAAATTCTGCGTTAGGTATTATGATATCCGAACCTTTCAGCTCAATTCATATGAAGTCGATGCTATAATTCACCGATTGATTAAAAGTACAACCTGCTTGTGCCCTTTCTCACGCCATTATTTCTGACTTGCTTATTGGAACGTGAGAAATCCCTCAGGCCTCTTGTCCGCTCCTCTTTTTATTCGTGAAATTAAACGATTGATTCGCCGCATCTAGGGCACGGCACTCACTCTTAGCAATGAATAGCAGAATATAATATCTAATTCTTTCCAAACTTACGCTTGTCTCTGAAAATGCCAGAATGCAGTTAGCATTGTACTTACTACAGGCCCCACCATGACAGCAGTTTTATTGGCCAAAATTACTAAGAAATTCAGACATGAACTCAAAGCATTTATTTAATGATTAGACAATGTCAGAAAAATAAAGAAAGCAAAGGTACAGACCCAGTCACAAGGCATAATAACTTGTGAAAGTACCTACTATACTGCTGATCCAGAATCGAGGTCAGTAGGTATCGTACCTAAAAGCACACAATACCTGGTACCTAACAGTACCTGTCTTATGACTAAGCAACGAGCAACCGGTAAATCTAAAGTCGTAGACGGAAATCGACGAAGGAACATAAATTCGTCTCTTTTCCTCACAGGCAACAAAAATTTTTGAATCCCACGCGCTATGTATACTAGGTACCATTCCTTACTTGCATTGGTACCTACTCCTTTCGCTTCGTCCACCATCATACATCAATGATTCCACCTGGCTAGGTACCCTTTTTAAATATAGCAGTAGGTATATTAGCTTCTTCCTGACTCCTGAGCAGGGATTGAAAACCGGTACGAATTTGGGTTCCGGTTCTTCATTTCGGTTCTTAAAACGGTTCTTCTTTTCGGTACGGTTCTGGTTCAGGTTCCGGTTCGGTTCTGGTTCCAAAGTACCGGTTCCAAATAAAAGTTCCAATATACCGGTTCCGTATCATCCGATTTAAAGGTTCTCCAAGAAAGAAGGGGTATGTTTGACGCGTGCCTGGCGTGTCTTTTCTTTCAGTTCGCCTTCGAAATATTAGCGAGTGGAAGTCTGTACTGTACAGTGTCAGCAAATATTATTAGATAGTGGTTTGATTAATCTAGAGTAATAAAATTACTGTTAATTAATACATAGACTCGCTTTGAAGAAGAACCGGTACAATAAAGGTTTTTAAAGGTTCCAATTTAGGTTCCGGTTCCGGTTCGGGTTCTAAGTAACGGAACCACTAAAGGAAAAGGAAAGGTTCCCGAAATACCGGTAAAATACCGGTATTTCGGGAACCTTTTCGATCCCTGCTCCTGAGGAACTCGTGGCTAAATAACAACAGCCTCTCGGATCGATCTTCAGGTTAAGCCGCGCTTGACTGTATTGGTCCGTGGATGGGTGGCCACCCATTACATACAGAATTTCCTCCGTGCCTCGGAGAGATCTTTGATAGTCGTTACAAGAAGTCAGTCTTACCAAGGGGCATCGTGCTCTAACTGGGTTGTGGAGGTCGGATAGGCAGTCGCTCCACGTGAATACTGGTATTCAGCTGCATCCGGTTAGATTGGAAGCCTACCCCAACATAGTTGGGAAAAGGCTAGGCCGACGATGAGTAGGTATAATAGCTTCTTCTTACGCTTTAAGAAAAGAAGTAGTACCTACCTAAATAGGTTGCATGGCATGGGATTCAAGCATCCGAAATATAACACAGCTATTCCGTTTTTCTTCAGTTTCGAGTAAGCGTTTAACGTCACGCCCGTAATCCCCGAACGAGTAGTCAGAGGTGTAAGACCTTCCTTAGTTCTACCACACTTTGCCAATGATTAAGTCTCATGCCCGGCGAGCCTAATACCATAATCCCAGACTCCCGGCAGTTATTAAAAAAAAATTCAGTTGGAAAAGCCCAATAACACCTTGCCAGACCTGGGAATCGAACCCAAGCTCTCATGCTCGCTTGCATCTACCAGACCAACGAGGTAAGCGTTGCATATATTAATATTTCTCTCTTTTCATAGGCACTTGGCGGCTGCATCAGGCCTGTTCCCGACCGTGTTGTCTCCTGGATACTGCGCGCCACCCCCGTGTCCCTGCCTGCCAGTGCAGCACCCACCGACCATAAACGACAAATAAATACCTATACGCTTAGTTGTAAGTAGACTATTAATGCCCGTTTTTACCAACACCTCGTTGAATCCGCGACATGCGCGCTGTTGGAATGACAAATCTCGACGCTAAGCCGAGCGTTAATGTTTGGGGGGTACCAATTCATTTACCTAGTACTGTTAGTCAAAACGGGAATAAGTAGTGTTTAATTAGGGCCTTTTGATATGCTTCACACAGGTATCAGACCAAGTCTGGGTTTTACAATGAACTTTTAGAGGTTATTGAACTTGCCCAATGATGCGAAACGTTTTATTGTTTCACGTGTTGTTAAACAGTCCACTTGTTAACACAGAAAAGCGCGGAATTTTAATAGTGATGAGAAGACTAAACTTTGCTGGGATGAATGGCCGAGTTATTTATTCTTTACTAGTGTGTGGCCTACACAGATAGAGATACACATACAAAGAGAATAATAAAAAGCATAATTTACAAACAACAGTTACCAGTATAACAGTAAGCCATATCTGGCTGCGGCCCAATAGATTTAATAAACAATTTATGTGAACGACCTACTTGCAGGTCATGTCTTGTGTGTGTCATAATTTGTTATTTTAGTGTGATTGCTTTTGATAGCATCCACAAACATACCAAAAAATATTTAAATTATTTTGAGCTGAATTAAATAATTCTTAGATTATGTTCTTGAGTTGTTTTCGTTTTGAGTATTACTCTGATTGAGGTGGACTAACAAATGTATTATGTGATGGGATAAAATTAATCCCATTGTACGAAATAAAGTCGTAAATCGTTCCTAATTAGTTGAAAGAATATAATAATCTTAACTAATATTTAATTAGTAGTGTAAATAAACATGTTTAGAATATAATAAAGGGTAAGAGGATGTTGAATTAAAAACAATGTGTTAGAGTTTCAGTAGTTTTATTTGTATAGAGTCGACTTACCATGGCCTATTCCACGGTGGAAGGCTCGCTCACGTGTAGAACAATCCATGGAAAATAGTGTTTATTTAATTGTATGCACACAAATAAAAACAATCATAACTCTACATTAAAACAAACTTAACATTAGTAAGATAACACATATCTTTAAGACATTAAAATGATTATAATTATTACTTATAATGCTTATACAATTCATATTGCTGAATTAGATAGAATACCTATAATTAGATTTTGTAGTGTTAAATATTCAATTTTATTGTTCACGCTACAATGTAAACTGACAAACATTTTAGAAATGCTTTTTAACAAATTCATAAGTAAGTTAATTTCCTATTTCTAACACCAAGATTATCTTTTCAATTTGCAATATATTTTTTTTAACTCAAATGGAGCTCTCAAATACACAGTCATAAATAAACTGTAACACAACACTGCCATTCAATAAAGTAATTAATTTTGGAATGTTATAGCTATCTCTATCTAATCATGGACGATATCATTGAAAAATAAAATTATAATCTACAATAAAACATTAAATTATTAACAGAAATAATATAATTCTCCTCACTTAATGACTAAAAACGCAAATATTAATCTTATGCCACAGCTTTTACAGTATCATCCGATTGGACATGGACAGATTTTAATTTAAAATTGCATTACCTGACTAACACATAGCCGTGCGGAAAGTAATTAAAAAGTGATAATTGAAATGTAAAAACTGTGATTACGTGCTAAACGACTAACAATAATAGAAAAAAAATGAATCTAGTGCCTACACAGTACCTTATTGTGAACAAACCTTAATTGAAGGGGCAAAAATAAAAATGTAAAATGACTATGTAATGCAGTCGCTTCACTAAGTCCGCTTGTCCCTCACTAGCTAGCTGACCTCCTGGCCTACCTCCCGTCACTACTCTACCTTCTGCCTGCCTAGCTTCAACTAAGCGCAACTTGAGACCTACGTGTTAAAAAATACCTTCGTAAGTATACACCATACACATTCAAAATGTCAAATCCAAGAAATTGGCACTGACATTATTCAAAAAGAAAATGTATGACACTGTTGCAATGTTAATATAATTATTATATGTTGAATTAAATTAGTTAGTGTAACAAATGGGACTTGGAATGTTTAAATTTTGAATAAAGGTGTCCCTCGAATTAATCGCCGCGTCGTTACGATTCGACCGATAAATAATTCGATCGCATTTTTATTAAAGCCTATGAATATAATGATGAGTGATACCGCGTCGATTAATATAGGGACACCTGAAGGGTCAGGGTCTTATCAAGTCACGCATGTTTTGCACTTTGGATGAAACAAACATTATGTGCATGCAATTAAAGAAGTACGAGGCAATCAGAAGCCCGTAGGCAGTATGCGAAACACGTATGACTTAAAGGAGGCCCTAAATCATTAATGCCAATATGCTGTTTCTTTAAATTTCAAAAATAAGAGTTGGAATCATGTAAATTAAATGAAAGAGTTGGAATCATGTAAATTAAATGAAAGAGTTGGAATCATGTAAATTAAATGAGAGAGTTATGTAAATGTAACAGTGAAGTAGTAAGAACAAAGAAATGTACTCACAAGAGGACTGTCGTGGCCTAGAATCGGCGTTGGTTGGTGGCTTGCGCTTGGTTGCCCATGTTGTTGTAGCCAGCACCTGCGCTGGCGCCACCGTTACCGCCGCCCGCGGTGCCATAGCCACCGCCACCGCCACCTTCGAACCCATCGGCTACTCAATACTTTAATATCTTTGAACTTTCCAATAATTTAAACACTCAGCTAAAAAGCATCGATTTTGGACTTACTTTTAAATCTTCGAGTCACAATTTTGTAAAAGTAAGTACCTAAGTATTTAATGGCGAAAATAAGTTGTTTTATTTGGTTTCCAGGCAACATTATCAGGCTCTTTGACAAAGACAAGCAAAGCCAAAAAAAAACTGATTGATTTGATAAGATTACTAACCTGAGTTATTATAAGGCTGAGGTCTGGACGTATTGTAGTTTGGCCTCATTGGGCCACCCCCATATCCCTGCTGGTATCCTCCACCAAAATTGCTATTAGACTGGCCCCAGCCTCCTTGGTCCCCATAACCCTGGTTGCTCCAATTTCCTCCAGTATTGCCAGAGTCCCATGGATTTTGGTTGCTCCATCCACCTTGTCCATAACCTGAATTGTAGCCACCGCCATCTGGTTTTCGCAACAAATTATTTATTTCAAAGTCATTTGTATCAAATTAATGTCATCTTTATCTAAAGTAGGCTGTATCAGACAAGAGAACTGAAATACAGATAAGCGTATTTAACAATCAACGCAAGGTTCTTAAACTGATTCAGAAAACAATAGAATCAAATGTATATATTGTTATGTTTTGAACCTACACAAAAACAAAAAAAATGCATATTATTCAGGCTCTTCTTGTATGTTTCACTTCATAACCCTCAAGTGGAAATAGTTTGAGGTTACATGAGCAAACTTTCAAATGTAGTGCATCTGCAAGAAAAGTATAAGTACCTGAGTTGCCCCAATCCTGGTTCTGACGGTTGCCCCAGCCGCCGCCACCGCCGCCTCGCCCCCCTCCCCGCCGGCCTCCACCACCGCCGCCGCCGCCGCTGCCGCCGCTGCCGCCTCCGGGCCCGCCGGCCGCCATCTCAGACTTAGACAGGGCTTTCTTGACATCCAAGCGATGGCCTTTGACTTTGTGGTTAGGATGCACTAGGAACAATCATTTATAAAATAAGTCCTAGTATTATACATATACACATACAATGGTCCACTTTAAGGACTAAGTGCGGAAACCGAAACCCTAACATAAAATATAGAAGTTCTAGTATTTAGTGTGAACAGATCTGAAGTGTGAAATTGCATGAGATAGTTAATTAAAGTTTGCATTATAATAAAAAAAATGTATAAACTTACAGCATATCCTATCAACCGGGTCATAGTCATCAAACTCGACAAATCCAAAGCCCCTCTTCTTCCCTGTATCCTTTTCAGTCACTAAGCTCACAGAGACAATACTCCCATATGAGCTAAAATACTCCCTTAAATCTTCTTCCTCTATATCTTGTTTCAGTCCTCCAACAAAGAGTTTCTTAACTGTAGCGGCAGCATCTGGTCTCTTTATTTCTTCTCTAGGCACAGCTCTTTTTGGTTCAACCACTCTGTAAGTATTGTTTAGACCTTCATACTTGACAAATATGAATTTAGGAAAAGATACTTAGAAAAAAAGTACAACAAAATTTGGAATAGCATAAATATAATCAAACTTGTAATATTACCTTCCATCTATTTTATGTGGTCTATTCTTCTGTGCATCATCCACCATGTGTGCTCGGGAATAAGTGATAAATCCAAAGCCCCTTGACCGTTTGGTCTGAGGATCTTTCATAACTACGACATCTACAATCTCGCCCCATTGTTCATAGAACTCCTTCAGTGAGGAATCATTAGTTCTGAAGTCAAGACCGCCAATGAATAACTTCCGCAAATGCTCCGGCTCTTCCTATAATCAAAAATGTCCAGTACATTAATTTCCATGTTGCCTTGTTAGTTTAGTGGTCACAAGAACCTGGTATGCCAATACCAGTTTGGAATCATGTCGGGCAGTGTTATTGGGTTTTTTCATCGAAATAGTACCTACATTATTTTGTCCTTTGCATTTGAATATTTAATGATTGTAGGTTTTTTTTCAAGAAACAAGCTGGCTGGCACACAAGGGTGTACCTAAATACTTTGATGTCTCAACAAACCAAAACATTGAGATTTCTGTACTATTTTGAATAGACAGAAACATATAATTTTGACTTTAAAGATTTTCGACATTATTAACAGATGCATTACTGGGAACTGTAAACCATGAATATTCTGCCTTCTTTTTTTTAATATTATTTGCTGTAAATTTCATGACTAAAAAATTTCTAACCCAACATATTTTCAAGTTAGGTTTTTTAGGAACATTTACTAATGAGTCTTTAGATTAATCATTTAGTGAACTTTCACAAATGCAGGGCTCATTAGATTAGAAAAGTTATGGATAGCTTTTTATTACGATCGCCTGTACAAAGAAAGAAACATAAAAAAGTGAAGCCTTGCCACGGTGTTCACTTAGAATTGAAAATGCTAATGTGCGTCCTAAAGTTTTAAATTGTACAAGAACTTACACAAATGTTTTAAACTTTTCCTAATAGTACTTCAGCAATTCCTTACATAAATAAACTAAAGATAAAAGATTACGATTAAATAAAATAAATTCCTTGCTTAAAATTACTTACGTAGTCATCACCACCTCCGCTAGGTTTCATTGCTTCTGCCACAATTGAAAACTATCGGTCTTTTTTCAACAAAAATGAATAATTATTCTTTGTTAATGCGTTTCGGTATGTATTTGCTAGCTAATAACATGTAAATACAGAGATTTAAGATACCGCAAAATCAAAATGCACTAACAAAATTGAAATTCTGAATGAATGAAAGAAAAAACTACTGTCAAACTCAAATGTCACACCGTAAAACGTCACGTCATTAACCATAGACAAGAATGCTGTCTAGCCGTAGACAGAGAAAATAATTAAAACTGGCACAGACGAAAGCCCGCAGCAGCGAGAAGCTCGTAGCTAGGTGTGTACAAGAGTTGGTAGTTATTTATTGATATGTCTTTAGAGAGGCAGATTTTGTGCGGATTCTTTGGATGTACGAGTGAGGGCTCAAACACATAAAAACGTTACGACGACGCAACGTGCCACGGCACGGCAACGTGACGTGGACTTCCACGTGACGGTGCCGTGACGTGGAAATCGACGTCGAGCAACGTAAATAATCACGTTACGACAACGCAACGTGCCACGTTGCACGGTACGTCGTCTTGACGTAAAATATGGCTGAAAGATATGGATAGATCCAGTATTTTCTTTGTTTCTGTTTCTTCTTTATCCGTCTTCTTAATAATAGCATGAGGAGAACACGTCTAGTTTGGTCCATTTCTTGAAATTATAACTGCGGCAATTCTAAAAATGCGCAACCGTCAATACGACGTCCTTCAACGTGGCACGTTGCGTTGTCGTGACGTGATTATTTACGTTGCCGTGCCGTGGCACGTTGCGTCGTTGTAACGTGTTTATGTGTTTGAGCCCTAAGTTGTCGTTTCCCGCCCCTTCCGCCCCCCCCCCCTTTACGCCGCCACTGGCTGCGGAAGTTATAATAATGAAATCCCAGAAGGTATAATAACTCAAAATCTTAAAAAAGGTCTAATAAACGCTGTTATGAATAATAAGCAGCTTTGTTTTATAATAGTTAGTTTTTGGACGCAGCTTAATATTACTCGACTATCTACCGAGAAAGTCTCAAAAGACTGAGATTCACATTGACACTGGTGTGACGTTGCAGTCGTGCGCCGTTGCCAACTTCTATTGCTCGTCGTTGTTTCCCTATCCTCCTTTTTGGCGTGGCTACGGTAGCGAGCGGTTGTGTTAGTGTTGCATTGCCGGTCTGATTTCGCGTTCAAAAAGAAGTTATTATCGACATAATTAATTGATCTATATATTGTGTGTAAAGAAGAATAAGTAAGCCAACATGAGGCCGCAGCAAAACGGTGGCGATGACGGTTTTGTAAGTATTTTTATCGATTCGTTATTACTCAGAGGCGGGGCTTGTGTGCCGTTTTGTCATCTTGTCATTAATTTAATATGCCGTTTGAATCTTTGAAAGTTTTATCAATTTTGATTTCAAGACCCAATGGTTAATTTCCTCTAGAATATCTTTTTCCATGTTGTCCCCGAATTCACGCTGTCCGCCATTTTGTTGACGCCGCGTCCTACTTTCAGGATGAGCCCGAGGTACACCGGAAAATCTTTATCGGTGGTCTCAACTACAGAACTACTGATGAATCACTGAAGTCACATTTTGAAAAATGGGGAGAAATTGTGGATGTCGTCGTCATGAAAGATCCCAAGACCAAGAGGTCGCGTGGTTTCGGATTCATCACTTACTCTAAAGCGCACATGGTTGATGATGCGCAAAACAACAGGCCGCATCGCATTGATGGCCGGTAAGTTATTAACATCTTTCCATATAACAATATTACTGCAGCCCAGCTGTATGAAAGCTTGAAACTTCTCTTTCATATCGTTTTTTATGCTGCAGATAACATAAGACACTGCTTGGTGAATGTCGCGTGCAATTTTGTACACATGGCATTTTCTGTGGGGTCGACATTTCATTGAACTTTCTTAACTTTTCCTGTGTTAAAAGAGTAGTTGACTTCTATTTATGATATCTTTTCCGACAGTGTGGTGGAAACCAAGCGTGCTGTAGCAAGGCAAGACATTAAAAACCCTGAAGCTGGTGCTACAGTGAAGAAACTGTTCATTGGTGGTATTAAAGATGACCATGACGATGAACAACTTCGAGAGTACTTCTCAAGTTATGGAAATGTCCAGAATGTCAGCATTGTCACAGATAAGAGCACAGGAAAGAAACGTGGCTTCGGTTTTGTGGAATTTGATGACTATGACCCCGTTGACAAAGTATGCTGTAAGTATAATTTTACCATGCACTATTTATCTGTACATTCATTCCCACAATTTTGCCCCAGATCTGAACTTGTCAGTGGCAGAATCTGGCTTCTCTTGATTGTGGATATTAACTATTGATTTTAGCTATACCTGACTATCCTTTAAATGGCAGATTATGGTACGCAAGTCAATATACATTTTCTCAATATAAATCATGCATATTTAAAAAAAAAAAGTAGTTCACCTACTAACAATTTAATTTGTTAACAGTGAATGGCCCACACAAAATCAACGGCAAACAGCTTGATGTGAAGAAAGCCCTACCTAAAGATGGTGCCGAACAAAGAGGAGGTGGTAGACAGGGTCCTGGTGGCAGAAATGACAACTGGGGTAATGGTGGTATGTATATTAAATTTCATGTTGTCTATTGTTCATTGATGCATTTCTTTGAGCAACAAACTTAGTGTGGTGTTTAATTTTCATTTACAGGTGGCTATGGTGGTGGTAACCAAGGAGGATGGAACAATTCCAATCCTTGGGATAACAACCAAGGAGGAGGTTGGGGGGGCAACCAGGGTGGCGGCGGCGGCGGAGGTTACGGGGGCGGCGGCAATGGCCGCGGGGGCTGGGGTAACCAAGACTTCGGCAATTATAGCCAGCAGGCTTACAGTGGTGGCCCCACCAGGAACCAACAGTATGGCGGCAATAATCGCGCCGCACCCTACAACATGAACCAGGGTGGCGGCAGCGGTGGCGGTGGTGGCGGCGGCGGATACGGCAGCAGCGGTGGTGGTGGCGGCGGCGGTGGCAACTACGGCGGGGGCCAGGGCAGAGGAGGGCGTTTCTAAACTACGTAAGTATAGATTTCTCACAGTAACATTCACTACTGTCTCACACCACATGAATTCATAAACTATTCTTAGTAACTATTCCCATTACCACCTATAGGAAGTTGTGTGGATGTGTTGTTGAATTAATTGACTTTAGGTTTATGATTGAGCACTACATAGCATTAATTAAGCATAGGAAATGATAGCTACAGATATTTAGTAATGAATAGTACTGTTAGTTCCAATGATTAATGCTATGAAGGTAGCCTGTAATGTTAGTTTGTAACTGTTCCGTGTCTGATTAAAGGTTTTTTCAATCTCTAGGTTTCGTGCTAAGTACACTAGTAAAGCAGTGTTAACCGCTAGTGTAGGCAGTACGCTCCGGAGCACTAGATACACACCTCATGGTCCGCCCGCGAGACCACCTAGGAGAAGGCGTCAGGAAAACCAATAGAATTGTAGCTGGAGCTCTTGACTCTTTATCTTTTAGAAGAATATGATTAGAATACTTTTATATGTGTACTGAATTGTAAGATGGTCTTCTATTTATTGTAGTACCTAGGTACTTATCGTGACATACTTTTAAGGATATAGAAATGTAAAAATGAGAATTATTTACGTTTTTTACGAATTAAGTACAATTTAGGATAATTCTGTAAGAATCCCTCACATAGACGCTAGGTGAACAAGATCAGAGTTTAGTTGCCAATAGATATGAAGAATCATGATTATTTTAATTTCCTGACCTTACTCAGTATTAAGTTCTCAAATAGCTGTTATATGATTATTAGGCTTAGAATTTATGGACTTTTAGGCTAATGTAATGTAAAATAAACTTTAATACAAAAATAGTAGGGTTGTTTCTTTAGATCTGTACATATTCCTCTTTTTATTTTTATTATTTTTCGTCAGCACTACACAATTTGTGCAGATACTATGAAGTAAGTAACCTTACTAAAATAGTTATGCTGACTTACTTAATTATACATAGATAATGATGTAGATGAATAAATAAACAATTATGTCTTATAGTTATTGTTGTACATTGTACCTACTTATTTCGACCCTCTAACTTGGAACAATTAATAGTTTGCTGTCTGCTCTCGAAAGGGAAGGTGTTATTATTGAAACTGTTCTGCTTCTTCAAACAGTTACGAATATTTTGTATGGTATTATGTATGTAACGGTATTACCGTTATCTAACGGCACGTAGAAGTCGTAGACCTCGTACCGTACACCAGTGTACAGACAGAACGCGGTAGATGTCAATGATACGGATATTTACGAGCAACATCAAACTAAGCACGAATAGGTAATGTATTTAGAAAGGTATGTAGTTTTATTTAGGTACCCGTTTTCGTATTATTTTTTATGAATAGGTAGGCATTTATTTGTTGAGTATTTATCTATCTATTCGTGATTATATACATTGCAGTACTTGCTAGCATAAAATCCGTTGTCAATTGGATCAGATTGAAGTACAAGGCATTGAGCATAGGTGTTCTGCCAACAAATTGTACACTGTTAAATTGCTTTATTCCTAGCTTATTTAGATAATGACTACTGTTCAGATACCTCATCTTGTATTTACTTGTTATTTTATAAACTCGAGAACCTACTACACGAGCTCATTCCTATTGTCTCGTATATAGTCCAAATGATTTGAAAGTCAATAGCAGTTCTATTCAACACATTGAGGTAACTTCATGATGTGTGGCCTTTAGTAAGAACTAAAGTTCAGAGAACAGTGCATATTGTGTGCTCTTTCTACGACGTATCCTGTAATAAGTATTCAACCACACTCATCGAAGCTCGTCAACATCTGCTTGTCTCCCACAACTTAGCTTAGAACAAAAGAATTGCAAAGTATATTTTCAACTGACTTCAACCTACAGTAGTTCTTGAGTCTTATTTCTTTTTCCTGTTATCAATGTTTTTATTTCATTTTCCTGTGATTAATTTAGTTATATTTAATTTTTCAAGTTTTATTTCATCTTGAGATAGATGCAGGCATCCCATGTTTACTTTTCATTTCTAATCTGTTAATTTTATTTCCATGATGAACTTCGGGGGCATCGGGGTCTAAAAGATCTGCGAAGTTCCTTTCCTCGCAGGTAAGTTTGATAAGTTTGCGCATATTTTAATTATTTACCGACATGAATTTATTGCATTATCATGTTTAAAAAAAATAAAAGATTTACCTATTTAAATGTTTTTTTTTTCTATTTCATGCAATAACGACCTAAAATAATTTGTCTCGAAATAGTAGTGACTTGACAATGTTTTAATTAGAGATCGTAGTAGGTAGTTAATTTGCCTGAACTTCAAGGAAGTGTGGAAATTAAAATACCTCTCTCTATAATAACTTATTTCGGAACTTGAAATCCTAGAGTTCCGTACCCGAAGGGTAACAATCACTACCATCCGGACGGATGGCATAAAGTAGACAACTCTACCTATTTCGATCTCTGCTTATCATCAACCTAGGTATCCGCTACTGAACGACTGAGTTTCCAATCCCTAAACCTTTGTCTGTATTCGGTTATTTATCCAGCTGCCACACCTCAAGGATCTGTAGCGTGTCATGCTCTGCCGCGGAGCCACCATTTTAGAAACCGATCACTTAAATCATAAAATGATGTACGTCGAACGTACATATGTACGTGTATGAAAACTGAGGTGAAAATAGGTTGAATATAATTGCAAATTCTAATAATTATATTTTTAAACACGTACGCAATAAACACTACAACAGTTTTCATCAAAAAACAATAGCGAATATCTTTCCTGAGTAGGTACATGTTCTGTGTGTCTCTGCTAGAGAGTTCCAGCAGAGCCACAGTCTTATTAATTTTATCATTACCTAATGCACGTACAGCGATAACGGTATATGTACGTCATGTACGTCTTACGTACATCGTTTTAAGATATAATTGATCGGTTTCTGAAATGGTGGCTCTGCGGCGGAGTATGACATCTTCTAGCGACGCGGAGGAAAGTATTGTTTTAAATATGGCTTATGAGCGCGTGGACATAATCAGAATCAACGCCACCATCTTGTTTCAACCTTCACATGGGACGGAAGATATTGACTACATCAACGGAGATTAGGGTGTGTTCTGGTGTATCCGGCCAAACTAATTACTGGTGGATACCTAATAAAATAATTGGTATACGAGCGTATTACTACTAGCCTAATCTGAGCGAGTCGTACTCATCCTTCGCATCGTCGTGACGAACACACTGAACACTTAGTCCTCCGTATGTAAGGGCTAACAGTCGGAATGCCAGGCTCAGTCGCAAAATGTCCCTTTCACAGAACATCTTTTTGGTACAATGTCCCTTTTGCAGAATGTCCTATCTGAACAAAACATGGCTAAATTTTACTGATACCGAAAGGGGAGTTTTTGCGAAGTGGACATTTTGCGACAGCCATAATAATTTCTACTGTAGGTTTGCCCGGCATTCGCAAATTGGCCATGCTGGCAGAAGTAGCCAAATCTGAGTGAGCCCACGAAGGTGAGGCTTCCTGCTGGGGTAACTTACACGGCTCGATTGTTAAATGGATGAACATCTTCATTCAATAAAAAGAAACGATGGATGGACTGTGAAGGATGATATGGCTAAGGAGGTGACCGGCTGATATGAGATATAAGTAAGTATGGAAGATATGCTGCGCCGATCCCAAATGGATTGGTGGGGATAAGGGGCCAAGGGGGCAGGAGAGATGATTTTTCCGGTAAGGATACTATGGAATGGAGTGACTGAAAGATGGTTGTGTCCTCCGGTTATAACACGGCTCCGGCTAGGACGGAGTGGATACAAAAGAAAAATGCAATTACGCAGGAAATAAAGTTCATTTTATGTTGGTGCCACAGAACAACTAAAACAAGGCAATATTTGCGTTCAAACAAGTCATAAAATAACAGTCACGCGTTCAACCTAATCGATAGTAAATACAAACAAGGGCCCCTCGGGCCCTCTAAAATGGTCGCTTTTGCAATCATAATAGGATAATAATATGAACTACATTACAATTCGTAATGTGGTCACAAAGTGGCAATTCATAATATTAACTGCGTCTGTGACCATTTTAAGGATTTTAACCTTGACTCATTATTATTATCCTATTATGATTCTGCAAAAGCGGTAATTTTAGGCCCCAAGTTCGAAAGCTGGAAAAACGTTACCCTAGCAGGAATCGTTTTTTTCCAAAACGATAAGCGCACCAATTTTTTTTATGTGGTGCTCATATTAACAGCAGATTATACACTAATTATACGTTCCACTCATAAAAAAAGGAAGTAGTAAGTGTAAGTGGCTCTCTAGGAGCCACTTTCCTGCTAGGCGCATTGTCGTTTTGAAAAAAAACGGAAAACACGGTTCGTGCGGAAAATTGTAAACGGATGATCGGAGAAAGAAATATTGTGCATGGCCAGAGAGCTTATATTTGTGTAAAAAAGTGCACCGAAAATGGAGGTTGTGCGTCTTCAGGTTTTCGAGATACTGCATTTCCTGCTAGGGTAACGTTTTGCAAAATTGTGTACCTCAAACCATTGTATGTGCGCCTGTAGAATAAACCAGAATAAACATACACGAGTAGCTCTTAATTTGCTGCATTTATTTTTTATTTAAAGCAGTATTATTTTCATTTTACTTAAAAAGTATGGGAAAGACATTGAGAAATACGGGGCGTACAATCATAGATGCCTAATAGGCGGTCCCCAGCTATTTAGCTAGCCAAAATCAAGTAACCAGTCTCCAGTCGTCAGATAACACTGATGCTATGATGTCAAAACCTTATACTATCTAGCAAACAACATCACACGCTTCGGTAGTAGGTGTCCGGACGCTGGGCTGCAACTTAGAAATTCCTAATGTTATACTTATAACCTAATAACACTGCCAGAACTGGAGGCCGAAGCCCGAACTTAAGACCTCGTGCTCAGTGGCCAGTTGATCGGACATACATTTTTAGTTGTTGTACCGAACACTTATAAGACGAACCTAGGGCACAGAATAGATAATAGTACTAACGTCTAGGGTCAGAAGTCGACGTCGACAATGAAGCCGTAATCCACTCAATTGGCGTCTAATCGTCTCGATCGAGGATTGTTGTGTTAACATTTTAGAACTTCAAATAGAGGTTTTCGTGGAGGTGGAATGAATATTGTCTGTTCCCCGATCATTATAATCTGGATCTCTTCAAGGTTCAAGTGTATTGGTTTCTTTTAAGCAAGTGTGCTCGGTTGGAGCACGCATAGTAGCAGGTAGCTGCTGCGGCCTACATCATCGCTACACATCAGGCGAGTTGTGGCAAAACGCACAAGTCTATATTGTGTAATAAATAAAAAAAGAATACCTATCTTATGAATAAAAGTTGGGTCTCCAACATCCATGTGCCAAAGACAACCTTAAATCTGCTAGGTACCTAGGAACCCTTAACCTTTATCCAAGAAGAGGTAGAAGAAGGACGCTAAAAAAATGCAAAAGCTTTTTTAATAAACTTCTTCCTTGACAACTGGCCCTTATCGCACCACGGATTACGACAAGGTTCAGAACTGACACTTCCCGTGACCAAGGGCTGGCTTTTAACTTGGCCAGAGGCTTTTTTAGTTGACAGAGTTGAGGAGTTTTTTGACGCCATTTTTTAGTTCATTGTTAAGTTGTAACCAACTTAACAAGGTTCAGGAGTCGGGTGTGAATTCCGCGTCGGCTGCAATGACAAATCGCCACTTGTATAAAAACGTACCATTCTTGGCCTAGATTTTGGGTCGGCAAGAAAGGGCTCACTCGTGATGCCAAAGGCAGCCCAAGGGTTTTCCTTTTCAGTCAACCGGTTCATCAAAAGAGTGGAATTTTTTTTTTATGGTTGGTATACATGTAAGTGCACTGGATAGATATACACGTCCCGTAGTCTTCGAGCGGTTGTAATAAACATCACGATTACGTGTCTGTGGAAGGCACGCTCGCGGTGCGGAAACGGCTCGACCGTTGATTTCACTTTCATTTTATCAGTGTGGAAAATCCAGCGTTATCCGCCGCTGATTCCCACACAGACGTAACTTTTTTTTTTATTGTCTCGTGCTTTTTGTTGTTTGGTACTTGGTAGGCAAAGCCGCAGTTGTTGAAAAGTAAAAGTACGTCTAAAGTGTTTTACCAGTAAGGGACCACAGTAGGGACAATGTATAAGTAGGTACCTACAAACAGAAACCTGGCTGCTATTTCTGTCCAGTACTTTAGATTTAGGGTCTTTGCAGTCCCCCCGTCCATAGGTACGTAAAATAATTCTACGTTACTTTATTTTACCACAGAAGTTAAACTTAGGTAAGAACTACATAAGTAGGTACTTACCAGGCGCGTCAGCAGGAGTCTTGTGTAGACTAGAGCATAGGTACATACTTACGCAATAGGAACTTAACCTAAATCAATTTTATTTTAAGTAAGTAGTTATAGGAATAGCATAGATTCTATAGACCCTATGGTTTAGACATGCTTACCAGATGTAACTGACTTGGTTAAATCACTCAAATGCCTATTATTAAGATAGATAGGTAAGAAAATGTTATAAGAGCTTCAACAAAGATTTGTTGTACCATCAACACCGCTGTTAAGAATACTGCAAAGTGCACGTGCGAAGTAGCATCGGTGCAGCTCGGCAGGGGCGCGAGTGGGGGCTGGATCTCTGCAATAGGTTTTTGGCGCGGAGAGAAAGTACGGTTGGTGGTGGCCGAAGACCCCTGTTCGACGCACTCGGTGGACTCCGCGCGGCCGCGGCCGACACTCGGCCGGCTTTTCATGGGCAGTCCGTTTGCGAAATAATGCCATTGAATCGCTGACGCCGAATTTGCCAGTGAACGCGCTGAGCGCGGAGATGACGCGCAAATAAATAGTGGTGCGGACCAATGATAACGAGCTCTCGACCCCGGATACCCACTACAATGTGCCAATGGAGTATCGTGACTATAACGTACGTGGTCCTTGTATTGAACTCGTGCGATGCCAGGGAGATCAGTCCGCGGGATGCTGCTGCCCTCAACAACCATGTGAGTAGAGGCTGATTATCATAGCAACGACACTATCAGACCGTGGACGTGGTATCGGTCACAGCTGCATGTGCTTCGGTGCATTGACTTTGAATGCACTTTTACTTTCATGAGTCGTGTGCTTCTTGCATTTCTTGTTTCCTGTTTATCAAAAATCTACATGTCTCTTTACCTAGTTATTGACATAAAATTAGGTTTCTGAAAATCAAAAATTAGAGTGAAATATTCGCAAAAAATCCGTAAGAGCAGTGAATCAAGCAGTTTGTTCCCGTCAGGTCAGAAACAATGTGTCCTTGTTCGTGCAAATTTAAATTCTACGAAGTTTCACCCCCTTCATCGATTGAATAATATGATGTTTCGAGGTCGCATTCAGTATCTACCACTAGGGGCTCGTTGTTCAAGGATGCATTAATTATGTGTGTGTGATGTGATGCACGTTCGTTATTTTCTATCCTACCTAAATGACTCACAAGTCAATAAAAAATCGATTAACCCATCCTACGCAAGAAAACATTGAAGTGAAGCTACTTTTACCGTGTTTTCACGGTTTATTTAACATTTCTTTCCGGGTATTTCGAGTATTTTCTAACTTGTTCATCCGCAACTACAAGCATTACATTCAAATTAACCGATTTTAAACTACCTTCTTGTTTTACTGAGCTTTAGGGATAGGTTTTTTAACTTTTTATTTTCTCATGGAGTTGATAGGTAGGTAGGAATAGGTTCCTGAACATATTTCATGCATTCTCCACGATGAAAATGATGCTCGATGGTTTACAACATTTGAAATTGTTAAAACTGCTTCCCTGAAAATTCCTACCTAGTAATTTGCAACTGCAATTACGAGGTTTGGGTTCGTACTTTCTTTAAGGTGGTGACGTGGTTATTACAAAAATCTTAGTGTCAACCTTATAAAATAAACTGATCATAAAAACTTACACAATGTTGGTTGCATAAAAGCTATAAAACAGGTGTTATTGGCATGGTCAGCATGAGACCGCATAATCGCTGTCATTGCCGACCGATTGACACAGTTATGAATCAACAATGAAGTATCTATTGATTGAAACAAATGTTATTTAAGAAAAAAAAAAGCCCGTAACAACATGCATTTCCGCCGTTTGTTGAAGGAGTTAATCTACAACAATTTTCATAAGTAGACAAAAATGATCATGAAGCTGGTTCAACTTCACAGTTTTTACATATAAAGGTGTATCTGTAATTATGTAATTATGAGCTAGGTAGGTACAGTTTGCCGAAAGAATCTTGTGTTTTTCCAAAACAAGTTCAATTTCTGAAAGGTAGAGACGAAAATTTAAGGGGCACTTATATTTTTTTAAATAGACTTTTAGCTATCTCCACGTTACCTATAAAAAACTTTTCTGCTGCATCATCAGTAATTATACGACTCATATAATTACTGATGATGCGGACATGGACTACTTTCGCTGATTCGTATCTGTCTTCATTATATAACATTTAATTCGATAATTTGGGTGTTTCCAGCGATCTTCTAGAAAACAATGCCAATTAAGCTAAGTTGAAAATAATTGCCAACTAAAGTGGCTTTTAATAGTCTTTAGATTTCAAAGCTATTATAGAAAAGAACACATTTCATCAGATCAACATCTTTTTAAAAATGTCGGCATTTTGGGAAATGCAGTTCCTAATTGGAAAAGGTGCGTAGGTCTAGGTTATAAGGTCTGTACCTGAGTCGTAGTGTGGAGTCCTGTGGTTCCTTTCTACCCCAGGACCCCCATGAGAAAAATCGTGAATTTGTGTTTTATGTGCAACCACTAACTTCACTACACGAAACCGAAAAATCCAATACAAAATGCTAACGTGATCTTTCGTGTTTTGTCTGTTTCAAAATCGATTGCGTTGATTTGCTATGAATGAGAAGGTATGACTAATGCAGTGTTTTGACGAAACGTTGGCTCCGAAGAGGCGGGATGATGTGCAATCTGACACATACCATTTTAGGAATGCTAGGATTTGCATCATCAACTTTATACATTTTTTTTTCACGATGTTCTATGTATGCTGGCGTCTATTTGGATTGGTTCTATCAGCATAATCTACCTACTTCTTTCATAATATTGAAGCTAACAGGTTTTAATAACTTACAGAGGTCAGTCTGATTTTGAAAAGATGTTGATTTTCTGCTATTGTTACATATCTAAGATTGTGTTTTAAATTAATGCTATTTATGGAACTTGTTTTGCATGAATAATGTAGGTATCTATATTTTAAAGAATAGTAACCTACCCTAAAAAGAAATCATGTGAGTTTACGGCGCTTCATATGTATTACTAGCGACCCGCCCCGGCTCCGCACGGGTGCAATATATATAAACCTTCCTCTTGAATCACTCTATCTATTACTGAAAACCGCATCAAAATCCGTTGCGTAGTTTTAAAGATCTAAGCATACATAGGGACAGACAGACAGCGGGAAGCGGCTTTGTTTTATACTATGTAGTGATTCTACTTTTCACCTATGTAATGGTTTCCCATGAAAAATCCCAGCGTAGGTGTCTTGGCAGAAGGATGCCAGTTTCTTATTAAGTACTCGCAGAGAGACTGAATATCTCATGACGTAATCTCAAAGAATTTTTTTAGATTTTCTTTGGCGGAAATACTATACAATGCTTCACCTATCATTTTCCGGGATAGGTTCAAACAAAGTTAGGTTCACCCACAGACTTGCATTCACCATCAAAAGATGGTCATGTTTTAATTTTATTTTTACACCTAAAACACAATGGTGTATTGACTTGATTGTAATGAAAACCCCATTATTACTATGTGAGCCTTCTTTTCCATATGGGCCCATTTTCGTCGCGCAACTGGCGGCAAAAGAATGATTTCAACGATTCTTTCGATTGGTACCTTCATCTATACACCGTGACTTTTTAGTCGTCTTACAAAAGTGGTCCACTCAATGTACCCGACATAAAATAGCTCTAGGCGCGATTTTTGTTTTTACCTACTATAATCGATACAAAGAAAAATAAATAATACATTACAATAAAATTATGAAACTTCCTCTTAATGATGTTTACGTGTCAAACGGAAGAACATACCTACCCAGCGCTCGACTCCAGTAGATCATCGCTCGCAACAGGGTGTTTTATCTACGTCATGCGTCATAATACTGAATAATATTTTTATTTTTAAATTATTAAAATCTCATAAATACCATTTTTTTAATGTTTATTAGTCATTAGGTACATGAAGTGGGCTGCCGTTGTAAGACGACTAAAAAGTCACGGTATATTTCCAAAATCGGTTCATCTTGAGAAAATAGGGACCATTAGCTACATTTTCGTTGAAACAAAGTAATATGGACGCTGGGTTTTTTTTCCTTTTTTAATTTCAGTTCCATAATTTACCGTTGCATCGAAGAATTTTGGCTTTCGGGTAGGTACTTTCGATTTATCATTTACGTTTTTTGTGGTTAATACGGATGTAATTTAGCAAGCTTTCTACTTTGTCAATCTACAGTAATATTACAGCAGCGTTAGAAGAATAATTGTAGGTATATAAAAAAAAATACTGCTTCATAATCTCACACATATTTTTACGTGTCGCAGATTACGCATCGCATTGAACAATCCTACTTCGGATTGTCTCAATCTCTACATTGTTCTGCTGATTACGATTTATCTCATATTATATCTAGTACTGTAAGAAGGAGTACTTGCAGCCATAAACTATTTCTTAGCCATAATCACCATAAATCGGTACCTACCTTTCATCATTTCAAACCACGCATTGTCTGAGCTACAGTTAGGTACGAGGTAATTCCGATACAATGGCTGAAGGTATTTCTGTTTTCCTTATTATTTACCGCCAGCTTATAAATCCAGCTTGTTCGAAATATATCGCTGTGGCTACTCACTTTCTTACATTTGATAAACGGCTACGGATAACAAAAACGAGAGCACCGCAACAATTACCTCGTGAAAGGCGCCTCGCAATCATACTTTGGAAAGTAGTTTACTTGCTGACCTTACGAATTCACGGGTATAACACAATAAAAGCGAATGCGGTGAAAATGACTCCAATCAGCCGTAACCACCTACTTCGTTGATTTTGTGTCGGTTGTTTTGGTTTTGACAACATTCGTTGCACTATTTTATTTTCAATGGCATTTAATAAATTGAATTCGAAAAAGTTTTGCCCTTCATTTAGTTGCATTGTTATTTTCACTTTGATTTGAAAATAACAGAGCAGAGTAGTTTGTCAAAGTGCCAGTTCTCAGAGTTAACTGGAGAAAACCGATTATTATGGTGTTCTTTGATATTATCACTATTCATGGCGTTGAGGCTTCAAGATGTACAACGACCTTACGCTAATGCAGCCTCTCTAAACATAATAGCTGTGAGGGCTTTCAACGGCAGTTGTTATGCAAAAAGGAAAGGCATTTCATTAGACAAACTTGGTAAATGTACATGATATTGAAATCGCTTTACTGCAGCTGCTGAATAGTTTCGTAGACGACAGAAATGGAAATTGTACACCCCATAAATAAATTTATTGTATTTAGTTTGGGTTTGTATCCCAAACAAACACAAAGTAGGTACAGAAATGCGGGGTCCTGAGAATACTGGATAAAGAATAGTGAAACACATTTTGAATCCCCAAAAACTAAAGGTACAGTTTAGAATTTTCATACGGCTAAACGATAATTAACTACTACCGCAAGTTTCGGTCTGTTACATTCTTATCGATCCCATGACTTACCAACTGCTTGTGTTTCTTATCAAAACGTTTTATTGTTCTGAATTAACAAGCACCTGCACACTGGTTTCTTGTTGACTGCTATCAGCTTCTTGTCTAATTTAGCGTGCAGCGTTAGGCAAGGTTTCATTGTCTCAGTTCCATTGTCCGCGGTCCTCGCCACCCGACATTGAACTTCAGACTCCAAGTGGACCAGTAATCGCTGCCATGGCCGATTACGACACCTATTCATCACTAATAGGGTCACGGAACAGTGTTTCAGGCGAGTGTGTAGTGATCTCTAGATTTTGTTCTTTTTCAAACCGGAACCTTGACATTATTCGGTTATTTAATAGATATTATTGCTGTTTTATCTACTATGTCATGGTTATTTATGTCTATAGATGCCATCGTCACTTTAAACTTGATTTGGAGCACACTTTAGTATCAATTCTGATTGCTATTAAGTATGCTATTTTCAACGTTCTATATCAAAGCCCGTGTCTCGATATTGTCCTTTATAATAATTGCTTTAAAGTATCTGATCTCATATGCCCGCATGGCCGCTTCATATGGTTGTCTCACATTGAAATTCTTGTGGTGACTTTGCTCTATTTAAAATCAATCGCAGCACTCGATATTCAATACAAACATTATCTAACTTCCTACCCAGTGGCACAGATGACCGTATAAGTGACTGTGTCCACATGGCGCATGGACACTACATGTACAACCTTAGCCTCATAAGTGGTTATTATATCACGATATATTGTTAGCTAACTGGCGACAAACAACACGCGGTATCAGTTTCGTCACAAGCTTGCATGAGTGGGTCACCAGAGGGAAAGTAAGTAGTATCATTGCGCATCCATCAGGCGACGTGCCGTCGTCTGCTATTCGTAGGTACTTTGACAGACAGCCCTGTTTGGCAAATGACACAGTTCTGCCAAATAAGTCGGATGCTGTATGAGACCAAATTCATGCCCTTTTTCGTGCCATTACGAAAGCCGCAGACAGATTTGGTTTCAACTCTTAAGAATCTCTAATGGGTATTTTAAAATAAAACGGCTAGGCTTTGATTTCTTTTTCAAATCAAAATGTAAGGCATTATTCATTCAGTGAGGCATTCAAATACTAACGATTTCCAAATGTACTTCAAATTACCAGTCATCGTCATTCGTGAGATCAGCGAAAGTTTAAGTGCCTCTGAAATTAAAATGGAATAAAAAAGGACAATAACGTACCGGAACACAGCTGTTAAGATTGTGAAAGCAACATTGACATTAGTCGCCAATTAACAGCGGCCATTGCGCAACCATGGCGTGCGCGATACCCGCGAAAGTAAACCGCGCTGCCAACATTAAAATGGTAAACAAAACTTATGTAAGTGCATTTCCGACGGAACCATCAGATACCAGTTTTGTTCTTACATAATATGCATAAAAGTCAACACACTAATTTACATGAACCTTTACGAAATTTAGCACTATTAGGTACCTACTTCCGACTGCAGCGAACATGCAATTTAACGACTGACGAGTCACGTGTTAGGTAACGACCTGCTAGCTGGAAACGTGATTGGTTGAAAGACATAACACACTCTCGTCAATCTTCGTCAGCACTAAACGAGTTCATCCGTGTCCCATCAAAGGTTCGCTTGCTCTACTAGTTTGATAGATAAGTTAGGTATAAGGAAAGTCTGACAATTGTTGACATTGGGTATATTCAGTCATGAATTAAATTAGCCTTATAAAAAGAATAGTCCTTTGAAACTCCGAACCAAAACTTGGGAAGTAAAGAACTTGTCCTCAATCATTTCAGGTGTCATCTGGTAACAGAACCCAGCGGTTCCTGTTTGATGCCATATTCGGGCTGGAGGTGCCGATCCTGGAGGAGCAGAGCGTCGAAGATGATGAAGAAGACAATCAGATCAAGGAGTGCTCCTGTGGTATGTAGAAATATTCAATCATCTGTAATTATAATGCTAATCCTATCACATTTCACAATTAGTTAAATTATATTAGAAAATCTCGTCCACCTCTTGAGACTTTGAGTTTCTTTTTATATAACATCATCAACATTATTATCTTCATCATCTAACAAATGGAATATTCTAAACATTACATCACATACGAATATTCTATCATACCTAATCAAGTAATCAGATATGGAATATTTATGGATTAAGAGCGCTTCAAATCTCAGAAAGTGTTCCCAAAACATAATTCAACTGTTAATTTCTTCTGTTTATGCGTGTGCACCCGATGTAAAGCAGGCATTATTAATTAGAATAAATCAGCACACTAGTTAGCTGTTGCAGTTTCTAGTTTTCCAATCTTAGTCTTCTAGTTAGCACTGCAATTCCTATTAGCCACGAAAGGGCCCGAGCTGACGATCGAACTAAATTTGTCGGTGATTGTTGGTTTTCCAACAAATCTTTGAAACCATCGCTTTAAAAGTTGAGATTGTATAATTTTGATCATCAACAAATCTGGTGTTTGTCCATCGTTCGATCGTGAGCCTGTGCCCTTACAATTTCAAGCAATTCTAATGATCTTCATCCACGTTGTCGTTCACGTTTTAGAGTGCGGCAGGGCAAACCCACTCCCTAGAAAGATGGGTAAGTCGTATCTGTGCACAGCACTTGAACTGTATGTATGTACCTACTTAATGTTCACCTGTAGAAGTAGCTGTAACAGCACTTGTGTATCCACCCTGTAGTTATCACGTTGGCGATCATAGTCCTGCCATCATCATCGATTATTTTATGATCGTTTAAATCTTTTCTGCGTACTGGTTTTGTGGATTTCAGTCTTGACCAGTCTGTGAACGTCAGAATGACTTAAATGATGCTGTTTCTTAAGATTGCCGATGTGTACTTACTTATTCCCTATTATGTTGTCTTTAATTTACTTAGATTGATTAGTTTCGTAGTAACTCCAAATAACAATTCCTGTGATATTAATTGTAGAAACTGTATTAAGTGTTGTAATAATATCTATGCATGTAATAACTGCTAACTTTTTTGTTTACCTTCCTTTACACTAAATGGTTCCTTGATACCTTGAATTTGATTTATAATTTAAGTTTTTTTTTTCTATGTTATCCTTTATAGATATAGTTATCTACTGAATCATTAATGTTAGGTACTAGATTTAAGTTTGTTAATGTATCTTTTAGCATTTGTATGACCGTGATGGGTCAACTACTTTATTTACGTTGTCATTGTTGGTAGGGGCTATAACATTCAATGCTTAGACACTCCTTACCTTTATTTTACTCTCAAGTACGAGGAATACCTAAATCATTCATTACTATGTAGGTGACTGTAATTAAGTCCAGCCGTGCCAACGCACATTTTGAAGAGTAAAAGTGTCAAGTCATTAGCAAGTAGATATTTAAAAAATGTGCTTCATTAACATTGACTAATGTTACATACTTAATTTTAACGATAAAACATTTATCTATCTATTCAACGGAGAAGAAATCTGGTTCGATAAGATAATCTATTAGAATAAATCAATGTTTGCGAACAATTGCACTAACGAGATAGGTACTCGGATCTTAATTCCCGTCCTACTATTCTGCCATTTAATGATAATGAATTGGCGAAACAGAGAGATTGGCACTACAAAGTACTATTCCATTTTGTAATTAGAAAATAGTATTTTGAGTTTCCGTTACGATCTTCATTTCGTCATCATCATTCTTTTGCCCTTATCCCAATTCATTTGGGGTCGGAGCAGTATGTCTTCTTTTTCCATATTTTTTTATTACTCGTCATTTCATTTTCATATCAATAATATAAAAAAAATTGTATTAAAAAAAATGTTTATTTTTTATGTTTATAACCATAAAACAACATTGAATGGAAAGTATAAGATTTAATGTAATGTAATGTAATGTAATTTACTGTAATGCATTAAGATTCGATAAGAAATATTTGTATAAAAACTTATATAATAAATAATAGGCATAATTCATCAGTACATTACATAAACCATTGCTATGATCTCAAATACCTTACTTCCTGTGTGTACAAGTGCAAAGATAAATAAAGATCATTAAGAGGCATTAGTGTTAGTGTTTACACGTAAACAGCTGTTCTGTAGGAGTAGTTGTTAGGCCTGAGCGTTGAACCGCCGTTCATCACAGTGAAAGTGTAATGGACTCGATCTGCGCCCGCGCAGCGCCGGATCGCGACCAACTCGCTATTAACTGCTATAACTCGTTATTTATACACTATTATTTCCCGTTCCTGTCAACGTACAGACGGGAGCAGAATTGCTTTCAAAGACAAATTGCTGAATGTTTAAATTGGAATATAGCAGGTCGCAGACCTTCGTGGCTTGGATCTGAGGTTTAGCATTCCAGTTCACAATCTAGTCTATTACTATATTTCTATTAATTAATTTCCTCAGAACATACGAGCATGTATATTGAATCGCTAGATAATCTGTAGTCGTAAATTACAGTTAAGTATCGTTTGTTGTAATTAACTTAATTGCATTAACTTCACGCTTGTTTCAATTCACACTTGGTTATACTGACCAACCATAATATGGCACTAATGATTTATGACTATGAACCTGGTCCATGGATTGGTTGATAACTACATATTTTGTGTATGTATGACGTATGTATTTGTAAATGGTTGTAGAACATCCCCGTAGAATGTCCTTGCAAAGTAGTATTAAGGTTGTAACTATAATAGAAATTATGTTAGTGCTTCAGAAAAAAGTCCCTTTTGTGTTTGATGTCAAATGGTTTATCCAATAACTCTTTTGATGAGTCTGTATCTGACTAAACACTCTTATAATGAAATCAGATAAGAAAAAACAAAAATATTCTTCCTGAATTTGAATTCAGGAAGAATATTTTTGTTTTTTCAAAACAAATTTTAATACAAAACATTCACAAACAGAATTTAAAAAGAAAAACAAATCATCAGTCGGCAATGATACAGCCACAGTATTGACAGGAAATCTGTAGCATGTACTAGCAATGACGTCGGTTCAACAAACTGCATTCACTTTCTAGAGTGCGGCGGGTCGAATCAGGAGAACCGCATCGTTGGCGGGCTGCCGGCAGGCGCCAACCGGTACCCTTGGATGGCGAGGATCGTGTACGATGGACAGTTCCACTGTGGAGCCTCTCTTCTTACCAAGGAGTATGTGCTCACAGCTGCTCATTGTGTCAGGAAGTAAGTGCATTTATCTTTTGTTTTCTAACCATGTCCCTTTCAATCTTATCTAGCGTTTCTGCACGATAGTTTGTCTAGGTTCAGTTTTTTCACAGTCCTCAAAAGATGAAATTACCTGTTTTGACGCTGTGGAATTTGCAGGGTTATATGTTGGGACAAATATGAATAAAAAAATTGATATTGCCGCCTCATATCTAAAAACTTTGGAAACTGAAAGGTCAGACATAACAAACACATTAAATGCAACAATCTTCCATGACAAGAAAACTTTTAAAGATCTCAGGAAGGCGCCTTGCGAGTAGGGAATGCAAATCCGTTCTGTTTTAAAATCCGGATTTTTAAGAACGGATTTTTGGCCCAATCCGGATTATCCGGATTTTACGGATTTTTCATGAACATACATAAATCTACCCATATTTGTTTATTAATATGATTTTTCTTATATTTGTGTAAATGGGTTAAAATAAAAACACAAAAAATTAAAAATATATGATTTTTTTTTAATTTTTGCTATTTGAAGTTATTCAAATTAAATACCATAATTTTGGTGTTATAGCCATAATATTCTTATTATTAAAATAAGCACTCTGTGACTCGCGTGCTGAGTAACGTTAGTTAAATAATTAATAAGTATGTCGGATCCGGACATAAAATGAATCGGAAAACGCGTCAGTGGGCACTGGTGAGATGAGACGACCTACTTACCAGGTTACCCACACCACAGCGTGCTTCTACAGAGCCCTGATGTTCAGCTCGAGGCGAGGGCGACAGTCAATGTCTGATCGCGGTGGAGTTGAGACGTCTTGGAACTGCACCCGATTCATTGTGCCCCGTGTTATTGTGTTAAATTGTAATCTCAAGTAATTCGTTAGTTTTGCTAGAAACAGTGTATCGCACCCAGTGTGTTTTCATAGCACGAAACCCATCGTCTGCCCACATGATGTACGAGCCTTACGAAATAAATCCTGACATATACAAATTAAAATAAACTCTGAAGAACAAACATAAAAGGACTAATAGACTCCTTGTCAAATTATTAAACATAACAAAAGTAACAAAACAGTTTAACTTCACTTAATCAACATAATACTTATTCTTATTAAAAAAATCAGTCTGTGATTCGCGTGGTGAGTAATATTAATAAAATAATTAATAGGTACAAATTAAAAGAAACTGGAAAACAAAAATAATAGCCTTCTTGTCAAATTATTAAACATAACAAAACAATTTAACCAACATAAATTTAGCAGCAAAAAAAAAACTGTTTTCTTTTGACACATAAAATGTGATCTCAAAAATAATGAAGCATCTAAAGTGCAGTCGTTTAACCTGCTGCGAATTCGGTTACACATAATTCCTGCTGCGGAAAAAGCAAGCTCTGATTCGACGTTTTTAAGGGGGAATGCACTGAAAATGCTTGTAAGCGGCCTCCATGTATCGTCCTCGTGAACCACTATCCTCGAATAACGCCATCTCCATTCGCACTAAACTGGGAATATCAGTTTCAGGCTTTCGGCTGAATAAAGCAGCCCCCGAATTACAATTTCTTATTATTCAGAAAATCCGGATTCGATTTTCAAATCCGGATTTGGAAGTCTAGTAAAAATGTGCGGATATCCGGATTTATCGGATTACGGATAGTCCGGATTGCATTCCCTACTTGCGAGTTCCCCTTCGTAATTGTCTATATTGACATAGCCGTTTCCTTTCACAACGAAGTGTGCGGCATGCACTATGTTTATAACAGACTTGTTGAGGTCGGCTTCCAGTTTTACCAGGAAGTTAGCAGATATGCAATCGAAATGATAGGTTCGTTGCAGCCAATTACTGTTTAGAAATCGAAACGTTGTCTGTTTCTTGAAGGGAGAAATATTCTTGTTTTATAGTTCCATGTTTCATGTATCTGGTAACCGATGATCTTTGAGATTGGAGTTATAATTTAGAGGAACTTTAACAGAAGAATAGATAGAATCAATTTCTGTCTTTATGCAATGTAGATTAGTCTCTGTACTCTTAATGACTTCTCTGATAATAATCTCATTCGCATTAACATCGCGTCTGTCCATCTGTGATCTATTTGTTTCTATTCCCGTTTAGTTGTTAACCTTTATTTATTATATAAAACCTTGTATAGCTGTACCTATTCAATATTCATTACGCATGACTGTATGTTAAGTGCTCTTGCTATGAATTGCTCATTAGGAATTGGCTTTGGTGTAACAAATGCGTCTGGGTATAATTTTTTTTTGTGTCGTTCTATTTCTCTATAACAAAGCATTTGTGATGTAACCTTAATCTTCTTCTATAGCGCTTGTCTCATGTTACTTGGAGTCGGCACAAAATCTTCTTCTTTTTCTTTCATCTTTCTTCAAAATTTTCTAGGTGAAGGGATGGTCCATATTCTTCTCCTCTATTTTTGGTCCCTCTGTCGTTTTTAATTCTTCCCTGTCCTTTGACGTTAATTATTATTTTAGTTACAACATCACTATTCACAAACGTTTAATAGGAAGCAGTAGATGAGAGATGTAACTAATACAAAATGTTATACAATATTGTTATATCGTTGCTACGTGGAACAGCGCGTGCGCTCGTGCAGCTACACGCAATGTTGCATTGAGTCCTATTTACTATTCAAATACCAGGCTTATGTCTTTCCGGCTGATGCTTCGCTTATTCGTGTAACAATACTGAATCATTCTTCCATTACTTTGTACATGGTTAACGTGAATTCGTTTGAAGGTTGTTCAAATACTGCTCCTGGAAAATGAATAGCTAATTGATTCCATTTTCATAATTCTTTGTTGTAACACCTGTAGTGCGTTAATTTATGAGACATTTCCATACGATGTTATCTGCTTGTATGTAAAATAACGCAGTCGTTCATGAAAGCGATATTAATTCATCATTTAAATTCGTCGTGGTATGATTTTCTACCTGATTTACGCACTTAATTTAAATGTCATAATCATGCAAAAAACAGTGCAAAATCGTTTTCAGACATGACATTTACAAATTCATAAATCGATTTTGTTTTATGTTAGATGTCGAAAGAGGAATCCGTTGAATTGTATGAATAGCCAAGTTAACCAACCGTTAAAACCACTCATAAAATAATAATAAAAATGTTGATATAACTTTATATTTATTCCAATAACAGTTAAAATCATGAAAGTTAACAATGATGTAACAGCAGAAGCTTTCATAAATAACTAGATATTTGGCTTTATATCTAATCTTTATGGCTTGTTACACCACTTCCGGATTGTTAAATTCTGTTGCCTTTTCAAATGTTATTAATCTTGTGTATCTGTATAACACAAAACGGATACATAAGATTCATCTTAGATAGGCATTTTGTATAAAAAGAGTTATATTGTATTAGAGCTGAGTAACAATTTTGATGTGCAAAAAAGCATGCTCCGTCTATTCTGAGATTGAAATCCATTTGTGTCTTCTATCACCCCTTACTTGATTTCCTCAATCGTGTATCCTATTGGAGCTATTTACGATCCTTCTTCATCCATGTTCCAGACTGAAGCGGTCAAAAATCCGCGTGATCCTTGGCGACCACGACCAGACCATCACAACGGAGAGCGCGGCCATCATGCGCGCCGTCACCTCCATCGCACGACATCGCAGCTTCGATCCTGACTCATATAACAACGACATCGCACTCCTTAAACTGCGCAAGCCGGTCACCTTCTCCAGAATCATCAAGCCTGTATGTTTGCCGCCTTCCAGTAAGTTAAACTACAATATTTGAATATTTTCGACCTTAAAGATACGATTACCACCATGACGAGTCTACGTCGTCGCCGTCGTCGTCGTCTTACGATTAGTCTTTAGTTCTTTCCTTTGGCAGCATATTAAATTGTGTCTGATGATGTAATAGAAGACTACCCACCAGCTATCGTTCTTGTCTCTCTTTTCATTTAAATTATTTCCAGAGATTTGTGTCGATACTTTTGCGCCATCACATCTTCCAAGCCCATCGTGCTGTGCTGGCGCTGCCGCTGCGGCTGCAGAGAACCTCAATCGGCGTAAATATAGTAACCTTTGTGGAAACTTTATTTTGGAGCCGTTTGGGGTTGAAACCCTGGGGCCGTGGGGTCCCATGCTCGTAGACTGTTTAAGGAAACGCCTAGTTGACGCTTCCCGTGACCCAAGGGCTGGCTTTTACCTTGGCCAAATGCTAAGTGTTGCCATACAACGTGGCAACGCCGCCAGTCTCTTGGGCACATTACCAGCTGACAGCGTTGAGGAAGAGTTTTTGTTATGCCCTTTTATAGTTTGTTGTTGGTTTATTTAATAGTTTTTAATGAATAATGTATAAGTATAGTTAGTTTACTCTACTTAATAATTATTTTCAGATTATAATACAGTTTCCAAAATGTCGTTGATTTAGTTCCAATTTAAATTCTCACAGTTTCTTTAACCATAAAATTTAAATTGTTCCAGGCTTAGATCCATCTGGCAAAGAGGGTGTCGTGGTGGGTTGGGGCCGAACATCAGAGGGAGGACAGCTGCCTGCCATCGTGCAAGAGGTGCGAGTGCCCATCCTCTCGCTGAACCAGTGCCGGGGCATGAAGTACAGGTCCTCGCGAATTACCAACAACATGGTGAGTCATGATGGTGTTTTCGGCCAATGGCAAATTAGTTCATTTTAAATTATTACCATATGTTCAAAATTTTCGAAAAATGCTGTAAAGCTATGATGCAATAACTGCTGGAAACCGCATCATCTACTTAGCTTTTGCACAACTATGTTGGAATCGCCTTCCAGTCTTACCAGATGTATCTGAATACCAGTATTTTACAGCTTTCTGATCACCAAAACTCAGTTGCTGTGTAACACTTTGGTAAGACTGGTGGTCAGACTTTCGGGCTTTTGACTGCCCGAAACGACAGTCGAAGATCTATTATAACAGCTAGAACCAACGCTGCAACGGCTAACGTGCCTTCAACTGCTCAAAATCAAATGTAATATAATTAATAAGGAATAGAACATCATTTTCTACGTAAATACTCAGTATTCTCTAATCAATTATTTATATAATTTTTCTACAGTTATGTGCTGGCAGAGCATCAACAGATTCATGTCAGGGCGACAGTGGTGGTCCTCTTCTCTTACAACAGGGAGACAAATTTCAAATCGTGGGTGAGTATTCAAACTGTTTGATATGTGATGAGATATAATGTAAATAAAGTTTACAGAATATGAATTTAATTGGTGAGATGGAAGTCCATACAAAAGAGTCACAACGAAACATTGCATCAGAAATTCGAAAGATTTTAGGTACTCTTCGGTTTTGGCTTGTTCGGCTACGATTTTGCTATAGTGGTGCCATCTGTTGTATACTTAATTACTGCATAACGACACTGGTAAAGTGATGAATTGGCGCATGCTACAAAGATGGCGCTAGTGAATCAACAGTCAGCAAAACTTGATAATAAAATCTAATTATGTTTCTTCCAGGTATCGTTTCATGGGGTGTGGGTTGCGGACGACCAGGGTACCCAGGTGTCTATACAAGGATCACAAGATATCTGCCATGGCTTAAAGCTAACTTGAGGGATACCTGCCTTTGTGGCAACTAAGTTATGTCACCAAGACAACAATTTGGACAACAAATTGTTAGGCTATTTTTCTGAAAGTTGTAAGTTATTTAAATTGGTTTTGATTGAGTTTAGGTTCTTGGTAGATATGTAATACGTGGTAGATATGTACGTATTTGTAATTTTGTACATAAAAATCGAGAAAACTGAACAAAGAATTTACGAGATCGACAATATAATATGTAGTTTAATTGTCTTCAGTACGTTAGCTTAATTAACTAGGTAGATATATGTAAATATATATTTCAATGTAATAATTGTAGTGCCAAGTTAAAAATATGTTCAAATGTAATGAGTACCTAACATTTCATTTATGTTTTAGTGTCAAGAGCCAAATCTGAAATAATACTCGTAGTTTAGATATTCCAGATTTTAGTAGTTGGAAAATACGATAGAATTTAGCTGATGTATATTTTAAAACCATTAAAGGCTACTGCTCTACGAATAAAACAATAGATAGGCATATTGGACCTACAAACTACTAAATTAGAAGTAAAATTTTTCAAATTTCATAAAATATTTTAAACAGTCGAATTGTCTACGGCCAATTAAAGAAAACAATGTCACTAGGTTGGGTCCTTGTGCATACTCAGAAAAGTCGTGCTATGTAAATCCTTATCTTTTTTTGCTTTGGTAATTTATCGAGAGTTGTTATAACTTATGGTTACCATTAATTGGTGGTTTGAACTAAACTAGTTGGAAAATTCTCTTCTATATTTCGCCTTTCAGTCTTTATTAGGCTATTCATTAATAGTTATTTTTTAAATTAAATAATTAATATTTAATTCATCGCGTGCCACTCGATGGATTTTTTAAGATATCGCCTTGTGTGACAAAGTCATGACATTTAGTTTTATAACCGTTACTTTTTAATTAATTTTAATCCTCGTTTAACTTGTCGTAAGTTAAATTACTTCAGACAGGCCGGTGGTGCAGATTACCATTAGAATTTAAGACGTTGTTAACTGCCTAAGTGTTCATTACGTTTTTTGTACATAATATTAATTTATTCGCTATAGGAATTAATTTTCATCTTTTTCTAACAAATATTTCGTTTCTTTTTGTGCACTTATCAATTTTGCTCGAAACTTTCGCATGCACATTTAAACGTCGTTTAAATGGCAAGCCGTGGTTTTGTGACGTAACGTGGAATGTGCCAAGTTGACAGTGAAAGGATAAAATCGAAGGAGATGAATGTATTTTGTTCGTAAAAGAATTTATTTAGTTGTGTATTGACGACGTGTTGCCGCTACATTCGCTTTTGGCGTGGCGCCAAACCCCGATTAAGTGTTAAAAGTTTTCCTCAAATGCCTGATCAAAACAGTTTTATAAGAATAATAGTATAACAACGAAATCATTTCTTAAAAAACTCATACGCATGATTTCAGCAACGCCATCTACTTTACTACGCAGAACCTTCAGTTAACTTAATCATAGCTTAGCCGTGAAAACTCGCGATCTGCGGTGTAGATGTAGCACGTTTTAGATTTAATGCTAGCTTATAAATCAATGCTCTTTAGGCTACATCTGTGATCCCTATCACGATAAAATTGTTATCATAATAACAATAGTTATTTATTTTTAGATTTATTTAATAAATCCTTATCGTAGGACATTGTTTAAAGATAAATTATTACGTTTTAAATACAAATTATATTACTAATTATATTAACTTTGTTATAATGTGATTTTTGTTTTTTCAAAGATTTTTACTACCCTTAAATTGTTATAGAGGTGCTCTTATACATTATACAGATTAAAAAAATATTCTTTATGACTTTATTTTTATCATCAACCTTAAGTGTAGGGTTCGAGGTTTTATGACTGAGTCGTGATATTTATGTGATTGGATCGAGTTGTAAAAGGTGTATTAAGGAAAATCACAAGCCTTTTTGGGGATTCGTACCTACCTCAGAAAATAACATCAAAGTGCGCCAGCAGTATTTCCAATTTCACAGCGATATAATTTTACTAATTTGGTTTGAAATTTTGATTCCAAAGCGTCATCAGCATCATGAAGCTGCTTTAATCAAAATAACTACAAGGTAAAGAGATGAATCAAAGATACATTTGGATTTTTGGTTGAGCTGTAACGCATAAGGCTTTTTGGCAGCGATTTCTGGGAGATTGGCCTTATCTGGTAGGCAGATCTTTCTAGTTGTGGTCTAGTAGTACGGCCGTATTATAGATACGTGTCCACTACAATGGAATCTAATTACTTAGTATCCATGACACGGAGAAATCTTACCTATGTGCACCTACTTGGCAACAACTTCAAAAAGATCTAAGTCTTTTCGAGCTAGTGTTTGCTAAAATAGACGTAGCTTTTTAGAAGGTAAACCGCACTCATTGACATAATTAAGGCTCTTTAGATGTACGAAGTGCTAGTGAATGTGCAAAAAGACAGCGAGCCTTTGTGACGCGGTTGGAAAGTGACACTTTCGCCGCGACGCCAACCGGTCGCCGCCGAAACGAACACATCACTCCCATCTCCTTTATCACTCGCAATGACCTTCTTGATAGTGGATTTTATAATTAGCTTATAAAGGAGGGTAGCTAAGTACGTCATAATCCTTTTGTCTTATGATGGCCAGACTATAGAGAATACTGATTGCTACAGAAGAAACAGGAAACTTTTGATTGAATATCAACCGAAGTTCGATATCAGAAAGCAGTTCTACGCTCGTAATTTTTAGGATCCAATCTCCCTTTTACTGTTTCTTGGCAGAAGGCAAAGCCCATGACAGATACCAATATAAGAAGCATATTTTTTGAATGACAATATCATATTTTCCACAAACAAAGTATTTAATCTTCTGCTCTCAGGCATCCCAGATTTCAATTTTGAACAACAATATCATATTTTCCACAAACAAAGTATTTAATCCTCTGCTCTCAGGCATCCCGGATTTCAATTTCACTGACACTCCGATTTTTTTGGCATCAGATTTGTTTTCATACCGTGGCGCCAGTCCGTAATTAAATTCTCTTTCTTGCCCAATTCGTTTATGTAAAAAGTTGCTCCAGTAATAAATATAAATACCGTTAGGCTTTGAATTAGTAAATGCTCAGCTATCTACTCGATTTCAAGTGTAGAATATTTAAATGCGCATTAGTCGAACACACCTTTTTTTGGCAGACAAATGTCTTTTCTTGTTGATCCTTTTTCGCAGAAATTTTGAATCTGACCTGAATTAATTATTTCTCAGGAAAAATGCTGCAGAATTCTTTTTTCTTCATTGTCGCACAAACAGACAATCTGCAAAACATGTAGTCCATAAATACATAAATATCTCAAGAGTTGTAGAGTACTAGGAGAAAATAAGACCACTTTTTTCTCCTCGGAATTAATCCAGTCAATTATCACAGTACCATCAGTGCATGGCATCGACTTACAATTACAATGAAACGGTTGTCAGATTGTCATAAAATCCCATGGTAAACCGCACTTTGTGGTCTAATTCAAAAGCTAAGCGCGTATAATATTTTAAGAATTAGTCAGCTCTAACGTATCTTGACAAGAGCTTTGGTAAATTACCTTGTATCGTCATAGCCTGTAGGTATATTTGCGTGCGTTATACATCCTTGTAATAGAATCGACGTAAGCATTTTTTTGGAGTCTAACAAATTCAATTTACACTTATAATAAGATCTATCAAGGCACCTCATGATCAAACTATCAAAAGGTGACTGACCCAACTGTTCAGGATATTATGCGAGTACAATACTTTTACGGTAGTACTTCTAAACTACAGCGCTTGTTAAAAATAACTTATGTATGGCATTCTTAAGTTAGACCCGAACACAAGCTGTTCAAGATGCAGTTCCATAATTTTGTATCATCGCTCTGACATTGCACCTGATTTGTTTCCTATCGTGTAAAATGAGCATCAAGATGCTATTGGACTAGTGGGGTACGAATTGACGTATCCAAAACACGTCCGTTGTTTGACCGTGGCTGTGGACGCAACGCATCTCAGTGTGTGTCCGTAGTGAGCGCGCGCGACAAGTTCACCCACAATACCATGCGCCAGCCGAGCGCCAAAATCGAAAACTGAATTCGAATTTAGATTTTTTCTTTTTTTTGTTTATTTTTAAAACCAGAATCAGAATGTGGAAGTGTTTATTTATTTTAGTGGTTGTGACTTTCACTTGCTCTGAGGTTGGTAGCATTTTTTACTTTCGTTTAGATCTTGTTCATAAAATGTCCTGTGCCGTGCTTAATCCTTTGATATCATCAGACGCCGACCAATTAGCGGTCAAAATAATGTTCCATAAAACCGCCTTGTCCGACAAGCTCGTGGCGAAACTTAATTGATTGGCATTCACGTGATTTCTCGATTTTTATTCATAACTACATGATTAGCAAGATTTTAGCAATTCTAGACGCGACACCAAAATATATAAATAAAATACCTACAAAACCAGTTGCAAAATTGTTTGTTGACAACTGTAAAACTAATGGTTGAAGGCATGTTAGGCTGGTTTTTAATTTCCGATATTAAGATTACCGATATTCGTGGATTACTGTTATAATAATAGAGCAGTAACTAGGTGAAGTTATAAATTTACGTTTAAAAATAAACCGTTAGCTAAAAAACTAAAATAACTGAAACAAAACGAACGAAAGATTTTTCACGAACGGAACTCATGAAAAATGTTTATGGTCCTGAAAGCCACGGTTACAAAAATGGCCAAATCTAGAATATTTGACGAAAATTCACATGAACACAAGAAGTCAGTAGGTATTAGGTACTTAGTAAGAGGCACAATGCACACGCAACTGAAAGTTTTGTGCAAGTTGGAGAGTTTATTTGTTTTTCTTTTAACACTAGAAATGAACTTATTATCATAGGGTCTTGGTCTATGTCTCTGTCTAGAAAGATGGACAGGTATACTCAATGATTGCCAACGAGCACTGGGCCCGCGTGGTGTACTACAACCCATTCCTTCTCACAGAAAAGAGGCCTGAGTTCCATCAATGGGAATATTAGAGCCATTAGGCCTAATTTGTTTCCCAAATAGTTTTTTTTACACTTGTCAGAGGCCAACTACTTGTAGGTTATAATATCTGATGGTAATGCCTATTGTATGACCACATCGTGCTTTTCAATTTAAATCTTGATCTAACTCTTACTTAGAAACCGGGCCATACAAAAGGCTAATGACTAGATATTGCTGTCATCAGTAATATGCAATCATCTTACTGGTGACGAAGATGATGAAGATGATTGCATCTTACTGATGACAGCAAAATTTAATCAACATCGGACCATAAACCATTCATCAACGACATCGTTTGTAAAGCACCTAAATGGATCACTTACGAGTTGATTTCAAATTGAGCTATGGAGAATACAGTACCAGCGGCAATAATAACCATACCAAAGACTCCTGCGCAAGCCCGTGCAAATATAATATGGCGCTCCAGACCAAACCATGTCCCATATGTTGGAGTGCCCAAAGTGTAAGAACACCTGCACTTCTATAGGGACTTAAAAAAGGCCACTGATGCCGCCATTGGCCACCCACTGGGCCCAACTCGTTACACATAAAATATACAAGGTGTAACCCTATACGAAGCCGTCAACCAAGCATTCTGTACATCAAACTGAGTAACTCGGCGCAAAAATCATTGCTGAGAAACGACTTTTTTTTTGGTGAGAAAAGTCACGGTTGATATTGGTTGTTGGATGGTTGGTGTTTGGTGGAGTCGTGGAGGTATTTAATGTAAAGTTATAACATTTAAAACTTGTATTTCTTTTTTATGTGTGAAAATGTTGAAACTTTGACCATCGATATCTCCGTAACTATGTAGAAGGCTCCCAGGTATGGATCAGTACAAAAAAAATTGCAATGATGGAAATAACTTGTATTTTTCGTTAATTACCATCGACTCGCAAAGAAGCAGAGGAAATAATAACTGTTGACGAACGGTAAGTTAAAGAATCGGGGTCAACACGCACAATGATCTTCCTGAAATAACGATTTATGAACATGCGGCCGAAATTATGATAGTGTTAAGTCGTTTCGACAATACTTACTTATTTGGAATTCCCTTGTTTCTAGTCTTTAATACTGACCCTTTATGTGTGTTATGTATGTTTGTCACAGGGCGATGTGGTCCGAGACGCAAGGGATATGTACATGACGAAGAACATCTTCGGCGGCATGTGGGGCAACCGACCGCCCCTGATGGAAGCAAACCTGCCGAGAACCACGTGCTCTTGCAGTTAGTATTATCCTTTTTATAGACCTACAACTACAATCTACCTCTTGACGAAGTCTGTTTTTCTGATACCTTTATGGACTACCTACCAGTGGCGAAGATTCCATACAACTCGATTCCTACCGGCTTCCCTTTGAAAAATGGCTCAGTCAGTATTCTACAGAAAAATAATATAAACACATTAAAGATATGTACTTCGGCTTACCTCTTACCAAAATTGGCCCTTCGGTACTGCTACCTACTACTTCTTTTTGAATCTTAATTATTATCGGTCTCAAGAAGTCAGATTTCGTATCTGTTTTATTTTTGTATCAGTAGTATTTTTGTGCGAGAGCACTCGTTGTTTTTCATTCATGCAATTTGTTTAAGTAATTTATTAAACAAGTATTACTTTTTGGGTGTTTCAGTGGGTATAACGTACCTAAATAGACGCAGAAAGTTCAAAATGAAAGTTTAACTTCCGTAGAAATTAGCAAAATATTTTTATTAGATTTGTCGCCATGTTTAAGTTAAAATATTAAGTTGTCAATCTGCGACTGTTAAACAAAGAAAAACGTATAAAGTACAAGTTAATGCTTAGATTATGGAAAATGCTTGCTGGTACAAAAACTGAAATTGGAAAAAGTCTGAAAAAAAAAGACTGTTCTCTCTTTTTTTTCTCAATAATTTTAATGCATGCAAAAGTTATCAAGTTTCTAGACATCAAATTAGGTGGCTGTTGTAAATAATCCTAGTGTACCAAACAAAAGATAATATAATTAGCGTTATTCGCGAACTCCGTCGGTTTTATATGACCATAAACGAGAGAGCTTAGTGTTCTCGAATTTGAGAAAGGATTCGTTATCTAGGATATATCTAGCGTTAAGGTATTCAAAATGCTCTGTTTCAGAAAATTCTGAAGGAAATCTTAAACTTTTTTTTTACTATGAGGCCTCCATTTTTAAAAAGTCCTATGATTTAAAGGAACAGATGATCCAAATCCTATCTAATCTTCTAGGTTTTTCCATTAAGAAATACTCAGTAGCCGCCCGGAGTCTGGATTTCTGCCAGCTTGGTGACTATAGGCTCGCCCCCTATTAAATTACCAACCTAACAGGCGTGATGTTATGTTATGCTGTTATGTCTACATCTACATAACATAAAAGGAGATTAGATCATCTGATCGAAAGATTCCCTTGTCTGTGATTCCAGAATGCGGCGAAAGGAACGAGGTATCCCGTATCGTGGGGGGCGAAGAGGCTGGCGTCAACGAGTTCCCCTGGATGGCGCGTCTGTCGTACTTCAAGCGGTTCTACTGCGGAGGCATGCTCATCAATGACAAATATGTGCTTACTGCTGCGCATTGTGTTAAAGGGTGAGCAGATTTTGTTGTTGGAAGTTTTAAGCTATAAGTTAATGGTTTGTCCCCAATCATAGATTGATTTCATAACTGGCGAAAAGTGGATGTGGCTTCGGCGTTGGTTTCGTTTTATTTTTACGAAGAAAAGTCTTGAATCCATCTTTTGTATTTGGTCTACTGGACTGAATTGAAGTTTTTATTATTCAATGAATAGACTGTCTATGCCATCGACCTATTATGTCAAACCATATATACAGGGTGTAAACAGACCCTACACATATCTGTCAACCAAGCATTCTGTACATCAAACTAAGTAACTTTACGCAAAAATTATTGGTGGGAATCGACCTTTAGTTCGGGGTGAAAAATCACGTGATACGGTAGGACTCGATGGAAAACACTCAAAGCATTGTGCTGATGGATGGATTGAATAGTATGAGGGTCATGGAGGTGTGTAAAGTAAAAATCTTACATTAAAAACATGTATTAAAAAAAAACTTGTGTAAAAGTTGGAACTGACCCCCAATATCTCCGTAACTAGAAGGTATGGTCTAGAACAAAACAATGATCGCAAAGATGGGGAGCACAAGTGCCTTTCTTTTATGTTAAGGGTCTATTTACACCCTTTATTGAAAACATCCAATGAAAGAAAACTGTAAACATAGCTGTTCCAAGTCTACTAATGTTCATATGAACTGAATTGAATTGAAGTTTTTATTATTCAATGAATAGACCGTCTACACGGCACAAAAGTGGGATCATCCTGGCCACATTCGTTCGCATGCAAACTAAAACAAACTTTTCTACCTTTATTTTATTTTCGCAAAGTTATTATCAACATTCAAATCAAAATAAATAGTGTCCTAAAAAGGAATTTTAAATGGAATTATTATTCAGATCTTAAGTGTCATTATTTTAGAAATAATGGGTATTTTTCCATAATTCTACTTTTCTATGAGCCTAGCTGTTTATAGAAATAAATCATTTTTATGTGCGATGTGACTTAAGATGGCACAGAAGCGAGAACATGTTTGTTTAACCAAGCACTTGACAGGATGTTGACTCGCAACACACCTACCTTATATTTTATAGGTAATGTACCTACCTATGTACAATAAAATATCCGAATTTCTACTTATCTAGTATCTGCTAACCATTGTAAAGGCTCTCTACAATTAAGGCTAATCGAAGCTGGGTGACGTAAATATTAGTTAAAAATAATTATTTTAAAGGCTATTGACATTATTTAGATGTAGGTTAATGACAATATAACGATGATGAATAATACTAGGAAAAATCATCATTAAAACACGGTGTCATTACAATTTGATTTCTGTGTTTGTGTGCGGACAGCAATCAAATCAGTTTAATACTAATAAAAATGCAAATTCAATAATGTATTTCCGAAATTCTGACTGCTCTCAATATGCTTTATGACCATTACAAGCGAATCAAACTGCAGATGACATCGTTAATCATCGTATATACGAGTCCGATAACCTAAGAATTAGCAAACAAGTCCAAAATAAATTCGCGGTACAAAATTGTGAATACCAATCAGTATCGATAAGTACGTTCACCTTGAAACCGGCCCAGGAGCAGGCTCCAAACTTAAAGTTCATTATCCCCGACAAATGACCATTTTAGGCGCTTTGTGATCGCTTTTTGTTTTGGTCGACAGCTTAATCTCAGGTACAGAACTCATTTTCGGACACACGGTCGTAAATGCACTATATCGTAGGGTTCAAAAGGTGTCCAGCTCCTTACGTCTCGGCCTATGAATGCATTGTTTAACAGTAGCGGGGACTAATGTACGCAAGTGAAAGCGTAAATGAGGGACATTAATAGTATTCATGACTGTGGCCCGCCAAAACACAGAGTGTCACTTTCGCTGAATGGCGACACAAACTTGACTTGGTTAGTGTCGCGAGGAATAATTGACGTTGAAAATAAAACGATCAATTACACAATAGATGCCCACCGAGTGAATTTATTATCTGTCACGGTAACAGAAACAACTGTTTTATTGTGTATTGTGTATTTCCAATCCGTTGGGAAAGTTAATGAAAACACTTTTTTAGTGGTGTTAGAAAAGGTAATCACGATGGACAAGACTGAGTCAGAATAAAGTCGACCGTCCACTG
Organism: Noctua comes; assembly: GCA_963082995.1. NCBI lineage: Eukaryota > Metazoa > Arthropoda > Insecta > Lepidoptera > Noctuidae > Noctua > Noctua comes. The sequence continues at coordinate 12,901,342 of OY720270.1, forward strand.
CTATGCATAATGTGCACGGAGAGGTTCACCACGTTAGCTACGCGGTTCATTTGTTTGCAAGCCCCGCATTCGTGCGCAGCATATCCGCGGGCTGCAGTGGACCATCCTGCCTAAACTTTCATACAAAAGCGGAGCTGCACGTGCATAGCTCAGCCGAGGGCTGTATAGCCACGCCTTAAGTATTTAGAGAATAATGTAAAATGCACAATATTAAATATCAATGCTAATATCGACAAAGCTGCGGCGCATGAGATGCATTCGAAATACCTCATCGTAAATATTTCATGAGTGAGGTTTTTAATGTTGGGTTTAGTGAGTCATCCTTGTTTTTAGATTAAAAACTTAGGAGCAACTAATTTACGAGTTTGTTTTTATGAGCTGCGGTTGCGATTATCTAGATTTGAACCAGTTTTTTTTTCGTTGAGAATTTCGATCAATGATTTTTGAAGTTCGACGTAGTAAGACTTGTTTATCATGACATGTTTATCGACAGTTATAACGTGACTAAACTATAGTAGTCAGAACAAGGAAAACTGGCACACATGAGCAAGGATTCTGCTAGTTGCTGCGGTATCTATCTTATGAAACGGTGCAACTCTTCCAATGATGAGGTGGCTTTTCAATAAAGCATCATTGTCTAACATCATAGGCCAATAACACTATGTAGTTCTCTAATCCTTAGCCTGCAAATTCATAGCAGATGCACGAAAGGGCGTTATTCGAGTACCGAGTTCAACTAAACTCTTCGGTACGACCCCGCCACTCCCGGATTACGGTCTACATTCCTTTTGATTACTTACAGTATCTATACTCATCTAACACCATACCATATGTTCCAGGTTCATGTGGTTCATGATCAAGGTGACCTTCGGGGAGCACAACCGCTGCAACGCCACCACGCGGCCGGAGACCCGCTTTGTGCTCCGCGCCATTGCCAACAAGTTCACACTCACCAACTTCGATAACGACATAGCTCTACTCAGACTGAACGAGAGAGTGCCCATCTCGGAGACCATCAAGCCTATCTGTTTGCCAACTAATAATAGTAAGTACACTAACTTGTACCTATGTATAGATACTTGTTATAATTATTGTCCAGATGATAGTTCCAGTAGTTCACATAAACACGCATGTAGGGGATTCCCTGGAGTTAAATTGGCTCTTCAGCAACAAAGCCTTTACCAACTATTTGTTTTGGTGTGGTGTTATAGCTATGCCATCAACCTATTATGTCAAACCTAGAATATTGAAAACATCCAGTGAAAAAAAACTGTAAACATAGCTGTTCCAAGTCTACTAATGTTCATCTCCTGGGTATTCAATCTTTTTGGCACCTCTTCTCATACTTCACCACAATTTGTTTGTTCTTATATGGAGTCTTATGAATGAGTGGTCCCACGTGTCAACAGAGGACTTGTACGTGGGCGTTAAGGCTGTCGCATCGGGCTGGGGTACCCTCACTGAGGAAGGGAAGGTGTCGTGCACGCTGCAGGAGGTGGAGGTACCAGTCATCAGCAACCAGGATTGCCGCAACACCAAGTACACCTCTTCGATGATCACCGATAATATGCTTTGCGCCGGATATCCGAAGATTGGACAGAAGGACTCTTGTCAGGTGTGGTGACTGTTATAAATACCTCCCTTGTACTTCTTTTAAAACAACCCCTTTGCCAAAAGCATTATGTTTATTGGTACAAAACGCAGAATAAATAATTGTACAGCAGTATGGATCCAATTGTCGTTAGGTGTTAGGTCATTCAACAATGGAGAAACTACATCTTGGACTTCGTCCGTTTGATATTTAGAATATTTCTACCTTTTGGAAGACTTTAGGTGGGATTAAAAAATTTTAGGTATGGATTGAGTTGACTAACCCTTCGTGCATCATTGGACCTTTGCCGTTTTCAGCTTTCAAAAAATAAAAGTCAGCCAAGAGAGAGTTTAGGCATTCTTGAGAGATTTTTTTGCCAACTTCTTGGATACCTTAATTTGTTTTGCTAATGGTTCTAACTATTTTTCATAGTCATCACTTTCCATTTGAAGCTTTCTACTATCACAGTCAAACCAACAAAAAATAATTACTGGTACTGTGCTATAGCGGTAAACTAATGATGAATGGTATTTGAAATTCGCCTTAGCAGTAAAACTTTGTTGTACGAGGGCAGGGTCTCTTTCGCACTCGTGGACTTCCCGATCACTGCCAGTGAGGTCCAGTACAGAGGGCGGGTGATGCGTCACAAGAGAACTTTCTGCGCTAGCTGCTATAGCTTTCTGCACACCTAGTGCATCGCTACAGAATTGTTTCCATAGGAATTTACCTCAGTAACGTTAGATCGAACCAAAATTGCGACGATGTAATAAGCACCGGAAAGCCGCAGTAGCGCAGTTTCGCACTTGCATAGGACACCCGAATAGACAGCGAGTGGCTCAGCCTTGACTTTGTGTGGATTTATGTGGTAGAAAAAACAGTTAAGTTAGTGGAGTTAATTAAGTTCTTTTGAACGCAAAATAATCTTACTTGCAAAGACCTAAAGGAAAACGTTTGACCAAGAAATTAACATTTTGTTTCAGGGCGACAGTGGTGGTCCACTGATAGCTGAGAGAAAGCACGACAAACGCTACGAACTGATCGGTAATGACCACAGATTTATTCTAATGTATGCCTAATGTGCTGTACCGTTGGGCCAGCCTAGTAAAGACAATGCTCTGATGTAACAGTTTTGCGTCACATATGCTGCGCAGACATAGAAATGGCAGTAAATAAGCGTTAAAAAACCTACGGACGGTTATCCTATTAAATACGTAAATAGTCATTGGCACCCCGAATTCCTAGACTATTTTAATTAAAGTGTAGTTTCACCAAAAATACTGAAAGTAGAAGTACTCATTAATCATACCTACCATTGTGTCTTGTTTTCTGGCGAAAACATATTCAAACAAAGCTGTTAATATATTCACTGCTAATGTTTTATGTATTTTAATTTTAGCATAATTCAAAATACGCTTTCTAATGGCTAAGTTTTTTTACAGGTGTTGTGTCATGGGGCAATGGTTGCGCAAGAGCAGGTTACCCAGGTGTCTACACACGTGTCACTCACTACCTTGACTGGATTCGTGAGAACACGCAAGATGGTTGCTACTGCACCGATTAGGCGATAAAGACCCATCAGTGTCCCTATTATCACTGGTGTCAAAATAATATGCATTTATTTCCTGCGATTTTAGGGTAGGATAGCGCCATCTATGTTGAATCTGATGAAAGTACGTGTAATGTCGTAACGGTATCACGGTAGCTGGCGTTTTAGTTAAGATAAGTAATATTATCGTGTAGCCTTAATACTTTAGTGAGTTTTTGTATTGTAAGTAATTTATAACCAAATATTTGGAGGAAATATTTAGACTCGTATGTATTGAAAAAATAAGTGTACGAAAAGATAATATTTATTTTAACTTATTGTGTCGATAACTTCTTTTGAAATAAATGTACAAAAATATCGATTAGTAGATTTATAGGGTTCTATTATTCTTGTCTAGGAAACTATCATGGTTATGACTATGTCATAAAGTATTGCCATATATTTAATTATAGGTACACCTGTAGGTGAAACTATTCATAAGCTGTCTTATATTATAACTTTGTACGAATTTTGAGCCAATAAAGTACCTCGAATCAATATTTTTTTGTTTTATTCTTCCAATCGTCAGTTCAGTGGAAATGTAGCTTAGCAAAGACGGCGCCTATTCCTAAAACAGCAGAGATGCTTATCGGCGCATGAGAACAAATGCGCAGGCGCAAGTTTCAAACGTCCGGTGACCCGTGGTTTTTGATTCTGCACAGAGTCAAAAACCACGTGGATTAGTGATTTGATCCGTACACACTAATCTCCGAAACCAACCGACCGAATTGAATGAAATTTTGTATATAACTATTGTAGTTTCCAGCTCAAAAGGTTTTGACCCGATATGGCACCATACGAAGCAGGGTCACTTGTAATATCTAAAACAATTGAAACTACTCAGTTTACTCCAGTAAATAAGCAATTAATTAGAATATGCTCTTATATTTATAACCGGAGAGTATTATCTGCTTCCCTGGATAGCGTTTGTACTTTGTGGAATACGAGAATGCCTTTGTTTCGATCGATACTTGGGCTGCAAGAGTTGCATCAGCGGTGTCAGATTGACTGTATCGGTACATCAAGGTATTTTCTTCTTCTTCTTTAAAAAAACGTTGCTCCACACTAGGAATTTCTCCTGTATCGTTGGTTATAAACATTTAAACTCACACACACAAACAGCCACCCGGAACAACTACCTGTAGGCCATATAATAAGAACCTGACCAGCTTTCTCGACGCAAACAATATCTTAGCGAATAACCAATATGGTTTCAGAAATGGAGTTAGCACCGAAGACGCAGTCCTGGATTTGTCTAGTCACGTGGCTAGGACTCTTGATCGAAAACACAAGAGCCTGGGAATTTTCCTCGATCTGTCAAAAGCATTTGACACCGTTTCTGCCCGAGCCCTATTAAATAAAATGGAAAGCATTGGAATACGTGGACACCCTTTGAAAATTTTCGCAGATTATCTCAGCGATCGTACCCAAATAGTGAAAATTGGCCCACACGAAAGTGATGAGCTTCCGATCACATACGGCGTTCCGCAAGGCAGCATACTGGGGCCTACTCTCTTTCTCATTTACATTAATGAGCTCTGTAAACTGCCTCTCGAAAATTGCAAGATATTTACGTACGCTGATGACACTGCCCTTGTTGTAAATGGTTATGACTGGCCCCAGACATACCATAACGCCGAGGCTGCGCTGTCCACCGTAATGAAATGTCTGGCTGATAACTTGCTCACTTTAAATGTTGATAAATCGGTTTATGTTCCCTTTGCCATTCGGTCGGATTTTTGTCCCTCAAATTCCCTTACCCTAAAAGCGCACGCTTGCGGATCCTTAACGCAGTGTAGCTGCCTCTTCCTCACCAAATCCACTTGTGTAAGGTATCTAGGTGTACTCATTGATCAGCATCTCAACTGGCACCCCCATATAGACAAAGTCACGTCCCGCATACGTAAGCTAATATATGTTTTCAAGAAGCTACGAAACTCTGCTGATTATGAAACGCTAAAATTAGTATATTTTGCCCTTTGCCGATCTGTCCTAACGTACTGCTTGCCCGTCTGGGGTGGAGCCACCCAAAATGTATTTATCCGCATTGAGAGAGCCCAGAGAGCTGTCCTTAAAGTAATGCTCTCTCTTCCACGTAGGTACCCCACTGTGAAGCTCTACTCCGAATGCAAGGTACTTACAGTCCGGCAACTTTATGTGCTCCTGTCGACCCTGCGCAAACACTCTGCCCGCCCTCCTAAGGAACCGACTGGCAGGCTTAAGCATAATGTCTTCTCCCACGAACGCCACAGAACTGCCTTTGCTAAACGCCAATTCTACGTTAGTAGCATTAATATGTACAACCTCTTAAATAAAAAGATCAAAATTTATTCGTGCCCTAAATATAAATGTAAAAACTTACTTAGAGATTATCTCCAAACACTAAGTCATGCTGACACTGAGGGTCTTCTGCTGGGTAATTTACAATGATAATGATCAATTTAATATAAGTCTAAATCTAACCATCAACATTCTTTCTCACTACACAAACCCTACACCTACACACCACATTCGCCCACACACATCCTACACTTACTCACTACACACACCCTACATTTATTCCTCTCACCACACAGTTTGACGTTTTTTATTTTATTTTGTGTATTCTTTACTTAGATTAACTGTATCCTGTTTTTCTTTTACACCATTTGCTTATTGTTGTAACGTCCCGTTTTAATAATTATACAATTGCTTTGTTTGTTACGGAGAATCACTGACTCCTAAGACACAGGCACATACACCTAGTTTAGGAGTCAGAGTATTAACTTTATTGTGTCCTAGTTATAAGCTTTATACGCTCTTAGTCTGTAGATACTGTACTGTGATGGCTTTTGGTGAAATAAAGAATTTATTATTTATTTTATACAAATATTTTTTCCGTACGGGGATCGAATCCACGACGCGCAGCAACCAGTCACTAAGCCAATGCGCCAACCGTGTCGTCAAATCTTTATGAAAACCCTGCTATGGTAGTCCCACTCTAGGACGAGACCTGGAAACCCATCTTTCTGCGGCGAGGTGTAAGGCAGGGAGTCGTTATTGCTCTGAAATTGTTCGCCACTGCACTGGAGGAGGTTTTGAAGGGTGTACTGGAGAGTGCTTTATAAGGATCTTTTTATTTAAATGTAAGTATTTTTTTTAAATAATCAATAAGTCGAAACAGAGACATGGTAGGGATGAGGATACAGATTATTAAGAATAAAAATATTAAAATTTGCTCTATTTTTATTTGACATGAATATGTTTGTATGTGATAAACGCCTATAGCCTTTTCTCTTACGACATAAGTCTTAGAGCAGAGAGCAGTCTTCTTACAGGGAGTATTGAATCATGGGTGCTCACAATAGAAGGGCTCAAAGTTACCCAACTTTTTTTAACCCACAACACACTAATTCAAGATTTATGACAGAAGATCGACGTAAAATACAAGCATGATCTAGGTATTAATATTGTAAGCTTGCGATAAAAGTGGCTGTGAGCAAATAATGGTACACAATTCAGTTTGTTTTATTTAGTAGCTAACCAAGTAGGCTTCAAAGCTTGGTCGGGTTTTTGTTTTCAGTGATTCTCGTTCTAAAATTTCATTCAAACTTACTTATTCAAACCCAAAGGTGTCTATCCTTTCCACACTCGATATCAAGAGCCGATTGTCTACAGTTTGCTTGACATATTTCGGCCACATAATGCGAAGGCGAGATAGCAGCCTTGAAAAGCTGGTCATTGTTGGCAATACCGAAGGCAAGAGAGCTCGAGGCCGGTCGCCAACACAATGGTCCGACCAAGTAAAAGAGGCTATGTCCTCAAGTAAATTTCAGCAGGTGGTTATGGCAACTTTGGACCGGAGTCGATGAAGGTAGATAGTTCGTTTAAAGGGGTCCAGAGACCACGATCCTCAGTAATGAGGGACCGATTGAAGAAGAAGATTCAAACCCAAATATTTCATTGTACCTTCTTCAGTCAAGACGTTTCAGCGGTCAGCATAAATTACTTTCACTCTGAGTCCACATATTAGGTCAAGAACCGACCACACCAGGTCAGAAGATCGGTGTGCTATCCTAGCGTAGCTAAATCAATATTAAGACTACGGTTATACCGCTCTGAGTATGTGTTTAAAGATGTTATGTTTGCTAAAATGTCTGTCAAGTAGTAGTTCAACAAAAATTTCGCTCAAGGAGGTCATTCCAAAAATATATCAAAACATCATCTGCCTAGCGTTTTCCCAACTATGTTGGGGTCGTCTTCGGTCTAACCGGATGCAGCTGAATACCAGTATTTTACTTGGAGTGACTGCCTATCTGACCTCCACAACCCAGTTAGTACTGGGTAATACGATACCCCTTGGTAAGACTGGTTGTCAGACTGTCCACTGTCTACCTGTAACGACTGTCAAAGAGCTACAAAATGACTGGCACGAAATGAAGTACGGAAGATACTCGGTATGAATGGGTGGTCACCCATCCACGGACCAGACTAGGCTACCGCGGCTTAACCTACTGAAGATCGACCCGAGCGGCTGTTATTAGTTAGCCACGAGCTCCTCAAAATATTTCAAAACAAACCACCTAAATGAAAATAGCTAAAATGCTACTCCGCCAAGAAAACAAGACCATGAGCCGTGATTTATGGGATTAGAGCGTTGATGTCTTTTGTTAGACAAAAGTTTGCGGTGGTATACCTATCATATGAAGGACTTTTGAGATGCGTCAAACTTTAGAAGCAATCAAGTCTTCATGAGTAATGTTTCTTTGATTACTATCGTACATCAAAAATGACTCCCCCGTTGGTCTCGTAGTCGTAAGCGCAACTGCTGAGCGTGGTATCCCTGGGTTCGATTCCTGGATCGGGCAAAAAGTGCTGTTGAGTTTTTCCATTAGAAATTTCTCAGTAGTAGTCTGGAGTTTGGCAGTTGGCGATGATACCCCCGTGCCTCGGAAAGCACGTTAGGCCATTGGCCCTGTGCCTCATCTCTCTCCGGTCTTGTCGAATTGCCGTCCCATCGGACTATGAGAGTAGAGGAACAGAGAGTGATCCTGAGTCTGAACACACTCTTGTATACTATAATATTTCCGCGTCGATGGCTAATCTATGATAAGATTGGCCGCCGTGACCGAAAACGGTCAGGAGGACTCATATCAAAAATTATCTGTGTAATTAAATTGTATCCATTTATCACCTTTTTGGCAGAATTTACATAGGTATGCATGTCATGTTCTGGTTTCTCTGAAAAAGCACATAAAATGGTCTTATCAGTGATGGTGTAAGATGCAAGACCTTATTGCCTTGTGTCAACGCCCAGCAGCTTGCAACATTTACGCTTTTAAACAAATAATTAGGCAGCGTAATTTATTCGGGGGTCATTTAATTTCGTCGCCGTAATTAAGATTCGGCATTTTTTAAAGGTCCACATAATCGTATGCAATAATATCGATGCAAAGGGAATTGATTGGTCTGTGTTGCGACATAATTGCGTTCAAAAATTATGCAGGTAATTACAACCTTGTCGTGCAGTATATAAGACTCAAAACGACCATAAGTTTAACGTCTACCGCTCCGCGATGTGAATGACCGCGGAGGTCATTGCCAAATAAAGCGCTCATTCGCACAGCCCTCGGAACGCTAAAATGACGCATCTCATCTTTAGAATATTGACCAGAAAGTCAAATGTGTTACAACAATTTTACGGAAGACTCGCTACTCCAACATGGCTAGCGGGGAGTAACGGACAACTGTCCAAAACATTTGCACGAGCTTAAAAATTGAATTGTTGATTTAATTTCGGATGCGTCGTTGCAACATTTTAAAGTCTCTGGACCCATAAAGTGCGTCGAGATCGAAGACATGACTTAGTGTATCAAAAACATTGAACCCTAAGCACATGCTACTTTCTAAAGAGAGTTCAATATTTAAGTCACGGAATTAAGACGTGTGTTTTGTTAAAATTAATAAAATAAGTGTAACAATGTGGTGGTGTTACATGTTCTGTTTTCTATGTGCGTTGTCCAGCAGTTCTCCGCTCAGTCTAAATAAGGTGGGTTGAATAACAGTAGTTGACAATATTTATCTTCGAATTCCAAACGGTGTCACCCCCCACGCTATAGTGAGCGACTTTTTTGTAAATATGTAACAGATTGATGGCTCGAATGTCGTGATTTACATAATGTACCTGCTGACATGCGCGGTTACGCATGCTAAGTAGTAATAAAATGATTCATTCTAAATAAATCTGCGTATAAATATGTATTATTTATTGCGGAAGGTTCAGAACTTGCTACAGACAGAATCAGCTGTTTGTGCGTATTCGGCCTATCAGAATTGTTTCTGAATACGGGTTGTGTCATAAAATAACCAGTAACAACTTATTTACTCATAAAGTGACCTAAAAATCTTGTTAGTTTCGTTCATCTTTTTTGAACCTGACTATATTATATTCCATACAGCTTCTCTATCTTAACCTGAATTCCATCCAATACGTATTCGGGTGCGTAAGCCTCGATGATTCCCGATAGACAGAGACACAATTTTATTTTCATATTCCCATCAGCCCGCGCTGGAGGACAGCGACACAGTTTTAAACATGAGTATTCTCCATCAGTGATGTCTAAGGAGAATAATTTTAAAAAGTTGTGTCTATTTAAAAAAAAATCGTTTCTCTGTCCACCAGTGGTAGACAAGGAGATGGTAGACATTAGGAATCGTCGCGTGAGCTTATCTGTATAATCGTCGCGTAAGCTTATCTGTATAAACATGCCCTCGTAGCCCTAGAAATAAAGTAACTTCAGTTATACGTACATTAATTTCAGCAACAGCTAACTGAAGACGGTCTTTTTAATTACGTAATTTAATGTTTGTTTTATTTTGACAATAGGATGACATCAAGATTTCTGAAGATTCTTTCCACGGACCAGGACACATTGTTAAAAGAGAGCTACTGCCATGTGAAGATTGTGGTAAGTTTGTTACTTCATTTTTTTTTTCTCGGGATCGAAAATTCATTCTCATCAAAATCAAAATATTTTATTTCACATAGGCCTCGATGGGCCGAGGGGCCTCGATGGGGTTATAAAACGTCGACAAAAAGGTGCACGGTTCGGGTTGGTCGTTTCCTATGGAGAATTCGCCTTTCGGAGAATTTACCTTTTTATTTGTTCAGAAATAGGTTATACCCTTTCAAGCTTCTATAACTTAGTTCAGCTTATACGAGTAGCTCTAGCATCCAATGTACCGAAAGCGACCATAATACAAAACTTGGAAGGTAATTTTCTTATTACCAGTCGAAAAAAAACACGAATATCTTGCCTTCCTAGTTTTAAAAAGTACTTACTCCATGAAGTTCTATTAATTATAAATAAAATCGGAAAAGCATTTTAGTTTTTCTAGAAACGTTTTTAAATACCACAAGCAGGAACCTACGGACTTTTTGCTAATACTGGATCGAATACCCGTGCTATTATCACATTATTTCATTTTGAAAACCTAAAGGCCGTCCTATATGGACATAAAAGAAAATGTCTAATTTCATGGTGTTTCAGTACACAGTGAGAGTACATTACCCTGCGTCTTCTGTTTCCTATTGATAATACAATTTTTTTAATCATCACAATAGCGTATATAAAAACTTTTACAGAAAAGAGCCTACGTGGGCTCAAGTGGTTAAATTATTTTATGATATTTTACCGAAGTAGTTTGGCTAATCATAATAATCAAAGACTTTTATCTTCTATCTGTAATATCAAATTATTTTCCTCATTTTGTAGCCAGACGCCTAAATCACAGTTATTTTTATATAGATTTCTAGACATGATACTTTGCTATGACCAATGTTATATGAAAATTAAAAAGAAAATAGCATCAACGGCTTACAAGCACGGTTTTTTGCCAAAATAAGCACATTTATTTATTTATTTGGTTAACCAACAATTGTTTGCACAATACATTCATAAGACAATATTTACTGCTACATTTATAAGTGCAACAATTAATTACAGGTTAACACCACATGCACTATATGTGGTTGTATATATTATTAAGACAACAACAATGCATTGCTAATGCTTAAAAACAAAAAAAAAAAAAAACATAAATCTAGGTTCATCAATAAATAAAATCACATTACAATATACATCAGATAAAATTAAAAACACGGATTGATAGAAAAAAAATTAATAATAAATTAAAATGAATAATAATAACACACAGCAAATTATTAAAATTAAGTAGGTAAATCACAGCACAAAATTAAAGTAATGGATCACAGTCACATCCAAGCATCTGTCAGTTAAATGTCAAGAATCTCTTAAACAATCATACAAGTGTTTGCTTAAAACCAGGTTAGGTTGTTGTTATTTTTTATCAATATTAAAACATAAATACTGCAGGGTCCATTCAAGCGTCAAGTACCATTTTCGTATCTGAGCGAAAAATATTAAAGTAAATATTCCAAAGTGTACATTACTGTCTCAAGAGAGTACTTCACACTGAGATACTTACTTGCAAATGAGGTGTAAACCTTTTTACCGCAAGTTCAATGGACGGTGAACCGATGTACAGATGTGTTCCGAGAGTACCTCATCACTTACTGCCAGATGGTACTGTGGTCAAAGCCGAAGTTTTTTTGCAACATAAGAATAGTGTTATGTGACACAAAAAGTGCGTGCCAATTTTGTGAATGATTTTCCATCAATTAGAATTAGGCCATATTCAAGTTAAACAAACCGAATTATGCGGACGAAACAAAGGATCGATTTATTTTTGTCGACAGTTGTTGCAGTTGTATGTAGTTTTATACTACCTAAATGAAATTCTCATAATATTGACAAACAACAGTAGAACCACGTTAAAATATGTCACCGTTACGTAGTAAAACTTGCAAAATGTAGCAGAGTATCTACACTGACCACATAATGTAAGACGAGAGCCTTGTGGGACTACAATTTTATCAGAAGACATTAATGATGTAAATCTTTCTCTGTGAGGTTGTGGCGAACGCAATGAGGAGCCGCGGGTGGTTGGCGGTATAGACTCCGACGTGAACGCGTATCCCTGGTTGGGTCGCTTGATCTATGAGAAGGCCTTCGGGTGTGCTGCCTCGCTCATCAATGACAGATATGTCGTCTCTGCTGCGCATTGTGTGAAAGGGTAAGGCTTTAAAGTTGTAAACATCATTCAGTCTACCTAGTCTTTTCCCAACTAAGTTGGTGTCCGATACGCCTTTACATGGAGCAACTGCCTATCTGATCTCCACAACCCAGTTACTGGCAAACACGATTCCTTTTAGTAAGACGTCCGGGCATCTCACTACCCGTTCCGAATATCGTCAACCTATTTTAGATTATAACTTAGTATGTTAGTCCACTCGCTTTCACAGAGAGAAGAACATGGTAGACCGATGATGCTAATCCATCACAAACAAGGCTTAGCTACCAATTTTTCTGGCCGGCTAATCTATGAGTAACTTCAGTTCTTCTTTGGTAGAAGAAGAACTCAACAGGATTCATCGGACTGTAAAGTATTATAATTCAATTATAATAGAATGAGATACCTTCTAAATGTTTGGGTGTACTGCAATTATTGACTGACTCAATTTATTTTGGTCTATTTCTAATTCAACTTTTACATGATTTGTAAGTTTTTCGTCTTTACCAACTGCATGTTTTCTTTCAGTTTCATGTGGTACTTATTCCGAGTTAAATTCGGTGAACACGATCGGTGTGACAAGACAAAGTCTGCGGAGACACGCTGGGTGGTGAAGATGATCGTTAACACCTTCTCACTGAGTGACCTTAGCAACGACATCGCGCTTTTGATGCTCAACAAGAAGGTGGAGTACAATCATGCCATCAGGCCCGTGTGTCTGCCGAAGAACGATGGTAAGTGCAAGTGTAAGGATAACAGTTGAAGGAAAAATGAATTAACAGAAGGAATGTAGTATGGTCCGAATTCAGCTGCCGAAAACAAATTCCTTAAATCATGCTACTGTTTTTGGACCTGATACCGAAACAGAAAGAACGCAAATTGTTTGCCTCCATTAAGGTCCCTACCTGTATTAAATATCATAAAGTAAATACCGACTAATCGGAAGGGACGTGCTTCGCGCCAAAAAACAAAGATAATGATCGCTATGGGCTTCAAGTCTTTGTCAGATTCTAATAAATCTAAAGAAACCGGTGTATTTCACGAGCCCTGTTTTATTGCAAATAATTTAAAGGTCCAAAATCTGTACATTTATAGCTTAATACAGCACGTTACATTTTTAAGGCACATTAATGCCTTTTAATGCTTCTTTTTCGAAGACGTTTACGATTTTGCGTCATTGTGGAGTCCACTTTTATAACGTGTAATAATCGAATGACGAGTAAGGGTATATTATATAAATTAGTAATGACATAAAATTTTGACTGTAATGGCCGGGAATTTTCGACGTTTAATTTTTAATGTAAACATGTTAAGTATTCAACAAAATTATTTTGGTTGTTCTTGCGGGTAAAACGCCTACAGCGCAGGGCATCGTAACAAATGATTTTCAATTTGAATTTGTTAAACTTGTCCGTTGTATATTGTTGATTCTGTCTTTATTCTAGAATTATTTATCAATGTTTTTTAAAAATCTAGTTGTTCTTCTAACAATCAGCATTATGCTTCTTTTCTTTCAGATAGCCTCTACACGGGTAAAACAGCAATAGTAGCTGGCTGGGGAGCAATGAACGAGACTGGCAAGTGGTCGTGCACGGTGTTGGAGGCCGAGCTGCCCGTGTTGAGCAACGAGGCCTGTCGCAACACAAACTACAATGCCTCGAAGATCAAGGAGGTCATGATGTGCGCAGGGTTCCCTGCGACAGCGCATAAGGATGCTTGCACTGTAAGTTTTGGTGGTGGTTTCAAGGAGTTCGATGACCTTTTCAAGTTCGTGTTTGATTTGCAAGCTAGTGCTGTTGTTATAATTTAAAAAGATTCGTCTCACACATTGTGGCTTCATACGCGACTATGCCAATCTATTGTCATTGTCCTACGGGTTCCATGACACACAAATCTACACATTTATCTTAAATCCTAACAACTCGTTTCGTTTTTTCAGGGTGACAGTGGAGGCCCATTGATTGCAGAAAACGAAGAGCACATGTATGATCTCATAGGTGGGTTCTTATTTTAGTTACATGACTAATATTCGGATATTATCTGTGGAAATTTGTAAATGGCCTTCAAATTCTTATTGTTTAAGAACATTGTTTATATTAGCTGTAAGTTTCCCGAATAGCATAAAATAAAATAAAATATAAAAGAAAGAGCGATCAATGCTTCAAAACCATTGAAAGTCATTGATGAACTTTAACAATGGGTAATTATTGATTTTCAGGAGTAGTATCATGGGGATATGGATGCGCCAGGAAAGGTTATCCAGGAGTATACACAAGAGTCACAAAATACTTAGACTGGATAAGAGACAACACCCAAGAAGGCTGTTACTGCAAATACTGAAATATTTTTACGTACTAAACTAGTGTTGCTAAAATACATTTCATCAAAAAGTTAGATTATGAATCGACATCTGGAACATGTGAAATTTATATTGATGTTAGGCTTAAACCCTGATAGAGCACAGACCTTTAAGGTGCTTTGCCACTGTGCCATGTGAGTCGTCTTACTTTGTATAGTTATACTCCAGAGCTAGGTCATAAAAAGGTTATAACAATAAATATCACGAAACGCAAAAGCCAAATGAAGAACACCTAAGATAATTTTGTTAACACATTTTTAAATAACAAAAGGGATCGTAAATCTTGTAAGAAGAGAAAAGGCTGAAAGAAGAGAAAACTACATCCTGTAACGTAGACCTGGTGTAATTCTGGGTACCACTGTATAAAGTAATGAATTCTTCTCAAACCTCGCTATAATTAAGATACTGTCAACGAATGTGACAAAGAAACGCAATAAACTTTATTTTTAGTATCATGCAGTTTCCTTTGGTATTTTCCTTCTTCTAAATATTCTTAATTAGGACAACCGTTACGGTTGTAAATTAACTTCGTCTACTTCATCAAATATTCGTTTATGATTTATATTATTAAAAATGTTTGTTTGAATATTTAATTACTACTTTGTTGTCATAGCAACGGTTCTTCTTTGACTCAGATACTTTTTTGTTTCTTTTCGTGAGAGGTGTGGTAATGTCGTCATGACATCATCTTTTGTACCACGTGTGTGCGAAAGTAACGGTTTATTCATAGTTTTACTTAGCGGTACTGATACAATGTTTATAGGGAAGTATCTTTACAATATTGGATTAAGATATCGATAGTTGTCTCTTTGAAAATGTTAATGGTTTCCGAATCCATTGCGTATTTACAAAGACTGCTTGGCTGGTGTTTATAACGCGAAGGAGCAATGTATCTGTCTTTGGCACAGTCTACTTTGATCAAATCTGTCTCTCTCTATACAGGGTGTATGTAGATGTCTTGGTGTACTATAGGCACACTGAATGGTACAAGTTCAAGTTTATGGCGCTGGTTCGATGGAGTGCAACGTCCCCATTCCTGTATACAGCATCCCGTTGTGGGATCTGCACGTCTAGCGTGGTTTAAGAAATACCTGTGCGGAATACAAATTATAAATATTTCGTGAGTCAAATAGGTGATTTCCCCGAAATGTGGAAATTAATATCAGTGTTAGTAGTTTGTGTGTGCACAATGTATGTGGTAAGTCTGGAATGCCCGTTCTCTGATACTATATACTAGGTCAACATTCAAGTTGCAAATCCTGATTAAAACGGTTCTGATACACTCATGACTCATATTATAATTAAATGAGTTCAGTATTCATTTCATTGTGTATTAAATTAAAGTAATAAACGTCATAATACATTTAAATAAGGATTAGAAAAAGTTGAAGTAAACCGTAAAATATTCAAGGTGGGAGCAGAAAATGACACTGAAACTACAACGGAACCCATGCCTGACGCCGAGGAATTTGGACGAAAGTGTCACTGTCGTAAGTACTGAACTCATAATAATAATAAAAACAAGCGGTACTTCTGGACACGGCTCGTATTGTTAGGAGGTTCCTCTCTCTGGAGCTCTGACCGCCGGTAGCTTGGACCCTGTTCCCGATACCGGTGGGCTACAATTTTTTTAAAAATATTTTTAAATGTTTTTTATATTGCTTTATCTAAGGAATATTTAAAAATGTAAACAATTTGTAAAAATATAAATGAAGGAAATAAAGACAAGCTTATTCCCGTGTGCCTTAAGGAAGAAGCGTCAGGGTAGCCCGCGAGTTTCGACTTTTCTTATGTTTTTTGCAATGGTCCTCATATGACTTGAGCAATGTCTGGACTTTAAAAAAGGTGACCTCTGAGTTCGTTTCGGATGTCTCTTCCCAGAGTAGTTAGGTACGAAACACTGGCCCCATCTAGTTTTAAAACAAAACATGTTGACATGTAAAAGAGTTTTGTAAACCAATTTACAGAAATAAATATGATTTATGATTTATTGCAGGTCAGTATCAGGTTTTATGTTGAACAAAATATGATTCGCGGCCGTAAAACGTATGTATTTACAGAATTGTAGTCATTATAATCATCAATACAGCCCTTTTAAGTTCATTTAATCCCATTGTGTGACTATTTCATGAAAAAGTCATTCAATGAGATTAAATGAACTTGGAGGGTTTTATTGATTATTTAATGAATATAATTTAGTAAAGCCATATTTGTTACAGTCGCAAATCATATTTTAATCAACATACATCCTGACACTGACCTGGGGGGTTACCATGAAGTCATAAAGCAGGAGTAATTCCAGTGTGAGAAAGAGACAGAGCTATTCAGGTCGTCTAGCGCCGTCTCTTTCCCACACTGGAATTCGTCATGGTAGGCCACCTGCAAATTGCAAAAAACCTAAGAAATTCGAATTTCGCGGGTTTGCCTGACGTTTCCGCCTTAAGGAGAATCTTTACTCAGCACCTAATCGTGGATTTGTTTAACATAAGGTAAAAGTTTGATTAAAAATGCTGTAAAGTAATTTTACTAAAAATAAATTTTACTTTACTTTACTTTACTGAAGACTTTCCCAATTGCGACTTTTTTGCCAAAAAGTTTCCTGTTGCAGTTTCGAGTTTTGATATCTTAACATGTTTTCGAGTCACGAGACTGAGGCATGCACTGCTAATTTAGATTACTGGTTTTAAGAATTATGACCCGAATGCGGGTTATAAACTTGATTTAAGTAACATTATTAATTTAGTGTCTCTAATCTAAACACAATGAATAGAAATAGACTAAATAAAATACTGTTGATCAAGATGGCTCCTGCATAGTTGGGAAAATACTAAGCATATGATGATGATGATGAAAACCAAATAGTTGACGCATTGTCTACCTCCATGTTCCACCTAAGAATTATAATGGAAGGATTAGGTCTGGTAAAGCTAGGTTTACAGATAACATAGCATCACGCCTGTAATCCCCGAAGGTTTAGGCTGAGGTGTACTTAATACTACACCCATTTTTCACCAGTTACGTTTAAGTCCCATGTAATAGGGGGCAAACCTATTGCCATCAATTCATAATAATTTGCCCGACCCGGGAATCGAACCCAGAACCTCATACTCAGCCGTCGGGAATAAGACCAACGACGCAGCTAGGAGTACGACCATTAGACCAACGACGCAGCTAGGAGCTAGATTTACCTCTAAAATGTTTTGACGATCTAATTTCAAATTCTGTTATTTAATTGCCGCCATATATGTATTCATTATTGCGACACTTGGGGGAGGCCTATGTCCAGCAGTGGACGTCTTTTGGCTGAAATGATGATGATGATGATGGTCTATGTATTTGATGTTTTTACTCACGTAGGTTGTGGCGAACGCAATGAAGCCTCCCGAATAGTTGGTGGTGTGGAGACAGCCGTCAACGAGTTTCCCTGGGTGGCCCGACTGTCCTACCACAACAAGTTCTACTGCGGGGGATCACTCATCAGCGACAGATATGTTCTCACTGCCGCGCATTGTGTTAAGTCGTAAGTATGAGGAATTTTAGCTGGTTATCTAGTAGTGTTAGAGACTAGCCCCCGTAGCACGACAAAATGACAAATAGTGCAAAGAAATCTGTCATTGTGTCTACACAATCTGTCATTTTGTCGATTCTTCCGTCAAAGAAATCCTTGTCTACTGTGGTCATGCTACGGGGGGAAGCGAAATAGAAAGTTATGTTTCTTACAATTTGTCTTTAATCAACAACTAGCACATAAGTAAATAATAAGTACATCAGAATTATATAACACGACCCGAACCAAAATTAACCCCCCCGGCACCTGTCAGTTGCCTACCACCAAAAACCAAAAACCATCCAAAGAGGCCGTGTACAACGCGCCATACCTTTTTATACCCTTCCACACGGACCGGGTAGGTTGGAAAGGGAATTATCTAAAAGTAGTATTTCTGTGTTATTTAGTTTGTCGTTGTAAAACTTCATCTTCTTTTCGTATGATGATTTACTACTGGATGTCCGTAATGTTTCTTTTGCGTTTTATTCTTGGGTATATCGTGATTCCTTCTCCTGTGCCAGTTATAAAACTGAATTTTGGGTACGGGAAGGAAACGAGGAGAATTTGAAAGGGTTTGGTTCAAACGTTAACGTAGCGTAACATCGCGCTTATGGACCTATGGTACACAATATTTCGCCTGTTGTGTATAAAGGCGGGACAAGCAGAAAAGCTAGGACGCGTTTTTCATTTCCGCGTCTCGTCAGCACCCTGTCTTTTCTGTTTATTTTGTGTCGCGACGCTTCTATACATTTTGTATGAACATTTATTGAAGGGTCGCCGCGTCTGCGACGCGTCCTCGTCTTAAGTCTTTTCTGTTTGTCCCGCCCCTAAGTCTCATGTAAATTGGTAAAACCTAAAAATGACTTCCAATAAACTTTTGAAATCTACACAGAAGTAACATCTTGACAATACTTTCCTCCTTGATCATTTAGTGACCATCTTTTTACCAGCTTCCAATATTTTTCCAGGTTCATGTGGTTCATGATAAAAGTAACCCTAGGCGAACACAACCGCTGCAACACTACACACCGGCCGGTGACGCGCTTCGTAGTCGAGCTGGTCGCCCATAACTTCACCTTCACCAACTTCAGAGACGACATCGCCGTACTGAAGCTGAATAAGCCAGTGCGGGTGACGGACAGCGTGAAACCCGTCTGCTTGCCGAGTAATGACGGTAGTACATACCTATAATAATTCAAGTCTCTTTTGTTCTTCTCTGTTCTCTACCATTGACCTGAGGCCCTAGCACGAGCGCACGGTGTCACGTTCCTAAATACGATTTTAAAATTAAAAATACTCTTTTCAAAAATAATCTTTTCATAATTTATTCATGTCTATGGTTGATACTGATTGTGCTTGCTCAAAAAAAAAAGAACTAAAAAGCTATGGGATAATTGTATTTTCGATTAAAAAATTGACGTATTTACTTTACTTTTACACCACACGGTCGTGCTAGAGACTCTGATCAGCGGTGATGGTCCTCATACAATGCTTGAGGAGGCATATATGCAGCAGTTTACGCTAAATGATGACTGTGATGTTAATTGTCACTCTTCTTGTGTCTAAAAATAATTATCAAAACAAGTGTTTGAATAGCAACAAGCTACAGTAATTAGTCAATATATCTACTCAATCAGTGTGCATTTACAGGGTTATGAATTCCCATCATCATCTTCCTGTCGTTGTCCCGTTCTACTTGGGGTCGGTGCAACGCGTTTTCTTCTTCCATTCTCCCCTGTCAGACGTCACGGCATCATTTACTCCTTTCTCTTTCATATTATTCCTCACACAATCCATCCATCTTTTCTTTAGCCTTGCTATCCCTCTCCATCCATCAACATTCATGTCCATCACTCTTTTAGAATGTTATGAATTCCCATGAGTCATTTATTTGATCATGGTCATTGATATTTTGTTTGTTAGTTTCACACTGTAATTCACCGCCACCCACATATTTGACGTCCTTATAACATTTCTGAGAATTTCTTTGACCAGCCACCATAAACAATATTTCTTTGAGTGAACCATGCTATGTTGACCTCCATGCTTTATAGTGATATGTTCTATGGTTAATGTATTGAATGCTTAGCACATCAGTCGGATCATTGTATTAAGACTGACGAGTCTATTAAGAATAGAGTTTTTAGAAAAAGATATTAGGTACAACAACTAGGTACCATCGCTTGTTTAAGGAGGAAGCCCACGAAGGAAAATTTGAATCTCGCGAGCTACCTTATCGCATCATATCTAAGACGTCCACTGACCAGCTATTTCGTGAATACGTTCAATGGACACCAAGTAAGCTTCGATGTTAATAAAAGAGCTGGCCGGTCTGCGTGATTCTATCTTAGATATACTCGTATCATTATAACTGTGGGTCCCGTAGACGGTCTTTTATTAATCTTTCTCTAATTATCAGATAAGGAATACACCGGCGTCAAGGCAATAGCTGCTGGTTGGGGCACGGTAGCCGAGGGTAAGAACCATTCCTGCTATCTCCAAGAGGTTGAGCTGCCAGTCTTAAGCAACGAGGCTTGCAAGAAGGCCAAGTACACACCGAATATGATCGGTGACGGTATGCTCTGCGCTGGATACCCTGATAAAGGGAATAAGGATACTTGTCAGGTGGGTATTAACCAAGTATTAATGTAATTAATCAAATATCAATGTAATTAATCAAGTATCAATGTAATTAATCAAGTATCAATGTAATTAATCAAGTATCAATGTAATTAATCAAGTATCAATGTAATTAATCAAGTATCAATGTAATTAATCAAGTATCAATGTAATTAATCAAGTATCAATGTAAAATAATTTTGTCAAGACACAAAAATAATTTTATTCTAAAACTGACTTAGACGACGTGCTAATAAGGCGCACTGCTGAATTTTAGAACCTCGGTCTTCTCCGGGGGTGAAATTTCCAACAGGAATTCGTCATATTCTGTTTGTTCCACAGGGTGACAGTGGTGGTCCTCTGTCAGCTGAGAGGAGTGACAAACGACATGAGCAATTAGGTTAGTATCTTTGCTATGCATTGCGAGAAAGCCTCTGGATATAATAGAGTAGTCTCAATCCTATCACAGTTAGACTTACATCATTGTCAAAGTCATACTGATCTTTATTTTTTTCCCAATAAGGTTGCGTTGGGTTACCAGTGACGGTAACCCAACGCAACCTTATTGGGAAACACAAACAAGTCTGTCAAAATTAGAGACATCTTTATTTTGGTTTCTTTAAGGTGGTTTTTGGGTTGCTGCTGTCAGAACTAAATTAAGAGTAAAAGGACCTGTCTTTCTTTAATTTGTAAATTAGAATTTTTCATTTCATCATCATTTCAGCCGAAAGACGTCCACTGCTGGACATAGGCCACCTCCAAGTGTCGCCACATTGACCGGTCCCGTGCGTCTCTTATCCATCAACATCAACATCCGCAACCATCACCTGGTCATCGGCCCACCTAGTAGGAGGCCTTCTAATGCAACGTCTTCCGGTTCGCGGTCGCCACTCCAGAACTTGTCGGCCCTGCCATCCGTTCTGCGAGCAATGTGCCCTGCCCACTTACTTAATTTTCATTTGTTTCTTTGAATTGAATTATTCTGAATTCAAACTAGAAACAGTGTCGATTCGGCGGTAACTCAATGATTCTTGTTCGAAACTTTTTATCATCTTCATTTGTTTTGGCATAAGAAGATCTTGTCCACTTCATCCGTTTGATGGTTCATGTAACTTAGCACAATCAGCCTATAATGTTCCCACTACTGGGACACACGGCCTCCTCTCTATGAGAGGGAATGGGCTATAATCCACCACGCGGGCCCAGTGCGATGTCACATGTCTTCGAATTTTTGGTTCTAGGACCATGCCGGTTTCCTCACGATTTTTCCTTCCCCGATTTTGAGAGCAGTGGTGATGAAATAAATTACACAAAGTAATGCGCCTGCCTGGGTTCGAACCCAGACTTACTGTTGGTAAGTCGGAGCCGCCACCACTGGGCCACCGCTGCTCTCTGTAACTTATTGTTTGATAAATATGATTGTATTTTGCAGGAGTGGTATCCTGGGGCGTTGGTTGTGGACGTCCGGGATACCCAGGTGTTTACACCCGGGTAACTAAGTACCTGGACTGGATAAGAAACATTGCCAACTCTGGATGCTTTTGTACAGCCTGAATAACAATGTTGTTTACAGTTTATAATAGTTTTATGAACGTGTTTTGTCTCAAATATTTATTGCAAACTAATTAAATGGTTTTTAACGCTAATTTGAAGTTTGTTTAAGAATATGAAAACAAAAACGTTTTAAACATACAAAGACATTTTCAAACATTTTTATGGACAAAAAAAAACATAAAAAAATAAAAATCTTAGCCCACCAGCATCGGGGACATATAAAATACTATAAATATACATCAAAATACTAAATATATATATCAAAATATGTATAAATGTAAATTAATATATACACGGATATACTAAAATACCTATCTCGTCCTATTAATTTTTTTAATCAGGAATCAAACCAAACGTTGAGTGGTTTCAGAGATTAATGTGAACAAACATAGTGACACGTCATTTGAATATATTAAGAATATCAAAACCTTTAATTTGTAATTACTTTATTGTAGTGACATATGATAATCTTCTTTTATTTTCATTGACACAATATTCCAGCGTCGTTTTATGTCATTAACCTTCCTTGCTATTTGGTATAAAGTCTGTGTGTCTAAAGTCTGTGCATGGTTTTTTAAATTACTTATGAATTCCACAACTTATCTTTTTTTAATGTCTTTAGGTTTCAGGTTATAAAGGTCATTATTGAAATCAAGTTTTTCAGAGTTCTTGTCAGAAACAAATAACTAACATCATGACAAAGACTCTTTGGACGAACAAAAGGAAAAACATTTATTTTTTTACGATTTAATCGTTTTATCAATCTTTTTCAAAATTTAATTTTGCTATACTTAATTTAAATAAATGCTAGGACATATAAAAAAGTTAAATACTTATATTACTACTACAAAATCATCATTTTAAATTGACTGTACAAAATTCAATTGGCATAAAATTAAAAAACGATTTAGCCGCGTCTCGAGTTTTTCTCCATGACGATGAAGTTAAGTAGATCTTTTTCATGATTCAGAGGTAGCCCTTCAGGTTTGAGTATAGCATCAGGTGCCTTGAGCGTGGTGTTGTAGGTAGGGTTGAGCGGATGTACCGGTCCCCACGCTGTCACCGCCGCACGCGCCTCCTCGGTGCCCAGTTTGTGGTGACTGCCGTCTCCTGCTCTAATTATTCGTCCCTGTACCTGTGAATTACAAAAATCATTAAAGAATCAGCTTATTACAGCAACTGTCACGAAAACATAAACCGTTTACTGTAACTTACCACTTCAGGCGAAGCAGTTTTCAAGTCATAAGCCAGACCGATCCTCTCGAAAAATCGAATGATACTCGCGGACTGATTGAAATGCATGGTCAGCTCGGCTGCCTTGTAGTCCCAGGGGAAAGCGTGGTGGTAGTTGTGCCAGCCTTCGCCCAAACTTATCATTGACACGAACCATGATTCCACTGGCTGCAATTTTCTGTAAAGTTCTCAATGACGTTATTTACGTAATTTTTTTTTTTTTTTTTAAACCGTTGCCCCACACTAGGAATTTCTCCTGTATCGTGGGAGCGTTTACAAACATTTAAACTCACATACACAAACAGCCAGACCCGGAACAACTACCTGTAGATCATACAAATATTTGTTCCGTGCGGGGATCGAACCTGCGACACGCAACGCAGCAGCCGATCGCTCAGCCACTGCGCCAACCGTGCCGTTTTGGTAGTGTTCATTTCAGACAAAAGTTGAGGAGGTGAGTGACATCCACCAGACCGTACGTGACCCGCGTGGTGGTCCAGTACCTCTCACAGAGAGGAGGCCTGAGTCCCAGCAGCAGAAACGTTCAAGGCTGGTGATGGTGTTTGATCTACAGATGAAGGTATACTTACTGGTCGTAAGGCCGAGTTCCATACAGATGAGCAGCGCTATTGACGAGCCATGTCCCGTTTAGTTGTACCATGTAGCGAGCGAAGTAACATGTTAAGATTGTTTGAAATAGAGGTTCACCGAAGAAGTGCACTGGCACCCACACAGGTAGGACGAAGGCAAGTATAAAGTATAATTGATAATAATATCTGAAAAGAAAACAGTACAGATATTATTGGACTGAACTAAAGAAAAACTAATAGTGGAAGAAATATTCAATTAAAAATTGAGTTTACTTCTTTTGGAACATGACCATCCAGTCGGCCTGCATGTCACTCATGTCAATCTTCCTGCCGAGCTCGATGACGTAAGGGTGCTTCTTGTGCATGAGCCACCCGATGTGGCAGAAGAAGAAGCCACGCTTAGAGTTGTGAGGATCAGCGTCCGTATCCGAGTAGCGATGGTGCAGCCGGTGGTCCCGACACCAGATAAACATAGAATTCTGCAAATTAATTATGATTTAGAAGCTGAATTACGGGCGATGTTATATGTTCATATAATTATGTTGAATTTAATTTGATTACCTGTCCAGCGAGGGTCTGGAAAACTAAAAACACAGCCTTGAGAAACGTAGTTGCTTTAAATGATTTATGTGTGTAAAAACGATGAGCCCCGATTGTGACTCCTTCTGTAGCCAAGAGACCGACGAATAAAACTGTAATAAAAAAGTTGTATTAGAAGCATAACAAAGACAGCGAAAATAATAAAATTAATGCATTTTACAACTTACTCCATAAAATAGTCTGCCATTTAACGTAGCCTGTTAAAATAAGACCGACTCCCCAAGCAGCAAGAACGTGCATTATCAAGAAACCTATGGCATTGACCCAAACAATTTTATGTTTGTAAGAATAATCTGTCCCAATCACTTTAGGTATAGAAACAGATTCTGCTTTAGTTTTGTTAACATTTTCATATTTTGATCTGGTTGTTTCGTTTGTATTTGAAGCAGGAGCTGTGCTTTCCATATTTGCAGCAGTCATTGTTGAGTTTTTTTACTACACACTGTCTTCTTGCTCCTCAACTCACAACTGGTCTATTCAGAGTATGAGTCTGTTTATAAAAGGAATAATTGGTACCACTAATAACGTAATGATTATTTCAACAATTGAACGAACTTGAACTCGCCTTTGTATGTAAAATGGGGTATTTACAATATTGTGTATATCGTTGTCTCGTTTGTACATCGTAGTAACAAGTCGGATTAGGTGTCATTGATTGATGCTGCCTAACAGTGGTTAGGTGTTGGTTCTAGTTTGTGTAGTTAATCATTTGAAAACGCAACAAAACGGGTATCAAAAAATTTTCAACAAAGCCCTATAACCAAATAATAAAAAAAAATATAAAAAAAAAATTTCAAAGGATTACCTATAGTGAAAAGTGTTGTATTTAAATGCCACATAATATGCGAAGGGAATTGCTTTAAGAGAAGAGTTTCTATCTTTCGAGAAGAACGGGTAAGACCACGCTATATTCTTGAGGGTCTTGAGACTACTATTTTGTGTGTTATCTACAAAAATACAGTTTCTTTGGCAATAGATACGACTAAGTAGCTCTATTGGGTGTACTTAGGTATATTGTAAGTATTCTGATTTAAAAGAGTCCATGGAGTTTCTTGCCCGTTCTTCTTCATAGAGATCTACGTTAGGGAATGGGCAACTACAGTACTTTCACAGTTTTTATGCCTTGTGACTGGGACTGTAGCTATTGTTGTCTTTGTTTCGACAATTCAAAAGTTCCTGTAACTGTACTATTTGAAATAAATGTTTTGATTTGATTTGATTTGACTGAGCTTCGGAGAATGTCCTAGAGTCTAGACTCACAATACTTTTTTAGACTTGTCTTTACTTTTGTCATCTATTCTTTTTATGCTACTACTGTTTGGTTTTTTTTTACTAGCTAGGTACGTTCTCAAGACTTGAAGTCAGGACCATAAACTTTGTTAGATTCGACATAGAACGACTGAGTTTTTGATCTCCAAAACCCAGACATTGAGTAACGCAATACACCACGGTAGAATTGGTTGCCTGACTTTCGAGCTTTCAATCCCTAAAAATATGGATTTTAAGTGTTTATTTACTTTTTATTTTATGGTGTGCATTGTTTTAATAGAAGATGTAAGTTTATGGTTGTATCTTTTAATTTGGTGCTGCATTCTATGAAGCGCATTGTTTATGCTAAATTGGTGACGATACAGAGAGATTGAGTGTGCCTTTTGAAAATGGCTCAATAAAAATAAACTAAACACAGGGACACCAGCACTAGGGGCTAGGCACTAGGCACTACATAGTAAAAAACCATCGTGTCTTAGATGTGTGCAAGACTAAGTAGCCCATACCCATTGTTATAAGCTGAGAACAGGTGACTGTCCCTTTAAATTAAAGTGGAAATTGTGTTTTTCCTACACCTCCGCTTTTCTTTTCTGATTAATTTCGTTGTGGGATCCACGATAGTTTGTTTCTGTGGGACTTTGTCGAGCTTCATTGTCTTGGCACTTTTCTGGTGGTCGCCACTGTTAATTCTGGCTTTCAGGAGTTGCAGGGGTTTGGGACTAGTGTGGCGGGCTTGCCACCCTCTATATTCTAAAATCGTGAATTTTAAACAATTTGATGCAACGATTACAATGTTTGATGACAGTGATAATGACCTAAATACTTCTTCTTTATCGTGTGGTTAGAGCCTAACCTGGTGTCAGAGTTTTATACCGCCCATGGACCTCTGACTAGGCTTGACATGCCGTCGAGAATTATCTCTCAGGCATACTGGTTTCCTTACGATGATTTCTTTCACCGAAAGCAAGTGATACAATACGCATATGAATCCGAAAATCACAGGTGCATGTCTTGGGATCGAACTCAAGAACTATAACTTGGCAGTCTCATGGTCACACCACTAGACTGTCAATGCTGCCCTTATTATATGCTAATAATTGCGCTTCTAATTGCGGTGCTTTAATTATTCTGCTATTGTGTTTCTATTGTCAAATAAATAGTCAGTTCAAGTTTGAATATGTACCTACTTTATTTCATTTCGTTATCTACGCTTTCTGGAGGCTGATATTGGTAGTCACATCTGATGAGGCATGGACTGAGTTGTACAATATGAATATCTGATGATCATGATGATAATGACGCCATCTAGCCGATTTCGGCCACAGCGACTGCATTCGATGGCTTTCTAGGGAGGTGGTCAAGAGCTTTGGTATGCTCCTCTATCATGTGCTCTCAAGTGGTTAGCATACCCAAGTTTGGCCGAAAAGATCCGAGCACAAAGCGGACATGTCAGGAAATTGTACGGCATAGCTGCAGGTTGCCCAGCTATCTACTGCTGTCGGCCAAGTGGTGCGGCAAAATCCTGGTGGAATTTACTTTGGCTACGTTATGCTGACAGCTGACCACTGTTGGCGGGCGCCAACAGTGGTCAGCTGATGATAGTAAAACTGATTTCAGGATTTAAAAACAGGTAGGTAAAAATAAATGGTTACTTTTTATGAACCTATTCTCAGTAAACCAATATGCAGCTAGAAATTAAAGGAATCACGCTTCAAAAAGAAGACTGTCTTACAATGTGTTAACTTGCTTTTCAGATTTGAATAAATATGTTTTCAACTCAGCTTTTTGAAAAACTGGGTTGGTTTCCAGTCTAAACGGATGCAGCTGAATACTGGTAGTAACACTGTAGTAGTATTTTATATCGAGTGACTGCCTATCTGACCTCCACAACCCCGTTGGTACTGCGTAATACGACATGGTAAGACTGGTTGTCAGAGTTTCGGGCCACTGACTACCTACCTGTAACGGCTGACAAAGGTCTACACATGACGGCGGGAACAGTGGCGTAACGCTCTTTCCGAGGCACGGAGGAAACTCGGCTTGTAATGGATGGTTACCCATCCCCGGACAGACCTCAGCAAACGAAACCTGGAAAATCGACCCGAGTGGTAAAATGTGTCCCCCCACGTCTAATTTCTAAAGTAAGAGGAGGAAAATTCTGAAAAAATGTAGGATTGTAAAAAATCTTTCAAAGATATTTGGATTGAATAAGATTTGATGTTTAGTTTTTTAGATATGAGACTTTTTCATCAAACTGCAGCAGTAACTTTATTTTTCATTAACATACTATGAAAAACAAATTTAGTTTTGCTGTTGAGTGTAAGACACAGTGGCGAAGGTTCCATACAACACGATTCCTACCGGCTTCCCTTTGAAAACTGGCACAATCAGTATTTTAAGGACAAATAATAAAATCACATTAAATATATGTACTCCGGCTTACCTCTTACAAAAATTGACCCTTCGCTACTGGTAAGACAATACAACATATGAATGAGCCTTCAAAATATTTGTATATTGTTTGGTGCTACGGAACCCTGTGTGCGTGTCAGTACCACTCATACTTGGCCGGTTTTTATCATCTCCTCATTTCATTCATTAAAATTGTGTGTGGGGTGGATTTTGAACAAATAATTGAAAGCATAAATTATGAATTATGATTTCCGTTTATTTTTTTCCGTTCATAGCACGGTCATGGGCATTGTACGGTTTAGTCGGCAGACTCCTTAAGCCCAAATATCTATAAAGTATACCTATATAGTGCGGTACGATAAATTAAGATACTTATATCTTATGAAACCTTTTTCTACAGCGTGTCGATAGCAATGTCAATCAAATCGGCCTATAGGTAATTTGGTGAGCAGTTTGGCGCCATGAGTTCTTGTAAACTTCCTCTATACGTCTGGCGCACCCTGGGCAATCAGTGAGTTTTCACGACGATTGGGAAATCTTGACTCTAACCCTATATCAATCTAAAGTCCTCTAATAAAACCGGACAAGACAAACATAAGACAAATCAGAAATTCTTTCCGATTAGACATCGGCGACAAAGCAGAATCCACTGAGAGATACTTTGCATTAAAGAAATCCATCGAGATGAAACTTAAAGCCGGCCACACATTAGATTAACTTAAGGGCCGTCTCCACGAGCGAGAGAAACGCGGCGATGAGAAGGTATAGAAATACGTGGCACGACGATAATATCGCCGCGATTCTCTCGCTCGTGGAGACGGCCCCTTACACGCTTATCGCCGGGATCCGCCACTCGAACCACGGTAGCGCAGTTAATTTCAACGCTGTTCGCGGCTCTCGGTGTAAACATACTATGCACCAAGTGCTCAAACGAGATTAGCATATAAAACCTTGAATTAAATAATTTATGTAAAATAATTCTGGATTTATGTTACCTTCAATTCGATAGCCGTGATAGTGACCTATATTTAGCTACTAATTAAGTACCATTTGGGTTCTATTGTTAATTAAGTAGTCCACTGTTTAGATTTGAATAATATTTATTTTAAAATCTTACAAAGTAGTAATGTCTATAAAAATCACAATGATTAAATCTAAGACTATTCTAATTAGTTCTACTTAGGACTTTCGTCGTCAAGGTTCAGTTCAACACACAAAATCTGGTACATGCTAAAGGTATTGCAGCTAGAGACGGTGGCATTACACAATAGTACCACGATCAAAAAATTCAATCCGATCCTATCCATAACAAATCAAGCAGCACTCGAGTTCCTCTGCGATACATTAAGGTTAAGAAGATCCTTTTCATGGAACAACGGTAGTCCTTCAGGTTTGAGAATAGCATCAGGTGTCCTGAGCGTGGTGTTGTAGGTAGGGTTGAGCGGATGCAGCGGTCCCCACGCGGTCACCGCCGCACGCGCCTCCTCTGTGCCCAGCTTGTAGTGACTGCCGTCACCTGTCCTTGTGATCCTATTCGCTACCTGAAAATTGTACAAAAAACATGTTCAATGACGGGATTATGTAGTGGGACATACCTAGGAATCTTTTAGTTACGAAGATATCGAAGGTGAAACTTTAAATGTTATTACCCAATGAATGTTATTAATAACTTTAACCCTGCTTTTTTGACCCCAACCAGAAAAATCGGAATCGGAATCAGTTTTGTTCAATATGACTTGGATTGATATACAGAACGCGTGGATGCGTTACCCCAATTTGCTTTTATAACATACCATCTCTGGTGAAGCAGTTTTCAAATCATATGCCAGTCCGATCTTCTCGAGGAATTGAATGAAAGTTGCTGAATGGTTAATGAGGTCGCTCAATTCTGCGGCCTTGTAGTCCCAGGGGAACGCGTGGTGGTAGTTGTGCCAGCCCTCACCGAGGGTCATGAAAGACACGAACCACGATTCCACTGGCTGAAGGTTTCTGCAAAAATAAAGTAGAAAACATAAGATCGCGCTGGTAATTTGTTAAGGGTGAGGCTGAGGTATGCTTATAATACAACCCCATATCGCCAGTTATATCTAAGTCCGATTTAATATGGTCTATGGAATGAGCCAAATTCCTATTCCGGGCTGCTGTTCAGTAAATCTTGATGAAAAAACCCAAGAACACTGCCCGACCTGATCTCACGCTCAGCAGCAACGACTGTTGTCGGAGTCGCAGTCATCGGATTTAGGTACCAATATTGCGAATGACTGGTGCACTAAACTATCACTACTTACTGGTCATAAGGTCTAGTGCCATAAAGATGTGCTGCGCTATTCACAAGCCACGTCCCGTTCAGTGAAAAGACGTAGCGGAAGAAGTAGCAAAACAGCAAAGAGTCCAACCAATGCTCTCCGAAGAAATGGAATGGTACCCACGCAGGTATGGATATAGCAAGTAAGAGATATAAAGGATAGTAGTATCTGAAAAAAAAAAAAGAATTAATAGTACGAAGTATCTACCATACTAGATAATACTAAAGGGACGACCGAAGAACCTAGATTTTGAGGCCAGAACCTTTTAGAGAGGCTACCAAAAGAAATGTGACTAAAAGAATGAGATCCTATGGGATTAAAGCAAAGAACATACTTGCCAAGTTTGACATGTAACGTTATTTTTACCCAACGGCAACCATTTGCCTCTTGCAGGTAAAGAATTTGTTCGCGTTGTCCCCTCCATAGTATTTACATGACTTTAAGGTACCTAATTTGTTACTCGATATAAATGAATGTAGATAAATTGAATTCTCAAATAGGTGAACATTTACTTCTTTTGGAACATGACCATCCAGTCGGCCTGCATGTCACTCATATCTATCTTCCTGCCGAGCTCGATGACGTAAGGGTGCTTCTTGTGCATGAGCCACCCAATGTGGCAGAAGAAGAAGCCACGCTTAGAGTTGTGAGGGTCAGCGTCCGTATCCGAGTAGCGATGGTGCAGTCGGTGGTCGCGACACCAGATGAACATACAGTTCTGAAAGATTACAAGATTATTTAGAATGCAAAGATAGAAGCCATTTAAGCCTTCTGTTTTGGTATGAAAGATTGATTGCCCGCAATTTCAAGGTCAACACTCTGGGCCCTTTGCTATTATCGGAACTCGTATAGACCAAAGACTACGATGGATTTTTTTAAATACAATGCTCTAATAACTTTAAAGCCACCGTAATAGATAAAGTTAAGTATTCAGTAATAATTACCTGACCAGCTAACGTCTGCAGAGTTAGTAGAATAGCTCTGCACAGTGCTGTAGCTTTGAATGTTCTATGTGTGTAGTATCTGTGGGCTCCCGTGGTTATGCCTTCTGCTGCAATGTAAGTTACGAACATGGCTGAAAAGATTACAGTGATTAGTAAAGTAATCCAAAGTAAATAAAAAAGTGAAAGGAATCCATTCTTTTACTTACTCCATATAATGGTTTTTAGTCCAACCCCTCCGGTCAGCACAACTTTCAAACCCCACAGTCCAAGCAAATGTAGGATCAAAAATCCTATTGCATTGGGCCAAACGACTTGATGCTTGTATGAATAATCTGTTCCAATATTTTTAGCGATCAGTGGCACATGGTGTCTATTTTTTTCTTGCATGTTTTCCATCTTTATTTTCGTTATGTTATTGTAAAGGTTTCGAGAGCTCGCTGTACTTATTACTATCCTAACACTCTATCGTTATTGATAGTTCTCGAAAAATACAAACCTTTTTAAAGAAAATCTATCAATACTAAGGTATTGTTTTATCATTGTATTCAGTGTTGCGATAGATAGAACTTGAACTTTTGTTCTTGTATGCTAATTAGTTACGACTACAAGTATGTTTGACATTGGTTGGTTTAGTTAGATTGATTTATTCGTAATTGACTCATTCAAAATTATTACTGTAGACGACCTTGTGCTGCACGTTTTTTAACTTAAATAAATAACATGTCCTATGCCATATAGGTAATACAGGACAACAGACATAGTAAAACTCCATAGACTCAAATTCGTGTGATAAACATGGACGATTGGATTCACGATATAAGTGAGCGAGCTGCATTACTTAAATAAAATCAGATGAAATGAATCAGTTTCAATTGTCTATTTATTATTAAAGTATTCCAATAAATATCATGACTAAAATTCACGTCTACAGATACGTGTTTTTATGACTTATTCTAGATTGTTAGTTCTCTTTTTAATATCGCTAATAAAGACGTCATTTTCATGATTGAGTGGTAACCCTTCAGGTTTGAGTATAGCATCAGGTGCCTTGAGCGTGGTGTTGTAGGTAGGGTTGAGCGGATGTACTGGTCCCCACGCTGTCACCGCCGCACGCGCCTCCTCGGTGCCCAGCTTGTGGTGACTGCCGTCACCTGTCCTTTTTATTCTATTTCGTACCTATATGGAGAAAAATATAATTAGGATCTACTTTTGAATGTTCTCACTAATTTTGTTTCCTAGTGTCATAAATCTTACCATATCTGGAGATACAGATTTTAAATCATAAGCTAATCCTATCCTTTCGAACCACCTAATGATGCTCGCTGAAAGATTAAAGTGCATGCTCAGTTCTGCTGCCTTGTAGTCCCAGGGGAATGCGTGATGGTAGTTGTGCCAGCCTTCTCCCAGACTCAATAACGACACAAACCAGGATTCGACCGGTTGCAGGTTTCTGTGGGAAATAAGTAATGGCAATGAATGTCTAATAGATCAGAGGTAGGTAGAATATACGGATTGTTAGGAAGCCTGAAGAATTCTCGATTGTCAACCGTGTTTCAAAAGACTGCATTGATAAGCCCCTTTAAGGTGAACCGAAGGTGTGTTATGCTTATATTCTACGGCACTTACTGATCATAAGGTCTTGTTCCATACAGATGTGCAATGCTGTTGACAAACCACGTGCCGTGCAGTTCACAGACGTAGCGAGCGAAATAACTCACTAGCAGCGAGTTCCACCAAGTTTCCCCGAAGTAATGAACTGGCACCCACACTGGGAGGAATACTGCCAGCATAAGGTATAAAACATAGTAGTATCTGAAACAAGAAAGAACCTGTAGATTGGGATGACAACGAGCAACAACAGTCCCTGTATTAAGAATTAGGCAATCATGACGACAATTTTAGATTAAGATAACTTCTATGAAGGCAGGTTGCAATGAATTCAATGAACAGTATCAGATGAATGATGTATGATGATGATGGATGATGATGATGATGATGGTGTAGAATCAGATGTTTTTGTGATACAGAAATCGTATCTATTATACATATAAGACGTAAGTAACGACAAAAAGAGAGGATATGAATTCATTCATCAGAAATAAATTGAGTCTGTGATTGAGTTTGAAATGGTGCTGGTAGACACAATAGGTGCATGGTTACTTATACACAAGTTACGCTAATGCTTGCAACTCTGAAACTAAACAAAATATACTACAAAAATACTTTTTCTGAAACATGACCATCCAGTCGGCTTGCAAATCACTCAAGTCGATCCTTTTCCCGAGTTCGATAACGCTGGGGTGCTTCTTATGCATGAGCCATCCCATATGGCAGAAGAAGAAACCACGCTTGGAGTTGTGAGGATCAGCGTCCGTATCCGAGTAGCGATGGTGCAGCCGGTGGTCGCGACACCAGATGAACATAGAATTCTGTGAAATGAAATGTTACAAGCAATTAAGAGATCCGGACTAAATACATAACAACTACGAAGATAATATGCAAATAAGTAGTCTGAAGTCTGCATTTGTGTTTGATAAATTGCAGTAGGTTCGCTCCTATTTTATTTTTATTTTTTTTCTTTTGGGAGATCATCAAATGACCCCCCCCCCCCACTCTGGGCGGAGCGGAAGGGAGTGTCAGACTTGTACTGACTAAAACCCATCCATGTTCCTTCTTTGCCCTTTTTGTTCCAGGGCCACGGGCCTGTCGTCAAAAGACGGCCGGACGGCGAGCTAGCCCATAGCTCGCCGTAGGTTCGCCCCTATTACTTAAATCTTTACATATGACTGGCGTGATGTTGTAAAACAAGAGATTGGGAATAATTATCTACGTTATCCTGTCAGCATAACGTACGAAATTATTTTCCGACTGTACTTAAATAATTATCTTATTCGCACCTGTTGGGTTTACATTTGGAATTACGGAATGACTATAAATTACAGATTAGGAAACGTCGCTGCTGTAGAAGATTAACCGCAAACATCTAGTTTCATAATTTGTGTGGTTTTATAAAAGTAGATCCATTCTAGGCTTGGATTTCTTATGTTAAATACAGCTTGGCTTTTGTTCATAAAAATAGCTTCACAAAGATTTTAAAACTACACCTGGAGGCCTTGTTTTTTTGAATTTTTCGTTTCTTAACGAAGTCTTCAAGATTCTAGTTTGTTACCTGATCAGAAGTTGTATTCGTTGTGACTAAACGCTACTGACGCCTCGATTGACGTGGCCACATTTGTCTAGACTTACCATGGCTACGAAAAAAGAAGATTGGTAATTTCAAATGAATAGTTGACCTACCTGTCCAGCAAGAGTTTGCGTAGCTACCATTACCGCTCTCAAAAAGGGCGTCGCTTTGAATGATCTGTGCGTGTAAAATCTGTGAGCTCCAATAGTCACTCCTTCCGAGCCAACGTAAAGCACACACAGTGCTGAAATTTTCAATAACAAAATTAAATTACAGAATATTAAGCAAAAAAAACCTTATTTTGTTTCACTTACCCCATAAACTGGTCTTCCATGAAACTACCCCTGTAAACATAAAAGCTAGCCCCGATAATGCAAACACGTGTAGTACAAGAAATCCTATTACATTTTTCCAAACTATTTCATGTTTATATGAGTAATCTGTCCCTATATATTTTGTGACTGGAGTGCTATCTACTTTATTTATATTTTCGAGAACACTTTTTGTTTGGCTACATTCTGTTGTTTTATTCCTTTTTAACTTCTTATCACTGGCAGTCATTTTTAATTTACTTGACTCCACTCGGTTAGTATTTTTACTAATGGAATATTATGAAGAGCCTACATTTATAAGCGGTTTGCTCAAGGGCTTTTTGTATTTTAATAAGTGTATTGTATTCAAGGGGAATGCACTTTTATTATTTCGTGATTTTATTGACTTATCAGACACATGCATTGTGGCAAGCTTTTTGAAATTATTCCGGACTGTCCGTACCTCACTTTCTGAACTATCAAGGTTTTTTCAAGATCAAGAACAATCATCATAACAATTTCTCAAGAAATAAGCCAGTAAAATTAGTCAAATCAAATCATTTATTTTTTTGTAAACTTGGGTAATTGGTACAGATGTTTTTTTATGATAAGGTTCTCCACATTTTGCCGTCACATGGGCATGCAAATAGTTGGTTTACAATTATTAATTTAAAATAAGTGGCATGTCATTGAAATTACATACAATAAAAAAATGAAAAAAATTTCAACATGGTCAGAGTAATATTTTTTTTTTAAATATTTATCAATATTGTCAAACGGAATTAAACATTATGCCAACTAAAATAACAATAAGTATGTCAATGAGAGTAACAGTAGGTGTATAGCGTAAGAGTATCAATCAGACAGTGAATCATCGTTCAGAAAGTCGTCAATAAAGTAATAGCTTTTCATAATTAAAATTTCGTTTAGCGCCCTTTTAATTTTAATACAGTCAAGTTTTTCCACTTATTGTTTACAGTGTCATTTTCAATATTTACCTGAATACACTGTGAAATAACTTTATTTAATACTAGCTGTTGCCCGCGACCTTCGTCCGCGTGTTTATAGCCTAAAACCTTCCTCGATAAATGGGCTATCCAACACTAAAAGAATTTTTCAAATCGAACCAGTAGTTCCTGAGATTAGCGGGTTCAACCAAAAAAACAAACTTTTCAGCTTTATAATATTAGTATAGATTTTTATCAAGATTAGTAACGGAGTTCAATGTTTACTTATTTACACGTCAACTGTCAGGTCATTCAATTTAATGAACGTAAACATCAAATTAATAATCGAAAATATCCGTGTTCAAATTCGTCTAGATCATTTTACGAGTCAAGTTGGCAAGGCGTTCTAGCCCTTTGTGGTCTGGTTGGCTTGCTAAAAAGGAGTAATATTGTCTATGCCTTTTTTATCGGGTCATCAAAAAAAAAAACGAAAATCATCAAATGACCCGTCCTGCTCTGGGCGGAGCGGAAGGGAGTGCCAGACTTGTACTGACTAAAACCCATCCATGTTCCTTCTTTGCCCTTTGTGATCCAAGGCGGTACCTCTTTCGAACAGTCCCGCAGCCCCGGCAGGCATCGGCCCTCGTAATGGATTAGCGTGTCAAAATAAGACTATTTGGAAAAAAGACAGCAAGCACGCCAGAGTCACAAATCATTCTAGCACTTATTTAGTTTATAGTCTATTATATCAATTAACATGTAATGGTAAGAGTGCTACTAGCGACATAACAGAAGCATTCTACCAAACGGCTTTCCACGAGCGCATAGTTCAATGTGGGTAAGTTGGAAAGACTGAAAAAAGGATCCTAAGGGATTGTCAATAGTAAATCATGGTCATGATAAGAAAAAGCAAAGGTCGGCTATGGAATAAAAATACATTTTGATAATTTCTTTTGTGCCCTTTGTTATAGTTAATTAATTACTTTTTAATTGAAACCGGAATACAATTATTCAAATTGTAATGTCGTGTCGTTGACTGCTTTTTGTTGTTATGTAAATCATATTTAATTTGAAAGTTTTATTCTACAACGCCGTGCTCTCATCTGAATAATGAAAAAAGGAAAACTCAATCAAGACCCGACCGTAATCTACGCACGATTGAGCTTCCAAATCCAAACAGAAATTTAATTAAATTCTTATGTACTCCTATTACAATTTATTGGCAAAGAAATCATTCCAGCTACGCCGATGATGATGGAATTCTTGACGACTGATTACCTAGGATTAAGTACGCCCATAAAATGATACAAAGATGGTCCATACTTGCTGTTGTTATCAGCTGGGTGAGCACTTATCTTTTAATTTTTACTGAATATTAATACTACCTAACACCACTTTATATTTTTTTTTAAATTTAAAAGTCTATAAGCGCCTGAAACACCTTAATACAATTAATTGTGACTTGCTCAACAAACTCAAGTATTGTTTGATTATTTTCTGCTATTTTCTGTTTTTAGGCACATGCAAACAAAGTAAATTCATCATGTGGTAAGTTTCAGTGTTATCAAACATTCTGTCTTTGGTTAGTCAGACGTTTTCTCTTAATGCTTGCGTTTTTCTAGAGTGCGGTATCAGCAGCACCAATCGGCGCATCGTGGGCGGCACCACAGTCCAGCCGCACGCCTACCCCTGGCTGGTGTCCCTCATGCTGGGGCCCCGGCTGCACTGCGGGGGAGCTATCATCACCGACCAACACATACTCACAGCGGGGCATTGCATTACTTTCGGGTTAGACGTTTAATGCTCCATTCAGAGGAAATGTTGAGTGTCCAAAAATACATTTTATTCCTTCTTCCTCGGTTACTGTTGTTTTAACGTATTTTCAGGGTCCATTACCGTGATTTGACGATCTATATTGGCATGCACGACCGCTTGGACACGACATACAAAACGGTGCGTGCCGTGAACGGCGTCAAACACCCTCACTTCACGTCCAACGCCGTTCGGGACATCAACGACATCGCAATTCTAACTATTGATAAGAAAATCCAATACACTCAGAATATTCGGCCAGTATGTTTACCAGATACAAGTAAGTTGGTCCCCATAGCGGGACGAAGTTTTTATGTCTACTGATTGAGGAATTTAGAAACTGTACCTTACAATATTGCCACGTGCTGGCAAATAATCGACTTTTAAAATTCAAACAAAATTTAATCCTTTGCTCTGTCTTTTTTCGGGTTCAGACCGAGATCGGGACCGGGATTTTCCTCTTAAGGAAAATCGGAACCTATATTAGATCACCTCCTTGTTAACCTCCTTTACGGAAAGAGCTTGAAAACCAGGAACCCCTTTAAAATTACCCTTACCACCCCCCACTTGGTTTAATTACCCTTTTATTTTATTTGCATTTATTTACAGCAATGGATTTTAGACATATGTCTCTGACCGTGGCTGGCTGGGGAAAAACGAGGCCCGGTGCTTTGACGTCATCGAGATATTTGCTTGAAACCAAAGTACAAATTGTGGACGGCGACAGTTGTCAAAAATCAAAAATTTATAGGGATAATCTGCGCACTGATACCATGATGTGCGCCTACAGCCTTGGAAAAGATGCTTGTCAGGTAATAATTTCATGTCCAACGGATCGTCTTGGCATTGCATTGGCATGCCCCACCAGCGCTTTACGAATCCTAGAGGCTTTAGCGTCCATTGACTTGTTTTACATTACTTAATTCCAGGGCGACAGCGGGGGACCATTATTTTCTACTCACCACAAAACGGGAAATAAAAAATGGTATCAAGTCGGTAAGTTTCGCGTATTTGTTTTACTAACTATAATGCATCGTATCGCGTTTGCATTTCCATTATCACGTGTAGGTGCACGAAAACCAATAAGATATGATCATAATTTATGAAACTGTCTTTCCTAGGTATTGTATCTTGGGGCATAGACTGCGCCAAGCCAGACTATCCAGGTAAAATCATTATACTCGTAAATCTTGTAGTTTTAACTTTGATTCCTTTTCATCTAATTTTGATCTAATTTTAATTATGTGTTCAGGTGTCTACACGATCATAGCAAAGTACATTGATTGGATAAAGGAGCAGACGAAGACGGGGATGTACTGCATATAGTCATAAGAAGTCACCATTTTGTAACTTACGGACATTTAAAAAATAAAATTGGATAAAATATAGTACAATTTAACCAAGATGTTATATATAATCCTTGCCTAATTTGTTATTGAAACAATTTAACACGATTTAGTTCATATTCGTTTTTGATGCATAAAGTTTTATTAAGAAAATTTTGCTCATGGTTAGTTCTGGGAGAACGTATCGATTTGGCGATAAGAAGGTAAATTGGCTACAGAAACAAATTGAATCGTGAATACGATTTGACAAGTTTACGACCTAAGAAACATATTTGCCGAAATACTAAGGACGGAATAGAACGCTTCGTGGATATTATTTTTAATTCTTGTGGGCCAAACTAAAAGCTTCTAATGGGTAGCGGTTTGATTTAATTATGACATTTGGAAATTATAGTTCTAATGTTCACGATAAAATTTATAACCTTCAGCGTGTTAAATTTACAAGGATATTATCGCGTGGATAATTTCTGCGTTTTAAATCCGTGTAGAGCGTAAATAAGCAAGCATCGGTTGCAGAAAACAGTGCGGTGGTACGGGCTATGAGTGAGTGCAGTGTCCAACATACATACTGAAATGTTCACAATACTAAGCACTATTTACGTGTTAATCGGGCTCGGTCAGGTCTGTATATTATTAAAAAATATCGACGTAATTACTGTACACGCGATATCACAAAGTGATCATGTTTTAGGTGGTGTTGGTGCATGGCTCAAACTGTCGTAAGTGAATTGATGTACCTATTATACCATTATGAGATCGAAACTACCCAAAGCGTGTGAGCGTAATTAAAATTAAATATTATCGTTCAAGCATAATTAGTAGAAAAACGTTAACATCGATATCATCGGAACTAATGTGAAAAACTGAGACGCAATCTGTAATTAGTCCAGCCTTAATTAAATTGCCGGAATCGATTTTGGTTGTTCAAAAATGTTTGGTATTGGAGACACATTTTTGTTTGGTTTCTTGTTTGAAAGGTGATTCTTAACTTATGTTAGTATTTCTGAACGTTATAGACTGGTATATATGTGCCTAGGTAGAGAGTCGATATGTGTATTGTGCACGTGTTGGTACCGTCGGTTCACTTGCATGTGCAACACACGCGCTGCTCACCGTTGCAATTCGCAGGAGCGACGGCGACGCCCGAGAAAACGTGTCACCCGAACCCGTTTCGATTGTGACGGAACAGTTAGCCGTCCGAATGATCTGATGCTTATTTTGTCATTAATTGACTTTCACTGAGCCAAATTCTCGATGCAGTTGGCGTAGAACGCAAAACGGAATATCACTCACCAAAAGATTCTCATTCCCGTTTATATTTGGTAGTAGGTAAAATTAAATTTAGTTAGGAACACGGTGGTTCAAGTTGTACTAAACCTACTGATGTCTATTTTCGTGGTTTCGTGAAAATGACCATAGAAGTACTTTTCATACCAAAACAACCAATCAAAACAATAATATTTCCTTTCCTTGAAGTTGCGTTCGATATTTTACTGAATTGTTTATTTGTTCTACATTTCCTTTCATCATTCGATGTTTACGACTTGCCACGTACGATGGCAAGGATTGAATAAAAATCCCATTAATGTTTAAATTTTTTCAGTACAGGAAATTGTAGGACACTTCTAATAAACATTACCATACTATTTACAAACATTCAAATGTGATATAAGGTTAAGAGATAATGATGACCATTCAGTCCATCAGGATATTTTATTAAGAAACATGCATAGAAATTGTGTCTCCAATTAAACAATTTCATAAAAATAATGTCCTGTGCTTACATACAACGTGTAACAGAATAAACGCAAGACCTCTCGTGTTGTGTCTCAGACCATGAAACTGAACAACTTTTGTTCTACGAGTTCTTGAAATTCGCAAAAAAAAAACTTTCTATAGGAACGGACGCAATCAGCTGATCCACATGTATGGTAAAACTAAAATAAAGTTATGAATTTCCAAAAGTCATAGAACAAAAAGTTGTTCAGTTTCATGGTCTGAGACACCACACGAGAGGTCTTGCGTTTATTCTTTTACACGTTGTATAACTTTCTTTACCATGAGCCTTTTGGACCAAACAAACCGTACCTTATGGCAATATGCCCATGGTCCTTTTAATCTAAGAATAAAAATGTAAACAAAGAACCTTCACATGTCACGGACAGTCAATTTCAACATCAAGATCTCAAATAGAGTTAAAGGACAATTAATAAAGATAGAGACAAGGACTGGACTATTATAACATTCAGACTAGAAAATCGAACTTAACCCAATTTTAACTGAATTTTCAAAACTTTATTTTCATTTTCATTTATAACTTAATTTTTTATACATTTATTTTTTGCTTAAGGCATACCTAGGTACCTACTAAAGCCAACACTTTATTCGTAAAATTTACATGAAAAAGTAGCGTAACAATGTTCTGGCATAATATTTTTATGATGGGAGCAGAATGCGGCAAGCCTTCAGACAATGTGGTATCAATGAGGATAGTGGGGGGGAGGAGAGCAGAGCCTCATTCGTTCCCGTGGACCGTGGCCATCATGAAGAATGAGCGCATGCACTGTGGAGGCGCTATGATCACAAATATGCATGTGCTAAGTGCGGGGCATTGCTTTAAATGGTAAGTTAGGAGAGAGCAGAGCACCATGTACGATGTCTTCTTTTTAGTGTAGCATATCAGCATAATTAGCCTATAGTGTTCCCACTGTTGGGACACAGACCTGCTCGCTATGAAAGGGGAGTAGAGTGGGCCCCGAACCTAGCTACCAGGTTGGCGCCTATCACTGGCGTCCATCAATCCCCGTGGTGTGCAGGCATCAGGGCACGCAGGATACTACAGGGTGTTAGATTAAACGTGGGCAATGCTTTAAGGGAGTTAAGTAGACATAAATATGAGCAACTTTTACTATGGAGCTATGAAATATGAAAAAAAAAATCTGCTTTCGCTTACAATTTCAGGGTTCCGTACCCGAAGGGTAACGAACGGGACCCTATAACTAAGCCTCCGCTGTCCGTCCGTACGTCTGTCTGTCAGCGGGCTGTGTATCATGATCCGTAATAGGTAGACAGTTGAAATTTTCATAGAATGTATTTCTGTTGCCGCTATATCAACAAATATTAAAAAAATAAAGGGGGTGGTACGTAACCCATCACGTGCGAGTACGACTCGCACTTGGCCGGTTTTTTCCAGTTACGAGACCAATAATGTATGGAGAAGCTGATATTTTTTTTTGCGAATTCATGGTCGGTCCCATGGTAAGAGTTGTTCATTTTCATGAGTACTACTCGCCCCTAAAGTATTGTCCACAGTTGACAACACAACAACAGTATTTCAGCCCCCGTAGCATGACCACCGTAGAC
This sequence comes from Noctua comes, assembly GCA_963082995.1. NCBI lineage: Eukaryota > Metazoa > Arthropoda > Insecta > Lepidoptera > Noctuidae > Noctua > Noctua comes. The sequence continues at coordinate 12,944,046 of OY720270.1, forward strand.
AAGGATTTCTTTGACGGAAGAATCGACAAAATGACAGATTGTGTCGACACAATGACAGATTTCTTTGCACTGTGTCATTTTGTCGATTCTTTTGTCAAAGAAATCCTTGTCTATGGTGATCATGCTACGGGGGCAGGTGTCTTATTGTTTGATGTCCAATATGTGCATTCGATTGTTTTAATTAATATGTGTTGGCAAATATCGCTTTATATTTTTGTCTTTTGTCCGTAAATAATTAAATTAGATTAGAAACAATAGTAGGTAATCGTAGTCAGTGGGAATAAGATTAAACGAAATTGCACTCGGTGGTGAGAGCAGCGTTGGCCCAGTGGTGGCGGCCTGGACTTGCGAACAGTAAGTCGTCGGTTCGAACCCAGGCAGGCGCATTATTTTGTGTAATAAAATTTATTTCATCACCACTGCTCTCAAAACGGTGAAGGAAAACATCATGAGGAAACCGGCATATCCTAGAACCGATAAATTTAAAACTGGGAACGCGTGGTGAATTAAAGCCCATTGCCGTGTGTCCCAGCAGTGAGAACATTATAGGCTGATTATGCACTCCGTGGTGTGGGTAGCCGTGGGTCAAGATTACTGACAAACAACTGTAAAAGGCGTATATACAGCAGTGAGGCTGCAAACTTGTGTTTTATTTAAAATAGATTTCTACTAAAATAATATCAATCGAGGGGAAACGTGTACGAGATGATCCTTTGAGGTAAAATTTATTTATTTATTTATAGATGATCCTTTTCGATTGCAGCAAAACTAATTAAACGCCATCTCGGTGTTATTCTCGGTAATATGTAGGTCCTCAAGCCTCCCAATACTCCCGCACTTCTGTCAATTCGTAATTGCGGTGTGATGAGTAATGTGTGTGTATTGCGAGCCAGCAACTCCTGAATTATCCATTGATATTCTAGCACTATATTAGCAAAAAGGATGTAAAAGTAATAGACAATAGGACAGCACATTATTAGAAGGATAGAGTGCGTCATATTTATTTTGTACTATTAGACTGACAATATGTGGATTCAAAAAAGGCATACGTCCTACTTTTCGTATAATTACAGTGCGATTTCGTTGGTAGACAAGGCAATGCCTGCCACCAGAAGATATATTCTGGATCGGTTGACCGATCCAGAATATATCTTCTGGTGGCAAACCTTCAGGTAACACTTATACATTATTTTTTTATTTCAGGGATGTGTTACAAGCAATGGAAGTGTTAGTAGGGTTGGACAATTTGGATGATTTGAAGAATGTTGAGTCACGAAATATTTCGTTCGTTGTAATTCACGAGCTATTTATTTCAACTGCGGTTAGAGATGAAAATGACATTGCCTTGGCTACGTTGAACAAGCCAGTTGTATTTAATGAATATATTGTACCTATATGTTTGCCAAACCCAGGTTTGTTAAAGAATTAAGAAGTGCATATCGATTTCTTTAAGGATTTTTTCATTCTTCTAACTTTTTTCTTTCTTAATAACATGGTATGTTTGGAACTGTTCACTTTCTTAGTGCCAAAGAAGCTTTCTAACTATTCGTAATGTATTTAATGTTAATCACCGTTGGTTTAGTCGGTAAAACAAGTAAATAATGTTTTGTTTCTACTTTTATTGGCTTTCTTATCAGCTTGTTGATTTGTTTCACGCCTTGAGTTCAAATTAAACGGTTTAAATAATAAAAATCTATTAAAAACTTTTTATTGCATAGCCCGACCGCTTTAATGAGTCTTCGCGAAGGTATCAATTTAAATGGAATATTCTGAAGGTTGATCACGTATTGGTTCAATTAGTATCGTAATACCTACGTGGATTATGGTTATTTTAAAGCAAATAACCTGTGGGATATTGTTAGGACTTTGTGGACGCTTAATGTGCTTTGATGGGGCAAGGCGGAGGACTCATTAAAGCGGTTGGTCTATAGTTATGCAATATTTTTTTTGTTTATTCCATTTATAAATATGTATTAAATGCTTTTAGGTGAAGATTTCACAAATAGAATAGGAACTATTGTGGGATGGGGACGAATCGGCGTAGAAAAGTCGTCATCAAAAGTGTTACTAAAGGCCAGTCTTCGAATTCTCTCCGATGAAGACTGCATGAATTCGCAACTGGCCCAGCATCTCCAGCCAACTATGATGTGCGCTTTCTCAAAAGGAAAAGATGGTTGCCAGGTAACTTGAATGAAATTACCTTCGGATCCATTGTGTTTGGAATGTTAATTTTATTGCTCGTCTAACATTTTGTGTAGTTAGAAAAGTATTTGGTGGTCTTCTTTCTTTATTGTATGGTTAGTGCCTATTTTATTGTCTAGTGGGGAAAAATTGTACCTACCCAACAAGCGATATCCGAACACACTAATTTATGTTTTACATATCTACATCCGGTGCAATGCGTGTAGGTTGAATTGTGCCTACTCAGGCAGTAGCGATAGGATAACTACATACTGAACAACGATATGTTAGTCTACGAATACCCAAATATTTTTTTCCGAACACAGGTGAACAGATTTTGGTGCTAGTTTTTCTTTTGCTACTCACCTATTAACTAAAATGTTGTATATTTCCAGGGTGACAGTGGTGGACCGTTATTAGTATTTCAGCCTGAAGGGAAATATGTCCAAGCAGGTAATAAACTTCCAGATAATAAGGATGTTTCCTGTGTAAAAATAATATGATTTTATTTAGTCCCTCAGTTAGATTATCGAAAAATATTGATATCGATAAGTACGTATTTTTTGTTTTATCAAATCAATAAAAAATTACGAAGATAAAACGCATCAAAGATCATGAGTGGGGACGTGTGACGTCACTTTTCGGTAAAAAGTCTGTTCACTTTACTTACAAGTATGACGTCACACGAAGTTTCGACGCACTGTATCGTCTTCATTTTCAGTTTTCGTGAAAAAAGAAAAAATACGTGTCCAATATTTTTTGGAAATCTTTCCGAGTACCTAATTAGATTTTTTCAGGAAACATCCCTTTTATTAATTACTTCGGTACAATTAATTAATTTTATTTAAACATTTTACAACGGAGTTATTAAGGTATACACGACCACATTGTTCTCTTATGGTTCAAGACTTGGAGGCTTTTTTTTTGTTTTTTCTTATTGAATGAATGTCTTAGAAAAATTCTAAACTGGAATATCTGGAATTACGCCATATTCGGACGAAGCTCTAGTAGTAGATGAGCCCAACAGGGGATTTGGGATTTACTCGAGCGCGGCAGATGAACATAGGGAGAGATGCCTTGCATCCTGTTGAGTACCTCCATCATATTTAAGCCCTTTTATGCAACTAGGGCATCCCATCAGAAAAGTAAAAAAAAAATTGTTTTGACTGTCAAAACGAGTATCATTAATATTGGCGTCGTGATAATATGCATCGTACGTACCTAAACAATTAGATACCCCGCTGGTCATCAAAGAAACTGTTTCAGGGTACTGTTTCAGATTGGAAAAGATATCTACTTTTAGGTTAATGCTTGACGATTGCAAGGTCATGGCTCATGAGATCATCTTGATAGTCCTTCACACAATTTTGACACGCCTCTTAACACAGAATCCGTTAAAAATTGGTTCATTTCGTTGGACGTTTAATTGAAAAGCGACTGCATTTTGTTGATTAACTTACTCACGTCGCATACCTAATCGCAGCTGCATCCGTCTGGCTTTCAAATAATAAGAAAGAAAGCAACTGACAGAGGACGTAGTTAATGATTAATGAATGAATTTTCATGCACGTGACATGCAAATTGCAGTTAATTGAACCTTGAGCCTTTTCTTGACTCTTTTCTCTGAGATATTTTCTGTTTTGTATGCAGGAATCGTGTCTTGGGGCATCGGATGTGCGGATCCTAGATATCCTGGTCAGTTTACATTGTCTTGTTTTTAGCTCTCTTGTAGCAAGACGCACGTCGAACCACGGGAAGAATATTTGAATATTTATTTTGTTCTACATTTTTTGTGTAGTAAGCAACGACTTATTGTCGGGCCTACGCTGTCCCCCCATACTTAAGTACAAATGCCGTATCCATAATAATATTGTAAAACCAAATGATTTGAAAAGAGGAACCATGGAGTTTCTTGCCGGTTCTTCTCCATAGGAAACGACCAACCCGAACCGTGCACCTTTTTGTCGACGTTTTATAAGTGCCCATCGAGGCCTATGTGACATAAAATATTTTGATTTTGATGAATACATTCTTGCTTTTTTCAATTTGACGCGGTGTAGAAAATGGGTGCACCACATGAGTCATATCTGGGTCAGGTTCCTATAGAACCTGAAGCTGATAAAATAACATAACATATCATCACGCCTGTATTTGTATATATTGTATTTAGTATACCCACATTTCGCCAGTTATGTTTAAGTCCTATGTAATAAAGGGGGCGAGCTCATTGCCATAAATTGGGCACAAATCCAGACTCAGTGGCTGCTACTGAGAAATTCCTGATGGATAAGTCTAGTCAAGTTAAAAACATAACCCTTCTTTTGGGCTTCGCCGCAGTCGGGTAAAAAGTTGGGCCGAAACTAAGTCCTAACTCACTGAAATATTTCCTGTGCTCGTGTCGCCTATCAACCGCACATTCATTCGGACGCATGCGTGCAGTGTGTCACGTCACGCTTGTGTGCCACCCAAACAATTTACATTAAATTACGTCATGGTAACATTTATTGCCAATTTGAATACCTTCCGTTCAAGATAAATCTGAAAATATCCCGCATTAATTATCTGCAATAATGGTATTTCAAATGGAACTAAAGACGTTCTTTGAAAATCAATAGGAAAGTCATTCTTGCCGTTATTCGAATACTTCATATCGTATCAAACTACCAATATTTTATAGCCATGCTGAATTGCTGATGTTGTAAAGCGGACGTTGTGTGCTATGACGACGCGACGTCGTCGCATTTTTATCCAACTTCAATTTTTTTTTTTTGCATTTGGTATAAAAGAAGCTTGCGCTGTGATTTCATATAAATTTACAACACTTTGCTTGAGTCATTTATTAGTTAGCTTCTTTAATACATTTTTTTTGGCAAAAGTTGATGACATAACTTATAGTTACAACATAAATTAATTCAGGACATGAATTTGTATGGGATACTATACTAAAAGGGTAAACTTCCGAAAAGTTATTTTTGACTTTTTAAGTGTTTTTTTTTGCAAGTCAGTTTTTTTGCAAAAAAGGTTTTTTATTCTCCAATTTCGTCACGCAAATGAACCGAGAAAATGATTGGTGTGATAATTATTGTATGTTTTATTTTTTGGCAACATCAAAAATGGTCCACCTGCCAATTTTTTTTTTTTTTAACTGAATTCTGAAGTATCCAGATCAGACCTTTTATTATATTGCAAACAAACCTACCATACGTTGAAATTCTGATGACGTTTTTGCATGTCTTTGAGTGACAACCGAGGCTAGACCGTATGCTGCAGTCATTCTGCTGTATCTTAGAGTAACTTAAGAGTATCAAAGGCGATATCTGGCAACTTTTATCCAGGTTTATTTCAATGTACCGAGAAGCTTAACTTAATGGCCATAGAATTTATAAAAAAAACCGGCCAAGTGCGTGTCGGGCCACGCACAATGTAGGTTTCAGTAGTTGCCAATCAAAATATGCGGCTTTGCCTCCGAACGATCATTTTTTATTGTAATAATAAAAACAAACTTATATTTGCAGTTGAAAAACGTGTGCTCCCATACATTATGATTAGGAAAATATGTTATCCAAGTACATTTTATAAGTTGGTCGACTATTACTCGTAAACTTGTAAAGTCTACTTAGCTGTGATAGTTTTCCTTTTATTTTCGTGAAATATACTCCCACCGTGAATTTTTTCACACACCCAACCCAACACAACCGCTTAGCTGGTAGAGGGGGACACTTGAGTCTTATAAAAATTAGCATTTTTATTTCACAAACGAATCCATTAATTAATCGAAAAAAATTGCGAACATACTCGCAATATTTTTTAAGACCTATTCACAAAATACCACACTATGGGGTACGCGTGAAATCAAAATCAAAATCAAAATATTTTATTTCACATAGGCCTCGATGGGCACTTATAAAACGTCGACAAAAAGGTGCACGGTTCGGGTTGGTCGTTTCCTATGGAGAAGAACCGGCAAGAAACTCCATGGTTACTCTTTTCAAATCATTTGGTGTTACAATTTTATTATGGATACAGCATTTGTACTTAAGTATGGGGGGACAGCGTAGGCCCGACAATAAGTCGTTGCTTACTACCCAAAAAATGTAGAACAAAATAAAAAGTTAACAAAAGTTAACAAGCAGCTGGGAATCTACAAAGCCTACAATGTCCACACATTCATAGACAATCGATAAAAAGAATCTATACAAGAAAAAAGAAATCCCCACGTTACGTGTATAGGTACAGGAGATACCCTAAAAAAAATACTTTTCGAGATTTTATTTTACCACTTGGTCGGCGTAACCAATCTGTATATTCATGCCAAATAACAGCTTTCTAGTACTTAGAGTCTTTGATCTAAGCTGCGGACAGACAGACGGACATGGCAAAACTAGAAGGGTTCCTTTCCTTGTTGACTACGGAACCCTAAAATGCCTAGACAAGGTAGGAGACCTATTCCCAGCAGTGAGTGCAATTACAAGGCTACGAATGATAATGATGAGTTACTAAATGAAGCTGTAAACATAATAGTGGTTTCCCTAACATGTTTCTCATAAAACTGTATTTTGCAGGTGTGTACACGAAGGTCAGTAACTACATCGACTGGATCAACCTACACACTTCAGACGGAATAAAATGTAATTCGTCATAATTACATTTAGATAGTTGAAATTTAATATGTATATACAATTAAATAACTGTAATAGTATCTAGCTATTGTTTATATTAAAATAACCTAATTTTCGAAATGAGGTATGATCGATTCCTCCAACTCCAAACAGTAGGTACGGTGCCTCTGATCAGTCATTGTACCATCCTACGTGCTGTAGTTTCCCAAGTGTCCGTTCACTGAACCATTGAAGATCTTAACGTCTCTAGCGCCGGCATGAACATGGCCACTTACTGGGCCCAAGCAGTAGTGTATGGATGTAACGTGCGTCGATACGAGAAGAAGAATCCCGTAATAAATGCTTTGAATTTTAGTTCCAGTCTTTTTTCCGACTTTTGTTAAATGAAACGGTAACCTAAACTCTACGGTTCTATGGTAGGCACAGTGGGTGAACGATTGGCTGCTGTGAGGCACCTGTCGCGGGCTCGTTTCCCAACTTTTCGGTAATCTACTGGACTTGGGAAGACGGGGTGATGGATGGGGGAGGCCTGTCTCCAGCAGTGGACGTCTCTCGGGTTCGGCTGATACGCTGATTAGGGATTGTATATTCGGATTCACATTATTATTTATTTACCTAAAGTTTGACTGTTAGTTAGTATCCAGGACTACTGAAGCGCAAGGGGAAGGTAAAAAAATATGTAGGTGTTTGCCGGGAAAAAAAGTACACGTTCCTAATGACGATGATGATGAAATAATTCTGTTATCGATTTAATCCTTATAATAAATACCGAGCATTACTTGCACCTACGTCCAGCCGTTTCAGCATGAAGGAAAAACAAACATATTTAGTTATACAAACACTTGGTATTTTTTATTTATCAGCAGGTACGCACGACAGCCAATCAAGCCATACAAAACCAGTTTATACGGATCTCTCGTTGTACGGGAAATTTTATACAAAGCGAGGCCATGTTATACTGGAAATGCACAGCTTAATGTGCAGCCATGTGCACCTAGTTTGATTAATTATAGGTATAATTTATACGATTCTGTAACTTTATGCGTACCTACACTTTAGGTCAACTCTGCTTAACCCATGGAGGGAAAACAAGCGTGAGGATGTTGTTTACTGTTGTCTGTGTCAAACGATGATGATATATTGATTTTTGATCAGAGTCAATCTTTACATCAATTTTCACTCTCACCCAGTATATTAAATCTCAGAACGCAAGCGTCTGTGGTAGTGCGGGCGGGCAGCGCGGCAGAGGTTTGAGGAGTTCCAGGTTATATTTAAAAACCACATAAGTAATATAAAATAAATAAACCAAATTTTGCTTATTATCAAGCATTTTGTCTCTTTTGATGTAGGTATATCAAGACGCAAGTGACGGAGGGTTGGGGAGTTTATTTATTTATTATTTATTTATTTATTATTTATTTATATATTATTATCATTTATTATGTACCAAATTAAGTACAGCTTGTTACCAGAGATTTCAGATCTTTTTGGTCAAAATCCTGGGCTGGTTACTGGGTCTCACAACTGTTGAGAAGCCTAGAGTTTAGTTTAGTGGCTTGGGGCCCAACACCTGCCCTTCTGTTACTGTGAAAATCTAGTGAATGTTGGAACATCGAGGCCTTGCAACGGCCCTGACTCTAAGAGTGATCTTCCGTAAGAGAGATCAATAGCAATAAAATACCTTTTTGTCACATGTATTATATTTAAACTACCATAAACTACATGCCTACTCTTGTATCTTTTGGGTTTGTAAAACCATCCACCAATAATTATTTGATAGCATAAATTGTCGATAGAGCGTGTATCGGAACGTCATTCGTATGTAATAAAATGCGACTAAAACGGAAAGAACGATTTACCTTGTTCCTTTTCATCGTTTGTCTCTTTTTAACTTATGAATAGCATCATCACTTTGACGTTTCCACTGAGGTTCCACTGGATTTGTAGTTAAATTTTAATTTGTCCTCATAGTTCTTCCTTTCTTTTGTTTGACGGTCGTTCACTCCACTCGCTCTCGTTGATTTGGCCGATGTTTGGCCTAGTTGCTAAGTTTATTAGATTTTAAGTTCTAATTTTCTTAAATGTAGCGTTCAGTCCTACTTTTAATATTACAGTGACATGATTATGTGATACTTAAAATGCCTGGTATAAGGAAATATCGACGCGACACCAGCGAAGTCAGCTGTTGTTTGAAATATGTTATTTTTGGTGTGAATGTTTTGTTCTGGGTAAGTGGAGACCTTTTATTAGTATCTTGTTTTGAAATTAACATATTAATTAGGGGATTGACATTCGCACATATTTGGCTTGTCAAGGTTTTATTATTATGGTCATAAAATGTGTGTTATCTTGGTATCTTAGAGATGCAAGAGATTGTGAATGAGATGCATTACGCTCGTATTACTTGTAATGTCTGAGTGGGTATTGATTTCATCTCACCTGTGCATATTGCCAGGCAATTGGGGTCACCTTAGACTTGTTTAGAGGCACCTACATACATAAATAATTGTTATAACTGTACTTACTATGACTGTCTGCATCCTCATAAAAAATAATTCTTAGAGACTTGATTATAGTAACCTTGAATTTGCACACAAGTGTGAACAAAAAACTTGTTAGGTAGTTTACTCATTTATAAGAACACAAACAGTCATATCAATTGGCAAGAATTGTATTTTTTTACTCATGATGAAAGTAATAGTGTTTTAATGTCTGTATCACTTTGTAGTTAGCACCACAGTAAAATAAGGTAGCCTGTAGCTTTATTGGAATGTTTCATAAGTTTGTTCCTAAACCCTTTTCGGTTTTTCATGATCAGTAGGTAATTAGCACAGTTAGTTAGTGCAGGAATCTGTATGCACCAAGTCTAGAAACACATTTATTGTTATTTTAGCTACAATAAGCCCATTGGATCAAAATAATATTAATATTAAAAAATTAAAAATAATCATATTTAGGTGTGGTTTTTTTATTGTAGGTATGTTTTTTATTCAAGTCTTTTTTCCTGTTAATCTGAATCCAGGTTACCACAAAGATATTTATAATAACCAGTGCACAGATTACTACATTAATATTTTCAAACATAAGGAAAAATCATAATGTGATCTCAACAGGATATGAATATGAGTAATATTGGGTGGAATTTTAATTTAATATAAATAGGTTACCGGGAAGGAAGCGGGATCTAAATGATTAGTTGAGGTTACCAAACTATTTGTATTTTATGATTTTTATAAATTTATTCATATCAGTCATAACTTTGCTTTGATACACAATACCACCAGCCAAGTATGGTCAGACTAAGCCACTAACGGTTCCACACAGGCTTAGTAGAAGGGGCTTGTAACATCCTTTTTAACCAAAAAAAGGCATGCGACCCCATGCGGTCTCATGCAAGACCATCAGCCAACTTAAATACCATACCCCGTGGGAAAATAAGGAAGGGACACCAACATACAAATGGTTACCACATATTCAGTAGGTACCTCATTCTGAACCCACTCTTGAATATAGAAATTTTTCAGCTGTTTCCTACAAAAGTGAAATACCTGCATGGTCAAAATGTATGGAACGCTGTTTAAAAAAAATATCCATGAAAAATTTCTATGTTCAGAATGATGTACTGAATATGAGGTACCCGTTTGTGCATCGGTGTCCCTTCCACCATGTAAAAACCTCACACCTTTTGAATGCCACCTGCTATGTTTCTTACAGACTCCTTTTACTTTGACTGTAGTCAAACACGCCTGCACTTACAACTTATTACTCTGCTATTTCACAGTTTTTTTCTATGTTTATGTATCTCTTCCATTTCAGTTCCTGGGTCTGATTGTCTTAGCTGTTGGAGTGTGGGCATGGACTGAGAAGGACACTTTCAATAATTTATCAAGACTCACTAACATTGCGTTGGATCCAGCATTTATTTTAATATGTGTGGGTGAGTACAGTACATTGAGTTTTGTGAATAAATTGGTAATCTCCGAAGGGTTAGGCAGAAGTATACAGTATACTCATGTCTTACATCAATATTTCACCATGTTTAAAGCGCAGGCCACACCGCCAGCTGGCGGGCGGGCTGAGCGGGCGAACGACGCATCGTTTCACTTGTTTTCATACTTTGGTTCACACCGCGAGCTATCGAAAGAGCCGAACGAAGTATGAAAAGGGCGTCGTTCGCCCGCTCCGCCCGCCCGCCAGCTGGCGGTGTGGCCTGCGCTTAAGACATTTGTTAATGTATTTATTGTACTGGTGCATGTGTATTCTTTATCATAGTAGCTTCAAATTTGCAGTCGGTGAATAAAATTATTATTTTCAGACATGAGTCCATAGTGTTAGTATTCACAAAATTACTTAATTAGTAATTTTTGCTAAACAAAGCATTTGTGACTATCCAAGGACAAAAACAGAATTAGAAAGATGTCTGTTTAGAAAGGTTTTTGAAGAAGCAAACCAATAGAGGACCCAAAATCCAATTTTTTTTAAAACATCTTCAAAACTTTACACCTTTCATTCTAATCTACACTGCAACATTATGATCCAATTTGGGTGGGCTGCCCAAAATAGCCAGCAGTTGGGTTTGAAACTGCAGTAAATGTTGCCACATTAACTCCTTACTGTAAACATGACCCAGTCATTTATTGTTTAAAGTAGTTTTATTACCAGCAGTCACAGATGTTACTATAGTTAGCAGTAAATTATTATCATCAACGGGTGTCCAGAGCACAAAGAGGTCTTGTTCACAAAAGTCATAAAACACAGAAAGTTTGGCTCTATAAAATCTTCAGTATTACTCTATAGAGATATAATAATATGTAGTTTATAAGTTTGGATGTAGGAATATATATATGAAATAATTACTCATTTGATTTCGAAGATTCTTTCACTGATGCAAAGCTACGCTATTACCAAGTGCCATAAGATATGTTTCATCGACGTGTATGAAGTCGCGGGCCGAACCTAGTATTAAATATTGTACAGACGCCAGCACATCAAGCTACCCGAAACTGTCGAATTTTACCAATCAACCTTGAATCTAATGCTTTAGCGATAAAGTTGATAATCTATTGAATAAATTTGACAGATTGTAGTAGCATAATGAGCCGTCAGTACATGATTTACCTAGTTATTAGTCAGTTTGTGGCAAAAAGGAAAACTCACTTTCTAATCTTGGATGTTGCAAGACACAACTGTTAAATTATGACAAAAGGTCAAGTAGCTATATTTATCAAAAGCCTGTGATGTTACATGCTTGTGCAGTCAAGTGGCACATTAATGGTAATACTACTATGAAAATCGCCCTTACTACTACGTTATAAAGGCATGGTTAATGTCAAATGGTTATTACTAATGTAAGGTGCTTTTTGGTGGGTCCGTTTCCTTCATCATTGTCACTGTGCCTACTGCCTTATTTTGTGCAGTAACATGGTATTTATTGTTTTATGATGTGATTGCAGGCACAATAACGTTTATAATTGGGTTCACGGGCTGCGTCGGTGCTCTTCGTGAGAACACGTGCCTGCTAGCATGCGTGAGTATTGCCATTGTTATAGTTGTATAGTAAACACAGAGTAATTACAGAATGGAGGGCGAATACGTTAGATGGAGGGTGAATTTGTTAACATGAAATATCAAGGTTCAAATTAAAATTCAAAATCTCTCTGAGTGTCAGTTTATTTGTTCAAGTACCATGTAGCCTTAAGCCTTAAGAGACATCTTGAGACGCCGTATGTATCGCCAATCAGTGCGAGCGAGCCACGACTAATCGATTTTTGCATGGTCTGCACGTTTGCAGCGAAGGCCATTGGATAATAGATAACTTAGATAAGACATGGTCACGGTATAGTGCTTGCAAAAAAGCCCATGGGCTGTCACATACCTTCACCATAGCAAAATCTACTTATTTGACATCCGCAAAACAAATCACTGGGTCTAGAAGTATTTAATTTTGTACAGGGGTTCCATTAATGTGAAGTAAAAAAGCCCCATTGAACTTTATTTTGAGCTGTTGTTCGATACTTATTACTCCATTTTCTTGAAACTCCTTAGTCTTAAAGTAAATCGGAATTTGATTATCATAATTATGCTTGCATGCTTGTAACTGTAAGGCTTGTTAAGATTTAATGAACCTTCACTTAGGTTGCAGAACAAAGGCATTTGTTGCCATACTGCTCGATTATTTTAGACAATACAAAATGTAATGAGCGTGGGATATTGTAATTGTGTGATATGGGAACTTGGGCTTTATAGATTAGTATTATGGCTGAATTTACATAATAGCTTGTTTTGTCTATGCGTTAATTTTGCAAACCGCTACACTATAACTTATTTCTGTAGCCTAATTTCCTGATAGCTAAAGTCTTTACTCTTCAAGTTTAAAATGAATAGGCGATTTATTCGCATTTTTTTTTTTTTCCTTTTTTTTGCGTTGAAAATACGAGATAGTTTTTAGACCAAAGAGAACCAAATACAATTTCCGAAGATGCAGGTATTTAGTATTCGAGGATATTGATCTGAAAAATCCAGAAGGTACAGCGGGTTGACGCCCAGTAACGGAACTTTTGACTCATAACTGTGACTAATTTAACTATATCGAGCATTTTATGTTGAAAACAAAATGTGGCTGATAAAGAACCCAATTATGTTTAAATTAGGTATAATATTTATATTTGATTAATTCCTAATTTAATCTAGATTTATTAATGCACTTCCCTGTTTTATTTCAGTACGCTGTTTTCCTCGCTTTGTTACTGTTGGCCGAGATGACGACAGGAATCCTTTTCTTTGTCTTCAAAGATTGGGTAAGTCTTAAATATAAAATTGAGTCAGCTGTAGAATAATTAAATTTGGAGAAACTTTTCCGTTTAAAGTTTTTGCTGTGGTAGAAGAATATAGTATGTAAATAGGTGTCTATTTCAATTTGTTTCAATAAACAGCCCAGCTACTCTTTGTGTGATATCTGAGAGAGCAGTTGTTGATGTAGGTACAAATGGCAAATAGAAAGCTTGATCTAACGTGATTCATTTCTAATGAATTAAATGAGTAAGTACTTAATTTTCTTTTTTTTGTATCTTGCAGATTAAACAACAAGCAACTACTGGCTTCCAAACGTTCATCACACATTACAGAGAAGACCCAGATCAACAGAACTTGATTGATTGGATACAAGAAGACTGGGTAAATACAATTACTTTATTAATACTGGACGCGTTGCTGACCACCGGAGAAACGGGTTTTGTCGATGGAAGAATAGACAAAATGCCAGATTTCTTTTGAGGGTCTGTCATTTTTGTCGATTCTTCCGTCGTGAAACCTGTTTCTACGTTGGTCAGCAACGCGTGCAGGAGCTGATCGACGCTACCGAAAGTGCCAAACTCGTCGCAAAATTTTGGGCTGACTCAATTTAAATTGTCATCGACACGCTAAGAAGATTACTACAAGTACAATACTATTATTATAATCACAAGTCCTGTGCCCGATGTACTTCCCATCGGCAAAGATGCCATACAAACTTTCATTCCTTATTCAACAGCTGCAGGGAAGAAATTCAAGGAAGTCTTGTGCAAAATTGTATGCTTCTAGACCCAGTGGTATTGGCTGCGTGTTACATAACATGACGCTTGTAATCCCAGGGAGGCAGAGGTGTACCTAATAGTACACCTACATAACGCCAGTTATGTTTTAAGTCCCATCTAATAGGAAGCGAGCCTATTGCCATCAACCGGGCTCAAATCCAGACTCCGTGGAAAAAAACCCAATAATACTTTCCCCGACCCGGGAATGGAACCCGGGACCTCCTGCTCAACATCATCTCCATCTCAAAAAAAATATTGTTCATCATCATCATCATCATCATCATTCTTTGGTAGCGTTGTTGGACCCACTGCCGAGTAAAAACCTCCTGCTTTTTGTGTCATACTTCCCTGGTCTGCGCAACTCTGAACCAGGACTTACTCTCGATCTTCTGAATGCCATCCACCCATCTGGCTATTGGTCTGCCAACAGTTCTACCATCTTTCGGTAATCAATCAGTGAGGGTTCTTCTCCACCTGCCATACTCACGTCTTGCCAAATGTCCTGCCCACCTCCATTTTAGAGCTGTTGTTCGTTATGTAGTCATTCAAAGATTAAATTGAAACAGATTGGTGGTATAACCTAATTTATTTTTAACAGGATAATGCATCTGTTTTAATACTTGATACCTCACAATAGCAGGAAAATTAAAACGTTCCGACTAAATCGTATTTTATGATTATCAAATCCATTTACCTATACCGAGTACTAGAGATATCAACGTTTTGAGGAAATAATAGGCTATGGTTGTAACTACAATGTAATCTTGTCTTTGGGCCTACATCACCTTCCTCAAAATTTACTTCCTAAAAGTCCCACATTTGCTTTTTGTTTTTTACCCCATGTGTGTCCTGTAGTTATTAATTAGGTATTGGAATCATTGTTTTAACAGGTAAACAATGTATTAATAAGAATTACACACATACTGATTTGTTGGAATTCTAGGCATGAGGTGATTTGTTTATCATTAAAAAACATTGGGAAATACGAAATAGAGGAAACTAAAGAGGTTACAGGAGGTTAGAGGAGATATAAATAAATCTATATATAAAAATGAATCTCTATTTCCCTTGGTCACGGCATCACGCATGAATGGCTGGACCGATTTCGCTAATTCTTTTTTTACTCTGTTTGTTACGGTCAGGAGAAGGTTCTTAGGTAGGTAGTAGGTAGGCAGTAGGTAGGCAGTAGATAGGTAGTAGGTAGGAAGTAGGAAAAGGTGCATTGCAACGCATGCCGGGTACAGCTAGTCTCTGTATAAATAACTAATATAATACTTGAAGAATACCTATTTTGTGTAACTGCAAATTTTATGTTGCAAATAATAATAATGATCAGGGTTCATGTGAATAAAAGAGTGATAGACATGAATGTTGATGGATGGAGAGGAAGAGGAAGGCCAAAGAAGAGACGGATGGATTGTGTGAGGAATGATATGAAAGAGAAAGGAGTAAATGATGCCGTGACGTCTGACAGGGGAGAATGGAAGAAGAAAACGTGTTGCGCCGACCCCAAGTAGAATTGGACAAGGGCAGGAAGATGATGATAATAATGGTTAGGGTTAGAGCGCAGTCTTGTTCTTCGAGCCACTAGCACGACAGTATTTTACATTTTGTTGGCCTAAAACTTCGTCATTACCATGGCGTCGTCGGTGGCAGAAAGGAGGTCACTCTGATTGCATGTTTTGAGGCACATAAGGCAGGATAAAAATTAAAATATAGTTTGTGACACTGTTCCACAACTACACCCTGCTGCCATTCCGTCGAGGTAGACCCACTTGACGACGTTGGACTCATCTTCCCACTTGTCATGGCTTATAAAAATAACCTTTATTTCTCCATTTCCAGTTACAATGCTGCGGCGTGGAAGGCCCCCGGGACTGGGACCGCAACGCGTACTTCAACTGTTCGAGCGGCGCGGTAGGCTCGCGGGAAGCGTGCGGCGTTCCCTTCAGCTGCTGCAGGAACAAGCCGCAAGACATCATCAGGAACAAGCAGTGCGGATACGATGTTAGGAAACCTACTTATGTGAGTACACTACTCACGTCTGTGTTTATAAGTAGGTTGTGTGTACATGATAACAAATGTGTGTTTCTGAGATTCCGCATTCTAGCGGCTAGCGTTTCAAGACCGCTTGGCGGCTTTAGGTAAAAGATATTTACGTCACGGGAAGGGCCTTCGTTTTAACGAAATGGACCTACACGCGTAGCATGACCACCGTAGACACGGGTTTTGTCGACAGAAGAATCGACAAAATGACAAATCAGCAAAAGAAATCTGTCATGCTACGCGTGCAGGTGTGTGTTGTTATAACTCTATCGCGGTGAAGCAAACTCATTTGTATGTGATATAAATATTATATTCTCATTTACCTAATGGGAAACAATTTGTTGATACAAAAAAAAATGTATCACCAGCAGTTGCGCGCTGGTGCTGCTTCGTGCTAGTTCAGTTTCAGTACAAATTGAAGTTTACCGTAATTTCTAAACTTGTAGGCACTTGTCAAAACTTGAGACAACGGCATCGCTTCGTGTCATCGGTGCTAACACCATGGAAGCGTATATGCACGCCATCGCGGACGCACGTTTAAAGCGCAGGCCACACCGCCTGCTAGCGAGTGAGTCGGGCGAGAGAAACGAAGTATGAAAAGATCATACTTCGTTTCGGTTCTTCCAGTAATTTACGGTGTGAACCAAAGTATGAAAAGAGGTGAAACGATGCCTTGCTCGCTCGCTAGCTGGCGGTGTGGCCTGCGCTTAAGGCGATGGTTTGCATCCTTACTATTTCCTGATATGATACCAATTCCTTTCGATTGAAATTTGGGAATATCTGGAGTATTCTAGCTGATAAATTGACTTGCCACTTGCACTAGCAACTGAGCGAGCGAGTGATACACGAGCGCGGCTGCATGGCGGCGGGCGAGGACTGGCTGCAGAGACACTTCGCGCCAGTGGCCGCCTTGCTGCTCGGCCCCTTAGCGCTTAAGGTTCTAAACGAGTCTTTTGGTTGACAACGGCGTTGTATTTGTTGAGTCGCATTTTGGTATTTTGGGAAAATGTAAATAAGTAGATAAGTAGTAAAAGTAACGCAATATGGCGCGCATTGTGTTTTTTCCAGTTTTGTAAAATCGAAATGCTTGAATCTTTTTTTACATTTTCTCAATAATTTGTTTGTAAGTCTGTTGGTTTTGCACATCATAACTTTTGCTACGATTTACCTGCGTATGTTGAACCTAGTTCATTCCTTGCAGCAAGACATTATTAAGCTTTTATATAGATTGTTTCATCAATTGACACTGGTGTCGGAAAAGA
Source organism: Noctua comes (assembly GCA_963082995.1). Classification (NCBI taxonomy): domain Eukaryota; kingdom Metazoa; phylum Arthropoda; class Insecta; order Lepidoptera; family Noctuidae; genus Noctua; species Noctua comes. The sequence continues at coordinate 12,961,725 of OY720270.1, forward strand.
TGATCCTTTAAAGTTGGCTCCTTCCCTTCGGTTTTTTTTGCCATTTACTCAAAAACATAAAATCTTATGTCTAGTTGCAAGGAATGTACAGTATGTAGCATGTAGTGGCCTCCCGTTGATGTTTTTTCGTTTCTTTTTGTTCTAGAATTATGATAGAACAAAGATAATATATGACAAGGGCTGTTTAGAGGCCGCTGAGGAGTGGTTCGACCACAACCTGTTGATAGTAGCCACGTCCGCTGTTTGTACTGCTTTTGCACAAGTAAGTTTTTGTTTGTAGATGCACTTTTGGTATGTATCTGTTGATGTGTATTGTGCTTTTTATGCAGCTTTTAAAGTATGTGTTACTACTCTGTTTCGCGAATGTTTAGATTTTAAATAAAATAAAGAAAATTAAACTAGATTTTACATTTAATTATATTATTGCAGTAATACCAACGTAATACTCATTCCTTTTCATCGGAATTATAAACTTTTTCGTGAAACAGAGTTAGTAGAAAACTTAATTTCATGCTCTTATTGCAAAGGACATTCTAAGCTAGATAGATACCCAACCGATCCATAGTCACACCAAATTGCCACACCAGTGTGACTATGGTTAATTTTATTTATCTGTAGTCACACTGGTGTGACTATGGATAATTTAACCTGATCCATTGTCACACCATCACATGCGGCAATTGCCTTAATATTATTGCATTCTTCATGTCTCGGCGCTGAGTTAGAACGTTTAAAATTCAACAGATAAATTAATAAAGTACATTGATTGTACACCAAATAATATTCTAAAATTCAACAGTCCGCTTTTATGTACACTTCTAAGCCAAGAAATAGTGAAAAGTGTGAAAACGGAAATATTCATCTATCGTCGTTCATGTAGCAATTAGTCGCATAATATTACAAATTAAATACTAATCGTTTTCGTAATCCTTCACAGATCCTAGGCATCTGCTTCGCCCAGAACCTGCGCGCCGACATATTTGCGCAGAAGGCGAAGTGGCACTGACAATCAGCGTCTCCTGCCGCCGTGTGACGCGCGCGCACGCGACCGCAGCCGTCCGCACGCCGCCGCACGCTCGCACACACGCACTGTACGGGACTCTACGCCAGTTGATGTGCTGAACTTACATGAACTGTGACTCTTCTTTAAACTGAGTTTTTATACCTTCAATTTTTTTTGTACATTTTTCTTATTGTAATGGGGAAGTTAACGTAAATCTTCTGTAAGCAGGGAAATTAAGTAAACGATAATCGTGAACCCATATTAAAATGCAAAATATGGATGTCATCATTAAACTCAATTATTAAAAGTAAAAAATAAAAAAAAAGCCATTGAATAAAGGACGAATATCATTGCAATGCGCACAAGTTTATCTTTGCTTGATATTCAATTTCTTCTTTCGCCACAGTTACACATCCGTACTTCCCCATTGTTACTTCAAACTTAATATTGAAACTTCCGCACATCAACTAAAATGATACATGCATTTATGTGCATAATAGTTTAATGTTCATGTCGTGCAGATTATTTATATACACCACAAGTGCTCATCTTACTGTCCCTAGGCTTTCTGAGGATAACTTTCAAATCTATTAAAACACAGAGGAGTAAGAAAATGGAGTGGTAATGTAAGACATTAATTAGTGTGAGCTTTGACATGACACTGACGATGACCCAAAAACAAATGTTCTTTTCCTATGATCTCAATTAAGAACTTTTGTTTCCAGATGCAATCACGTGTGCTGTTTTATTTCAGTATGCATCTTAGGGCATTGGTTTCGAATGACGTTTCAAACTAGCTCCTTCTCATATTCCTGTGCTTGTTTATGTGAGCTAGTTTCGTTCGAAAACATATTAAGCACATGAGCACTCCATCTAATTACTACTCCTTGTTTCCTCTCACTGGCACTCTATCATCTTTACTTCCGACAATTCTTGGATACTCTTGAACTCTGTCTTTGTAAATAACATTATAACATGTTGATACTTGTTGATAGAATTATCCAATGCGTATGTCGTTGCATAGTGGAGTTAGCTTCGGAATATGGCAGCTGTTTAAAGTTAAATGTTACAAAAGCAGTTATATTTTTCAGCAAAAACATTGTGTGATCATAATTTATTTAAAGAAGTTTCTAACACTGCCTCGTTGGTCTAGTGGTCGCAAGCGCGACTGCTGAGCATGAGGTCCTGGGTTCGATTCCCGGGTAAGGCAAAGTATTGGGTTTTTCCATCAGAAATTTACCAGTTGCAGCCGGCGGTGTCTGGATTTGTGCCCGGTTGATGGCAATAGGCTCGTCCCTATTACATGGGACTTAAACATAACAGGCGAATTGTGGGAGTACTATTAGGTACATCTCTGCCTAACCCTTCTGGGATTGCAGGCGTGATGTTATGTAGGTTTCTATTGGAGTCAATTGTCTCAATGACACAATAATTTGTCGTCCAATTTAAGGCGTATTTAAATAATGTTTTTGAAGCTAGCTCCACTCTAAAGTGATGTGTTCAAATTGGCCAATTAGCCTTAACGGGAGCTGTGAGATGAATTTAGTATCGGAATATATAAGTATAAGAAAGTTAACAAGTTTGTTCATGAAAGTGAAGCTATTTAATTGTTATATCCCTTACAGATATTAAGGGTTGTTACGAAAAATGTGACCAGAAATAACTAACCACTGCAAACTCAATTTCCGCGTAAAAAATCCGGGAATTTTGTTAACACTGGTCACTTTTAAAGTTTCATTTTTAAATGTAACGGTGCTGGCGTTAGTGGCAGCCCTGTAGAGTTGTGCAGCTCGTACTGAAGTAGGTCATGTGTGCTTGACAGTTGTAGGTGCCGTGCTACGGCTGTGTGTTATGCAGCAGGAGAATAATGGCTAACAATATTCTTAGGATGGAATCTGAACAGGCGACGGCAGTAGCGACCTAGACCTATAATTTCTCTCTATTTCGTCCAGTAATACTACCGATAGATATTTTTTTAGTTATTTAGTGCTACGTACTTGCATAATATTATCATGGCAACTGTAACTGTATTTCGGTTTAGTTAATTTCCACCGACATAAGTCCGTCGCCTGTCGAATTCTGCCTAAATGATTAACGTGTTAAGATATAATATTTTATTATAAACTCAAATTAGTGATAAGTAATACTCATTTAGAAAACAAAATTATTATTATTATACGAAATGATTTACTTAATCATTACCCAAAAGTATTGAATGTTTAAAAAAAAAAATATAAATCGCTTTGGTATTTGTTAAAAATCTCTTTTGAGGTTTTATGCACAAATTATAATTAGACATTATGTATTACAAAAGTCTATGTTTACTATGGTTCTTGTTTTTTAGGTTAGGAATTAACGCTGGTTTTATAGATGTTTAAGTACGTGTTCCTCATTGCGCTGACATTAGAAGGTACTGCATAATCTCACTCTGAATAATCATTCCTTATGTTACTACAATTGACACGTTAAAGTGTTATGTGCCTAAGAAATATTTATCTCGAATTGTTTGATAAAATGTATATTTATTAGCCATTAAATATCACTGCCTTATTGACTGCGACAAAGTATTTGTTTGTATTTAAAAGAAATCAATTTAGATAGAGGTTTTCGGGTGCATTTTACTAACTGCTTAAAAGTATTTAACGTATAGAATAAGACTTAATACGTTTATTTTTTGAATCTGTAATCAATTATTAATGATCTTATTTAAGTTATTTTATATCGCTTTTTTAAGTGCCGAATTTTATATTCTTACTTAAGTTGCCACAATTCAAATAAGTTTGGTTATGTGTTAACAGTATAGAAAACTAGTCTTTGAGAAAAATATTATATACTCGACCTTTTTTGAATATTTTGTTCCAAATGACATTTAAGAAAAGTATTTTTTAGTAATCTCAAGTTCATGATGAAATTGTATTATTTTTATTTTTGAAATTGTATTTTCGTTTTATTGTATTCTTACAATGTAAAGTATTGAAGTCTGGTATTCTTTTATGATGCCAGATGCAAAATGTCCTTGTATTTATAACGTAGGTGTAGTATTTATGTAATTTTCAAATGACTTAAAATTAAAATCGATATTTTGTATGGAAATATAAGCATGTACAAAAGTTTGGCATTTTGAATCAATTACCTAACCATTGTGTCCGTTAAAACGTCTTAGGCGTGGTCCTTAAAAAACTGTGAAAGTTGTGCACCGAAAAGCTGTGGTCTACTTCTCTGCTCTGAGTAGAGAAAACCGTCCTTTAAGTTTTCCATACAACCGCAAGGGTATTACCGCAGCTATGGTGGAGCCGCTGCCGCAGCGGCGCCATGTGTAAGGCTGCCTGTCTATTGAAGCGGAGCGTGGCTGCGGAGCGGAGAAACTGCGAAATATTAACCAATAGGATTGCAAACTGGAGCGGAGCGGAGATTTTATGCAATCCTATTGGTTAATTTTTCTCCGTTTCTCCGCTCCGCAGTCTCGCTCCGCTTCAATGGACAGGCCGCCTTACGGCCCCTAGAAATAGGACGTACCACAATATTTAGGAACGCCATATCCAGCCGGACTTTCCGTATAACCTTTAAGAAACTAAACCAAACCCTAATAAATCAATACGCAGCTCATAGGTACGAACAAAGTACCCACGTTGCCACCATTAAAACAAGATTTACAATGACATTAAGGTTAGTGTATACATTACCCGCACTTGCAATACACAACAGACTTAGTTGTTCGACACTGAGGTCACGTCTCGGGGCGTAAACTTTAATAAGTTGGACAGATATGGTGCATTAGTTTCAGTTAGGGCGGTCCAAATGGACTCGGACAAACCGGATTGTGACTTAGACGTTAGGACACATACTGATTGTGGGAATGAAGACTACATATTGAAACTATAAAGAAGGGGAGAGGTCAGACGGCAAGCGACTGTATTTTAGCGAAGTTAGGTCCAGGCAACGCGTCTACTTACAAAGTTGTTGGTAACTTCATCTTATAGATACTTACTTATGTTTTGTTCTGTAGGTACAAGTGGACTGAAATACTCGCAAGCAGAACTCATTTACGATGAACGAGGAAAATACGATCAATTCAACGGCAGTAGGTCAGTACCTACTGCCGTTGAGTTGAACGTATTTTCCTTAGGAGAAACAAAAACCTGGATGAAATTCAGATTTATTATGAGTATTCAAACGTAATCAACATTTTTTTTAAAACGTGCCTTGCGTCCCACTGCTGGGCAAAGGCCTCCCCTTTCTCATTCCAAACCTCTCTGTTCTGTGCATTTCTGGCCACGATTGTCCCGCGAACATGATCAGATCGTCACACTACCTTCGCCGCGGTCGAGCTCGTCGGCGATGTCAGAATAAAAAAAATTAAAATAAATATAAATAAATAAAAATATAATATAAATCAGTATCAAGCACCAATTGATCCAGAGTTAAACAAGACATTAACTAAGTTGGTAGGTAGGTACCCGAGATTCCATAATAGGGTTAGATGGTTTAGTTGAAGTACCTACGACTCGCTAATTTAATTTTATCATCACTATTGTGTCGGCAAAACTAGTATTCAACCCCAATGTTGATGTCCCGTGACTCCCATGGAATCAGGAATAAGCCTAATGATCTTTTTGTCAACACAAACCATCGTCGACTTAAGGAAAAAAACCGCATCAATTTGCACTCGCTCTTTCGTACCATCCAATTAGGGAACGTCAGCTAAATTCTAATCGGATCTCTTCAATTTATTTTTTATTAGATTTTATAAAAGTAATCCATCTTATGCTCGTTTGGACGAGACGTTCGGTATCTTTTTGGAGTTTGGAATAATGGTTTAATCCCTTCTGCGGGTTCACTTTATTATGCGAACCTAATGACTTGTCTATAAGACTCTGATAGGATTATGAGTTAGGTAAACTTAAGCCCTTATATTTATGAGCTTTGGTTGAGTCTGAACCGACACTATCTCTTCGGGTTCTTAGATGCAATCCGCACGTGTTAACCCTTACACTGTTTTTTCTTTCATTCCCTTGAGTACCCAGGCAGGTACGTCCACCTGGGTTCAGGTGCATTTCAATATTTTTCATTAAAATAATAATCGAATTGTGTCTATCTATCATCCATGCATGATTGATGCATCGCTGGCACATCAAAAAAGTATTCCATTATGAATATTGCCACAGAAATCTCTAGAAATATTGTCATAGGTGGCAACTGTGGCACTGGCAATAAATAAGAGATTTCACTCAGCCGAAATTCGATTACGCGCGTGTCGTATCGGATTCGCGTGACGTTGGCGTGTCGCTGTCGTATCGGATCCGTTGGCGTCACGTCGCACGTCATTTGTCACACAAGCGCGTTGCCCGATGCGAGATTACGTACGTGCCGATAAATGCATAGTTAGACGGTTCAGCGGGAAATGGGAACGGGAAAACAAGCGATTTTCAAACTTGTTAATGTGTCCATAAAAAAAGCTTTATTTGTTGCATTTAATGTCGTTGTATTGGTTTTCCTTTTATGTCGCAAGTGTGCTTATTCCTGCAGGTAGGTAGGTACCTTATCATGGCATAGGTACATAAGTAGGTAGGTAAGTTTAATTTTGCCATAGTAGACGTAGCCATGCTTGATTCTCATGAGAGTGAGTAGATAGTCACCCAGTAAAGTATTACCTACCTACCTCTCAATACCTAGGTACCTATTTTAGACTATGAAAAGCGTAATAAAACAAATCACAAAAATTGAAAAACAACTTCAAAATACCCTTTATCTAATCGATCATCAACTAATAATTTGTTTCGAGAAAGTTGGCGTACAAATGATGACACGACCTCGTCAAAGGGTTACAATGGGCGACAGATCACAAGCTGGCCGAGGGGACATAAATCACTGTTGTTCCGCAATGAGTGACGTCACTAACGACCTATTAAGCCGACAGTATCTGGATACAAATTAATTTGTTTGTCTGTAAACGCGAGTCAGAGGTTCCATCGTACTTCCGTCACAAATTAGTGGCTGTGGTCTTTCATTCTTAGAACTACATGAGATCGGGTAGTGCTATCTCATTATGCGGCGCTAAACTATTTGGTGGTCTATTGCAATGTACTTAAGGTACCTAATTGTGGATTAGATAATTGTTGGTGTCTTGTAGCGTTTGTGAGCAATCTCAGTTCTACAACACTTGTGTTTTCTATGAAAATAGGTGCGAGTAGCACACGTCATGCAAAAATGAAGTAATCAGAAAATATTGGGCTACGGGCGGACAATAAGTCACAATATGTCTACCTAAGATGACCCAGTGGCCCAGTTATGTTACTCAAGTAGGTACTTTAGGGTGACAACACATCTTTAGAAACTGAAGAAGAAGACACTCTAAAATGAGTATTATAGATTTTCAGAAATCGGTCAAGTTATGATTGTGATAACTTGCAACTCTTATAAACATTTGATCAAGATACCTATAATATAAAAGTTACAGAAACAAGAGCACATTAAAAACTTTTTGTATTTAATCTTCAGTTTTCGGACATCAGGAGTTGGCGATGTTTTGGATTTAAAATTTATTGCTTGCTGGCTCCTAGACGCCTTTGTGAACTGTCTAAAACTCACTAACTAGAATTAGTTTTCTAGCTTCACGTCGGCACGGTAACTAGAAATTTCAGGCCGTTTGATGATTGAGAAGTTTTCAACTTGTTCAAAAACATCTTAGGTAGGTAATATTCGTTGGGCATCTAGGGTACAATTTGTAGCTGCAGACCACCGTCTAAGTATAATTTTTAAAGGCGCTTTTATGATACCCACGGCAGTCGCCAATGCGACAATTTTATACCAAATAGGCGAATAGCATGTCTGCTAAGAAAATTCAATACAAGTAAACTTTTCTTATCGCGCACGCGGGAGCGTTTAACAGTATACAGCGACACACAACGTCGCGTGTTACTGCTGGTAATACGCAAACGACTAAACCTAACAACGGCAATAAAAGAAAATGCGGTGAAACTTCGTGCAGTGAAAAAAGAAACTGCAAATAGGTGGGTAGGTACAATTACAAGGTACAGTGCATCCAACTGAAATGTGCAACGGAACGCCAGAGATTTTGCCGTACCACTGACTAATTTAAATAGAACCGTGGCCTTAGTTTGTGTGTTGTTGTTTGCGAGTAGTTCTTGCAGCTTGGCGGGTCAGGGCTGGCTGGTTCGTGGTAAGACCTGAGGACGCGAGAAGGGCTCCTTTGTCCGCGTCGCTTGGAGCGCCGGAGGCCGTCGCTCATTTGCTGAAAGCCGGCCTGAAGTGTCGTCAGAAATCCGGCCATTTTCGTTTCGTTTTGAATTTCAAAAAGCCGTTTTCAACAATTTTTTGTAAAATACGATGGCTGTTAACAAATACCATTTTGATTTAGTGACTCCTGCTAAGAGATATTAAAAAAGCTTTGCATTGTTGACACAAACATCTTTGTTAATACATGAGTACCTCTACAGGTCAATGCAGCCCTTAAGCCATTAGCCAAACGAGAAATCGTCGCAGACGTCTGCCGTACTCTCGATATCTAATACAAAATTTAATAATTCGATTACAGCGAAACAAAATGAAAGGAAAATAAGAAAAAAAATCTAGTTTACTTAGCTCGGGTTACAAAGTGGATCGAACAGATTGCTCAAGTCTGGGTCACCGGGAGATTAGTTTGCATTATCCAATTTAACCGTAATTGGGTCTGACACGGTGAGGAGACTAAGTTTCAGGTCTTAAGACATAAAGGGTGGTCTTAGCTATTGCACTTAGTACACTGAAGAAGGTATGTTTTCGTAGTGCTTTGCATAAGCTTAGATCAGGCCGTAAGTACCACCGACTTCACTGATGTTCGACCACTTTTCAACCCTATAACTTAGGGCATAAAGGTGAAAGTGGCAGACTGTCACCTCGGTACTACTTCAACACGGTTATCCTAGCGTGCACAATTCAGGCTGTTAGGTTCCCTCGTTCATTGGACTCGATGCGAAGAAAACGGTTGATAACTCCAGATACCTACGCCCCGCGTAGAGAGAAAAAAAGAAAAAATTAATGTTTTAATGTTCCGGAAACACTGCAAATAATAAACTTAACAAATAAGAACAGAGCAGCAGGGCTTACGTCCAGCTTTAACTCACACTTTACACCGTTATCTATAAACCAGTCAAAGTGATTACTTGAGTAAAATGAATTATTTAAGATACGATTTTTATTCTAAAGTTTACCTAGCTTGAAGTTAGAACTGTCAAAAGTTGGAATTCTTACACCCGTATCTTGAAACAAGTCAATGTGTTTATTTGAGTAAAGTTCATTAATTGAGACTCAATCTTTATTACCAATGTAGTTTAGTAATTGCTTGAAGTTAGAACTGTCAAAAAAAAAAATCTTAGCTTTGCCTTCTTTGACGGTTCTTACTCCGTCCAAATTCTTATCTATTGCATAAAATGGTTGCATAAGGAATTAATTAAATTCAAGTAATTGCTTTAACTTGACCATAGATATGTGTTAGACTAATTCAGAGCAATCAATCCGATTAGCAACAAGCTTCTCCATCTGATATTAAGAACCAACAAAAATAATCCGCTTTCCATTTCTCGGTACAATCCTTACCTAATTCCAGATAATAAAACAAATGGATAACAACTTTCCTGTTATTCGTTTTCCTCAGAGAAACAGCTTTTTGCGGAAAACGGTTTTACGGTAAAGACAATAAATGTAAATATGGCTTGAACAAATTCCATTAGAACCTCTAAGTTCCTAGGTACGTAGATGGTTTGGCGCAGCGTCTTTCTAAATGGAGAATGTGCCAGCCTTGTTAGTACTCGCGCATTTAATTCTGCAAGGCTAGCGGAGAGTCAAGACTGTGCGAATTAGCAAGGACTGTGCTAGGTTGCTAGATGGCAAAAATGCGGCAGTGGGGTATATGGAATTGGTTCAGATAATTTTACAACTGAAGATTCGCTGTAGGTGATTACCTAGAGTGAGTATTGCTTTTTGGCTGACAGTATTTTGTAACCCCATTTATATCAACGATTGCATAAGTTGAAAAGCATTTGCTGTTTGTGTATGTGAATTTAAATGTCTGTAAACGCACCCACGATACAGGAGAAATTCCTAGTGTGGGGCAATGTTTTTCATAAAAAAAAAAAAAAAAAATTGTAAGATCTTTACCTATGTGATGTATATATGTGTGTTATGTGATGAAATAACGAACTTATAGGTAGGGAGTTAGGTAGAATACAGTCCTTGCAAATACCAGATAGGTGGTCTTCTTTCCTGTCGATGGCACGACTTGTTTTCCTTGGGCCCAGTATGAGACCACGTTAATACGTGGCGTCTGTGGCGTTTTAGGTTCTCTAAAGTACAGGTACTAGGACACTTCGGACACTCCAGCAATTGGGACATCGTCTGGTCGGGAGCACCGCATTCACATTGTGTGTCAGAAGGATTTTTAATACCCCGTTCTGCCAAATGGTGTTTACAGTAGCCTATATGGGTGCTTTTATGGTAGTACCTACCCAATCTTCGTAGTTCTTCGGCTACGCAAACGGTTACTTCACTTATCAAAAACAATGTAAAACAACCTAAATTGACTTTTACAGAACAAACAATCTATTTATTTCCATAACCTTTTACGTAAATAAAGCCTTGATATCCATCAGTTGCAGAGGAAGCCATTAGAATCGCAACAATCACGTTTATATAAGAATATCCGTCTGGTACGTCATTTGCATAAGGTTGTGGCGGCCGCGGCGGGCGCCCCGTCGTGCGGGACTAGTGCTGTTAACTATAGTGGCCCGGGACCGGGACTGAAACGGGACGTGAATATTTTACGACATCAAAATTGTGGGTTTAAGTGGGTACTTATTTGTACTTTGCTGAGTATTTAGATAGTGTTGGAAACGAAATTTGTTTATCAGACCATGGGAGCTCGCTGCATAACACTTTAAGTTGATAAAGAAGATGTTTACAAGTTAGGAAATTGATCAAGAGTCGCGCACTCTTTTTCAATGATCAGAACACTGGAAATGTTGCAAAGAAATAGTTTTTCTTTATTTTCTTGAGCCAAAACTAAAGATAAACACAGATGCCACCTATCCTTATTGTAACAAATCACCTGTATCATTGCCTGGGTAAACTTACCCCGGGACATAGATCAGGTAAGTTCCGGAAAATCCCGGGAAACCGGGACAGTGGGCAGCAATATCTCGGCTGCATGATGTGGCAGGGACTGGCCCTTTTTACGACACTTCATTGCCATTTTCATACAATCCCAACCTTTTTTCCAAGTAGCTTCACTCTTTCAGATTTTACCTTTTTTGCCGTTTCTGCGATTTTTATTCAGTGAAGAGTTATTTTCGATTGAGCTTTTTTATTGTATGATTGGTTTGTATTGGATGCTGAAGGTGGGGGGCAGGGTTAGTGGTACAGCTTAGGACAGGCCTATGTCCAGTAGTGGACTGCTTTATGCCGAGTTGATGGATTGATTGTTTAATCATAGATACTAATTGTTGTGGTGTCATGATTGTACATAATATTATAGGGTTATACAGGGTAGAAGGGATACCGACGTAACGGTTACCACGTATTCAATACATCATTCTGTGTTCTCCCAAATATAAATGTTTGCACTTTTATAGGAAACAGCAATTTTTTTTAAAACTACCGTTCAGTAAAAAAAAGAAAAAAATATATTCATAAAAAATATTTTCATAAATTAATAATTAGATATTAAAATTAATAATTATAAATTTATTAATTCGTGGTAAATACGGCGTTTCCACCCTGCAATTGGTTATCCAATCTTAGGCTAGATTTTGAGTCTTTACGTTAGCTTATTTACTAAACGATTTCAATATCTATTATATATTTTTGCCTTTTGTTACTGTTGGCTGTGCATATGGAAATCAATGAATTAATTAGTTCTCAAAGATCCAGAATGAGATGAGCTCCCAAAAAGTGGTTATCTATGAAAATGCACGTACCTTCTGGAAACACGTTTTCAATATAAATCATTTTTTGACCAACTCAGAATCGAACCTCCTTTCTCCGTCAACCTACGCACAACCACCCCTTCCATAACAGATAGAAATTATAAAAAGGGGATGCGCGGGTTAACCCGGCAGTGGCGGCCACACCGTCTATAAATCCCCACCGGCTTTAAGTCCGCGATCCTATGTCCTGCTAGCTCATTAGTCTTAATAAACGGCCACAAAAATGCGGGAAACATTTATATCAATTCTTGCTCTGCTCGCCGTGGCTCCTTGTGCGAAATGCTCAGATGTCGGCAAAGACGGGTTCAACTTCTATAAAGGTACGTTCACGATCATTAGTCTTGTTCTTTTTTCGGTTTTTTCGCGGCTGCAATAAAATTTGGTTAGAGCTTGGAGCTTTTTGTTGTATTTCATATGATTTGTGTGTACAGCTGTACAGTGAGTAGGTTATTTAGATACCCACTTACAGTCATCTAATACGTTAAATTTAGACATAATTTAAAGTTCTTTTTAATTTTTATAATTCTTCATTTTCTTCACCTCTATTTTCACAATCCAGCAAAATAACATGATTATTTATTAATATAACAGATAAAATTGTTTCCTATGTCGGTTAATTTAAATTACAACGTAGGATATTCACTTTACGGGCCGCTTCATTCTTCGCTTTCATCGTTCGTTCGAAAATAAAAGATGAAAGGTTTATTATGATTCGAAGACAGCCTTTCAACTTCGTAATATGAAACGGATTCCGAAGAGAATTTGAAATTAAAAAAAATGATTAATTTTTAATTTCTTCATTCCTGGGTCGTGGAAACGGGAATAGGTTTTTTTCCAACGTCTCTCATTATGAATGTGTTCTTTATTTGAATTTTTTGGAGTGTCTGACGTATGTAATTAAAGTGGGCCGTTGTAGTATGTGTTGAGCTTGTAGTGACAAGTACCTCTGTGGTTAAAGGGTTAACCACAATGTCCTCAAGTTAGTGGGTTTTGGTATGTTGAAGTCAGGACGTTCGCTGCTATGTTAGACAAATTGTGAACTAACGATCTGGAAATACTAGTCAACGTCTTGGCCACTTTCAGGCTTAGTGCTGCTCTACGTAGTACTTAGTAAGGATGGAGTTCCTACCGAGACAATTGTTACAAAGTACCGACATAGATTTAGTTATGTATTTACCTAGGTATATACTTGTTCTTTGGGGTTCTTCAAGGTCTTGAAGAGGACTTTTAGAACTTTCAGTGATCTTACTTTTTCCGTATCTATGATATTCAAAAATTGCTTCTTACTTTCAGATTACTTGCGTGCACGAACTGATGACGTGCTGTCTGAAGGACCTGCGGCTGGGGAACGCATGCTATGTAAGTACATAATTATCTTTTCGCGGGCCAGTCTCTCTGACAGAGAATAGTCTGGTACCATCAGTGGGAACATTGCAGGCAGATTATGCTTATATGAAGGGAAATAACTTATCATTCTCTAGGATGAGGTAACATGGCTCGAAAACTTTTCAAATGGGGCTGCCGAGCAGTGGCGAAGGTTCCATACAACTCGATTCCTACTGGCTTCCCTTTGAAAAATGGCACAGTCCGTATTATATAGACAAATAATATAGTCACATTAAAGATATGTACTCCGGGTTACCTCTTACAAAAATTGACCCTTCGCTACTGCTGCCGAGTAATTTTTTTATTGAATTTAATCGAATAATACAAAACGAGTCAATTTTGGGCACAGGCTGCAGAGCTACATCCATGAAAAAATAATAATATTTCCTATGTGTGTTAAAACTTACTGTTATGAGCCTTTGTTAATTATTTGAACTCACTGTAGTGAACTGTTCCCCTGGGACGTCAATTTAAATAAAGGTATCGTGTAGGATATCATTTGGATATAACTATTTTAAATTAGCCAAAAAGGTGTGTACATAATAATATGTGGTTCACCACGGACCACTAAGTCCTATTTAAGTACACACATGAGTGACATAACATCAAGCCTCTAATCCCGACGGGTTAGTCAGAAGCGTAGCTAATAATAACTACACTCACATTAATTTTGCAGTTATGTGTTATCAGCGAATAATGAAATGTTGAATATTTAAAGCCTTTAGTTAGGTAGGTAAGTATAAAAAAACGGTTTAGAAAATTCTTTTTGGTAACAAGTGAAAAAACACTGACCTTATTGGTGAGGTTCTTTAGAAAGGTCAGGTGCGCAATAGGTACTCACATCCAGAGTGTGTTTATAATGAACGTGGACGAGGCGAAAGGAGTAGGTGGCATTCTGCCCACCCCCTCATGGGAGAAAGACGTGATTGTATGTATGTACGTAAACAGACCAAACTATCCATTGACATAAGACCACCACTACTACACACATGCATACGCAGTGGTCCAGCATTCAATCGCCCTCCACACACTATTGCCCGTCCATCTCACAACTTTTTTTTTTGTTTTTTTTTTGTAAGTATCCGTTTGTTTCTTTATGTTCCAGACTTCTACCGCACTCCCCTGTCGCTGTACCCAGGTCTGCTGCCCGCTGTCGAGCAAGAGTACAGGAAGAGAACAGGGAACGCCTTCAAAAGTAAGTTTTTTCTTTTCTCTGTTATATGACCTTCCGCATGAATTATAGACCGCGACCGCTTTAATGAGTCCTCCGCCTTCCCCCATCAAAGGTATTCCATTTTAATTGATACCTTCGCGAGGACTCATTAAAGCGGTCGCTCTATAGTTCTATAGTTTTCCAGTCAAGGTATAAGGATACAAAAGGTTATGTGGAAGAAACTGGGTATAATATCATCATCATTCTCTTGCCCTTATCTCAATTCATTTGGGGTCGGCGCAGCATGAGTTCTTCTTTCATACTTCTATATTACTCGTCATCTCATCAGACACCTCCTTTCTTGCCGTATGATTCTTCAAACAGTTCATCCATCGTTTCTTTGGTCTTCCTCTACTCATATACCCAGCCACATTCATAGTCAAAACTTTCCTCACATTTTTTTTTTTTAACTTGGCGGGGGGGTTTGGTATAGGTAATAGTATACCTATGGTTTTGACCACGGCTGACGTTGTTGTGAATAAGGCATCTTAAAGTACCTATATGGTATTTATGTACTTCGTTGTTCGAGTAGTCGCAAGCGCGACTGCTGAGGTCCTGGGTTCGATTCCCGGGTCGAGCAAAGTGTTATTGGGTTTTTCCATCAGAAATATCACCGTAGCAGCCACGGGTCTGGATTTGTGTCCGGTTGATGGCAATAGGCTCGCCTCCTATTACATTGGACTTAAAACATGACTGGCGAAATGTGGGTGTACCTATTATTAGGTACACCTCTGCCTAACCTTTCGGGGATTACAGGCGTGTTATGTTATGTTTATGTACTTTGCATGGCATAAACATAAAGGGTGTAAATAGACCCTTAACATAGCCGAAAGGCACTTGTTATCGCGGTCTTTGCGATCATTTTTTTGTTCTACACCGGTCGTTACGGAGATATTGGGGTCAAAGTTCCAACTTTTTCCCAAGTTTTTTTTTAATTCATGTTTTTAATGTAAGATTCTTATCTACTTTATACACCTCCACGACCCCGTACTATTCAATCCATCCATCAGCACAATGCTTTGAGTGCTTTCCATCGAATCCTACTGTAAAACGTGATTTTTCACCTCAAAAAAAAAGTCGATTCCCAGCAATAATTTTTGCGTAAAGTTACTTAGTTTGATGTACAGAATGCTTGGTTGACGGGTATGTAAAGGGTCTGTTTACACCCGTATATATGTACAAGAAACAACCAATAGCAACCAGAAATAGATGCTCCATTTTACTGTTGTTGGTATTGACAGTAAATGACATGTCAATTCAATATTTCATTATTTTATTCCGATTATTAATAAAATACAGAATATTTACTGATAAAGTCCCAATCGACAACGAAATCTTTTTGAGATAAAATAATGGCGTCTTATAACAATTTTCCAATAAAATAATGAGATTGGAATGAAATTTTCTTTTCACAATATTTTATATCCGTTGCTATAGGCAAAAATGGAATTGAATTGAATATGAGATGTTAAGATTTTCATTACTGATTATTAGAAATTTAAAAAGATGATCTTAGCCGTAATATTATTACAAATAATTGCTGTAAATAATTTAAGGGACAAAGTGACATTCTATCTATACTCTATACATACAAATACTCTATATGTTTGTAATTTCAAAATAACAGATTTTTATTGAATGCATATGAAAGTATATCCGGTAATTATAACAAAAAAAAAAAAAAAAAATTAAAATGTTTTATCTGTCTGGTTTATTGTTTCGGCTTATCTCCGAAACGGCTGAACCGATTTTGACAAGACTTTTACTTACAGATAGCTCATGTTATAAGGAGTAACTAGGCTTTTACTTTTATTTTAAGATTAGGGTTCCGTGCAAAAAAATTAAAACCCTTGAAATTATTAACAAAATCCGATTCAAATAATAATATTGGTCGCGGGCAACAGCTAGTTTAGTGATAAAAATGAAACAAAAGTCAAAAATGCATTGACATAGCTAAGCTACCAGAAAGCTGTTGTTAATCCGATGCGAAGTCGTTGCCGAAATGCGGAACACTTTGATAACGATTTCATTGGTCTCTGAAAGATATTAGAGCAGAAGTACCAATACTATTCAATAATATTTACATCGCGGTACCGAATCCAGCTTTATTTTTGATTTCATGTTGATCTATTAGGATTTCAAGATCCGAATTTGAACGTTTGCATTTGTTTTCTCGTCTTAGAACATTTTACTGAATTCTACCGTACCATGAACAATTCGAAAAATAAAGGATGATGCAAAGCATGTAGCATGGCTGTTTTGGCGATGGAATGACAGGAGGTCGCTGTTGGTATAGTGTGGTATGGTTCTTTTATCATCGAAATTGACGTCGCCATCTTGTTTTTAATCTAATCATCGACGAGCGTCAAAAAAACTGTGTACACTTCCGAGCAATTCACGAACTTGGGTCGTGAGGTAGTTATGCCTGAGTTAAAATAATACAGTATGATAATTGTAGCGCTTGATGCGCATTACGGAAATGTTACAACAACAACGCTAAAATCGAAATAAAACTTGAACGATTTATTATTTTCCATCGCATGATTGTACTTGAGAAATAATGTGCAACAATAACACGGTAATAATAACAGTTTGAACAATATACAGCAGTATTATTTGAAATGTGTTAGAAAAGCGCTGCAGCACAAGTCAGCGTTTATTTGCTCCATTTATAAGTGTTGGCTTAAGGTCTCCACAGTTTTGTTTGTTTTATGTAACTGTTTCTTTTCCACCTTCGCTATTTTCAACATTTTCCACCTTAGTGGGAATTGTGGCTTGCATTTTTAGGGGTTGGTTTACCTGGCGTCTTTAGAATACTAAAGAGAATGAGTATTTATTAAAAATATAAGAAGAGAGATTGGCAGTATCAAACTGTTGCAAATTAGCGGTTTATACATAGATAGAAGATCCAACCAACCAAACTGTGTATGACGGTATGACGATATCATTGAGCATACCTTTATTGCACTACGGAACAACGCCTGTTTATTGAACCTGAGGGCCTAGATGAAGTGAATTCTGTCAGTGAAAACGATAATGAAAAGTCAATTTACGTGGCTGAAATAATTTTAGGGGCACTATGCGGTCACAAACACGATTTGTCGCATGACCAACCGCTATTTGGAACAAAACTGGACCGAAACTTCTTCGTGGGTGGTTACTATGACGTCTTAAAGCAGGAGTAATTCCAGTGTGGGAAAGAGACAGACCTATACAGGTCGTCTAGCGTCATCGCTTTCCCACACTGGAATTATTTCTGCTTTAAGATGTCATGGTAGGCCACCTGGTCGAAGCTACTGCGGCCAAAAGTCGTGGTCGAGGCCGCGCAGTGTGCGAGGTTCCTTAGGCCCTCTGTACCCAAATTATTCCAAAATTTGGTTAGGCCAACAATTTAACAAGCTACAATTTTTCGAACTTACGTGTAGTTGTTAACTAAAGGTTGTTTCTTCTAATTTCAGATCACATGTTAAGTAAGGAGCTGTGGGCTGGCGACACACTGGGCAAGCGCGGCACCAAGACTGCTATCTCCCTCATCATGCAAGGCAGACACCCGTACTATGCGTAAGAAAATTCAACCTTATTACTATTTGATGTTAGCAATTTTTTTAGTTAAGGAAATCTAGTTTGAAATACCTATCTGTATGAACACTCTTTTAAGCTTTCACGGTTTACAACTAAACTTATACTATCTACTACTACTACTTATTATTGAACAATCACGGAAAATATCCCGTAAGTGACAGTATAAGTCTAGCTGTATGAGTATTTTAGGTAGGTATTGAAATTACCATGTGATTAAATACCATAATGACCACACAAAGAAAGCGGGCTTATGTTCAGTCATTTTCTTTTTCTGAGGCGCAGCTCCTAGAAAACAATATATTGTACTCAATGTAGGCATCTATTAGATCTTATAGGGAAATTTGTGTTGTAACTATTCTTGATGAATTTTCGACTATAAAGGGGAGTATCTACCAAGCTTGTTTAATTCGGCGATCATTCAGGGGGCCTAAAATGACAATTTTAGCACAATCACAAAAGAATAATAATTTGAATTACGTTAAAATTCCGAAAATAGTCATAAAGTGACAATAAACTCATGACATTAACTGCGTCTGTGACCATTTTAAGAATTTGCACGTGCCCCTTGATGTACCTTACCCTTAAGGGCAGTAAATTGAATTCTTTAGAATCAATTCTTACAGAAGTTCCCAATATAAACTGGCAAAAGTCTTCACGTTTATTTCCTTCCCCTGTTTAAATGACAAAGACCGTCTACTTGACCGTTGAAGCAGCCCACTCAAATGCAGTCTGTACATGTTCTAAACACATTTAAGAGAGCAGTGCCACTGCGTATGTCTGCAACATTCTGGCATTGCTGCACGGTCGCACGACTAACTTCCGTGCGGAACATGACTCTGCATTGTTATCGCACTCAACAAGTCACTAGTAAGCCAGCTAGCTTCGTCTGCAGAATATCTATGTCTTTAGCAGGGTTTGGTGCTTAGCTGGGATATTTAATTTTACTGTAATGTTCGTAATACTTGTGCGATGTGTGTAATACATTAACTTCGCTGAAGTGATATCGTTATGGATTCTTATATTATAGGTACTTGGTAGTAGTAGGTCTAAGATAGTGGACATTCTAGTGGTGTGACAGTCGGACTGCCACCAAGACACACCTCCGATTTTTCGGATTCATGTGCGTATTGTTTAATTATCACTTGCTTCGGTGAAGGAAAATATCGTGAGGAAACCAAACCATCATGCCTGAGTGATATTTCTCGACGGATGTTAAGCCAAGTCAGAGGCCCAAATGAACAGCATGAAGCTCTGACACCGGTTTAGGTACTAACCACACGAAAAGAAAGAAGTGGGCCTGCGGCAATATTATTTATTGACATTATGTGATACCTACTTACATAAAATCAGGGGCACGGATAATTTATTCACCTAAACAGATTTGTGAAACATAATTTTGAATTTTGTCTGTTTTGTCCATATTCTACTTTCCTCTAAAGGATTATCAGACTTCATTTTAAACTTTTTAAAAGCAGTGTATTCAAACAACCAACCTTTTGTGTCCAACACTTACTGTCGTGGCAAAGGAAGCGAAGAATAGAGCCAAAGAAATCTGAAGAAGCTACTAAAAGGAATATTGTAAAACTTCCTCACGTTGCCAAGATTTTTCCGAAGTTATTTATAATTCAGGAGTTTTACTCAATTCATGTTATCGTGTACATTGCAGGGAAGAGGGACACTATTGTCCGTACGGCAAAAGGGGACGGTGGTGATTGGTAATTCAGACATTTTTCCTCAATTTCTGTTGTTGGTTGAGCGCTTTTGTTAGTCTGCTTTTTTCAATCATTTCGGTTACCAACTATTTTACTTACATCATTTGCGGGTTATGGACAAAGTGCTTGCAGACATTTTGTATAAGTTACGATTTAGAATTTTGTCAATATGAAAATTACAAGCTTATACTAAAAAAAAGCGTTTTTAGACAAGCTTTTAAATATAGGTGTGATGTCATTTTTGTTTACTATTCTTCTCAGCGGACCCTTCTAATTGACACCCATATCATGGGGGCTCATAAAAATAACTTCTTTGAGACTCTACCGTATTGGATTTAAAAAGACGGCACTTAGCTAACTACGCATTGTCGTCCAAACTAAACGTGTATGCAAAATTTTAGTTTAATCGGTTGGGGATAACTGTTTAAAATTAAATTGCAAGAATTGACCTGAACAAACAAACAAACAACAAACACTGCAAGTTAAATAAAAGCTTGTGAAAATAGTGAATGAATTGACAAAAAATGAAGACTAAAATATGCAGAGTAAATAATGATCTCTTCCAATAATTTAAAAGACAATAGTCTTGACTTGTACTTTGTGTTATTACGACTGCTGAGTATGAGGAGGTCCTGGGTTCGATTTCCCGGGTCGGGCAAAGTGTTATTGGGTTTTTCCATCAGGATTTTTAGCAGGCACGGAGTCTTCATTCGTACCCGGCTGATGGCAATAGGTTCGCCACCTATTACATGGGACTGAAACATAACTGGCAAAATATGGGTGTACTATTAGGTACCTCTGCCTAACGCTTCGGGCTAAGCAGAGGTGTTACACCCTACAGGCATGTTATGTTATGCGCAATTAAAATTATGAGCAAAAACAGAACATTATGTTAATAATTATTTTGTACACAGCGAACGTTAAAAAGCATTTCATTTCTAAGTACAATGTACCTTCTTATATACGTCAAACAAGTCTACCTACAACATTCATCTCTTTATACATCAACTTGAAAATGTTTTCGTATTACATTTGTTTCAGTACCGAGAGTCCTCGGGGAGACAACAATATGGAGCCAGTAGAATAAAACAAAGTATATTATATACTGCATATACATAACTGTTGTAACCTCACTAGTCAAACAATATATAGTAGCTAGTAGCAATATAGAACATTATTTGTGAACTAAATATGTATTTTAATTGGACAATGTATTTAAATAAAATAATGTAAAGTGCAAAATTTTGAATTGAATTAAATTGTGAAAATATAACGTGTGTGAGTTGTTGTTCTTTTTTCATAATGCCCATTTTTTTTATATCAGCCTACTCTGTCCCACTGCTGGGCAAAGGCCTCCGCCATGGCTTTGCAATTGTCTTTCCAATAATAGAGAAACAAATACGTCAAGAACGAGTCCAATGCCTACTTCATCCACTTTAATTCTTTATGTTGGGAATGGAGGAATACTGTTCCAAATCAACTTTTGTATCGTTCTCATAGTGGCCTGGGTTCACTGAGTATGACTATGCCTATTGCAATGGAATGCACTATTATCAAAAATAAGTCATCATTTTCCTGCCCTTGTACCAGTCTACTTGGGGTCGGCGCAACACGTTTTCGTCTTCCATTCTCCCCTGTCAGACGTCACGGCATCATTTACTCCTTTCTCTTTCATATCAGTCTTCACACAATCCATCCATCTTTTCTTTGGCGTTCCTTTCCCTCTCCATCCATCAATATTCATGTCCATCACTCTTTTAGTCACATGCGTTTCATCCCCCCTCATTACATGTCGATACCAAGACAAACCACTTCTTTTCAATGTTATTGGATTTATAATGATATCTCTTATTCTATAAAAATTCAGCTTCAAATTTGAAAATGGAAAACCGAGATTTCGACCGCAGTTCAGCAATGAACTAATAATCGTACTGGCAACCATACTCATCATAAAGAAACATTGTAAGCATACAGCAATCTACAACAAGTCATAACAATGTATTTACAAGTACGATCGTCTAAAACAACTGCAGCCGTTATTTTGTGTATGTACACTTATGCACAAACTTGTACTATAAAAGAAAATTATGTTTAGTACACGGGGCATTCGGAACTGTTCGCTTATGCATTCAGACTCTAAGACAATGTTATAAAGTTTAGAGAGCTCGTTGAGCACTTTCACGGAGTTAAGCGGAATGAGCACGAACACTATTTGATTTGAGCGGAATTGAAAATTTTGTTCGCGACTGTACATTGTAAGGATTTTAACAAGCCTGGTTAAAACTGTTTCTGTTTACGGAAAAGACTTAAAATAGTAAGCCTGAAATATCATAAAGAAAAGAGCCCCGAAATAACATAGTCTCTAAACTACCATAAAGTACAGACAATTTCGTCCTAATAACATAATTTATTTTCAGACGGCGGGATAAATGTAAATTCCGGAATATTCAGAAAATAAAATATCCTAGATTAAACCCACAGCGAAAATTTTCTATTCCGCATTTTCTATTCCACGGTCGGGTGTATTTTCTCAAATATTTTCAATTCGCGGCTAAGCAATAAGCGGAAATTTTGCTCCAAAGCCTTGGCAAAGATACTCACTTGTACAGCGATAGGTAGGTTGTTAGCCACAATCAGTTTGGGATGGATAATATCGAGAGTGGCTCGCAGTCTGCCAGACCCCTGTAATTCTATCCCCCGAGATGTATCCCAGAGCCTGTCAGCATCGATTTCCTCCCCCATCCACTTATCAGTACCTACACTTTTTTGGTTTCCCGATAAATTGGAGTACGGATCATCTAGTTAGTAAGTTTGAGACTCGCAGAATAATGTTTATGGGTTCCAACAAACTTTGAAAGCCTGCGTTTTGTATGGTTTTTATCACAATTTATTGTTATGGAAGAACCATAATCTTTGACATTATCGTTACCTACGTCATAATTTTCCTTGCTTACGGTATGAAGGTGACAAGAATGTGACTTTTCCCATAGTGCATCACTCTCAAGTACTGGTTGTTAAATCCCCACAAATCACTTTCAAGATCCCAAATCAACACTCAAATTAAATAAAAGAATCAACTTTCAAATTAAAGACGGGGTCCAACCATAATTGAAACTTAGTCTCGGCAAACAATTTCTCTAATTTGATTCTATTTCGTTGAAAATTAATAAAGGACGTGCGTCGCGTGCAAAGTCGCGCCGGCAGCCATGACGACTCGCTCAATTCGTCCGGCTGTTCCCAAATTATAGCGCCTTATTAATTATAGCGGTTAAATAATTATAACGTGCCGCCTGAGAAACTTTCCTACCAAATTGCAAGACTTCGCCAGAAATGAAATAATTATACTTCGATAAATTAACCCCCGAATGACAGGAGCGAGTTTTGCTCAACTTAAGTAAATAGTTGGGCGCGCTCGGCCACTGTCTTTATTAGAGCAAAATAACGAAAAAGTGCCATTCACCGACGCAGCTCACGTACTTAGTATTAATTTTGGGTTTATTGAATAATACGTGACCCACATAAGCAATCTGTACACACTACACTTGATAGAGGTTCCCCAAAATTGCGTCCACTCAAGTGGATTGGGTCACTTATTCCTAATAGAAGGTGTTTCCCGACCTGAAGACCTTTTCCGAAGGTCTAGTTACATAATCACTGTCCACTTTAAGTGTCTCGAACTGAAATTATATGAGTGGAGCGTCGTGCAGAAATCAATAAACTTACAATAATAGCGGTACCTGACCCCTTTAGGAGACACAAAACGTCCGAAACAATTCTGTATAATGTGAAAAATTCCGATGAGGGTGTTCGGAGTTCGCTTGTTGTGTACAAGCGTCCTCAAACGCGACAGGGTTAAAAGCTTGTTTCGTGAAAGCGTACATAATGTCAAATAACAACAAGAGCCCTTCGTGAGAGATGAAAAAGTAAATTGTGAAGCTGGTGGGAGCGTCGGAGCCCATTTACTGTGGAACTTGTGAAAACTCGCAACAAACGACGGGACAAGCGGCTTTTAACGATGTCTGACGATCGACGAGCCTCTCCCCCGCGCACCGCGCCCTCTGGCGATGCCTCCCCGCAATACGCACATTACTTGTAATGCTAATTTCTGTCTTTTGCAAACTTTTGTATAACCCACTTTTTAGCGAATCTTCATTAATAATTTTAAATAAGTACAATTTTGCCGTAACTGAGGGTTGGATAGGTAATTACAACCAATGTTTGTACAGCCCCGTGCCCGAAAGCTTTCTAGGAAAAAGGGTTACCAATATTATATCAGCAAAATATTAAGAAAACAAGATACGAACCTAACCTTACTACTAGTAGCTTACTCGAGACTGCCGATGTCCGAATAATACGGTCCCCTCGCTACTCCACATTGTTTATTATTCTCATCAGCATCATAAGTAGGGACATGAGGGCAAACGTCGTTTGACAAAATAGTTCTTTATCACTTTCCTCTTAAATTCTCTTTAGTCATTCTGTATACGGAACCCAAAATGAGCGTCATCGAATTGAGTGGCTCACGTAGTCTGTATCAATTTGTTGGGACGTGCTCGAGATGGCAATAGTGTGGCACGACCAAATTAGAGCCTTATTCTTTTACCCGCGGTAATGATCGCCGTTTAATTAAACTAATGAGGTATCTGTAAAGGTTTTATTAATTTCGGTACGCCATTTAGTAACCACTAATGGAGGGAGGGCCCTTTATTGAACGATTTGTTGCTCATTATATCGATGTATCGGAGTGATTTCGTTCGATAGCAGTTAATCGCTGAGTTGTGTACGTTTGTGTTGTTAATGAGAATTTTGTGTGTTAATGTACACTGTTCCGATGGCGATTGGATTTACATCAAAATGTCTAATTTAGCTAATTGAAAATTTTGCACAAAATTTAATGTTTCACATGGCTATTAGCGTTTGTCATTTAGTATGGTTAATCACAGTACAGCAGTGGCGCTTTGGTTTCGTGAATAATTGGTAATGTATTGTATTATTTTAAATAATGCCTTCCCATAAACAATGGACTTAATCCATACGAGCATTTCTGGCCACCATTAATAAACTAATAGACAATACAATAGTGTAATCAGAAAACCGTTCCGAAACCGAAAATCTATAGAAACGAGTGAAAGAACTCCAATAAATATCGAACAAAGGGACAAAATTTGCAAAGGGTTGAAGTTAAGACGAGTTTTCTTCGATAATAATCTTGAATTCTTGAACCTGGAACAAATGAGTTCAAACCTAGGAACAGATAAGAAGTTCCGAGTCTCTTGATATAAACTTTAAAAGCCATGATTCAAAGAAAATGGCCGGCACCACAAAGACAGGGCTATAAACATGAATCTTGATAATAAGAATATGGCGGACGACTTGCGGTTTACAGATATGGCTGTTACGTTATGTTTACGGTATTTTAGAAAGATTTATTTTGAAATTGAACTTAGAATAAGATATGTTCCAGACTATCTGAAGTCATGTGGAACAAAAATAATTTGTAGGTTTATGATGCGGCTAAACCCGTGGGAAAGAACTTCTGAAATAACTTATTTGGTATCGAGAATACGAATAGAGCTTTTCAAGCTAAGATCGTACTTAAAAAGTTACTGAATCGCCATGAGAACGACGTTGAAGAAGGAAATTGGCATGACATTTTTTCCATCTATTAAAACGACATCGAATTCATCAATCGTGTTAGCTAGTTCTCGAACAAAAGCACAGTAAGTGTAAATTAATCAAGAAGGCTATCTCCACATGGCAAAGTTTCCAGTATTAATGTCGTAATTACCGCGAGATGGCGCTGCAGTTCACCGCCTAAACGCGAATATTTGGCCAAGCGCGGTGGCAATTAATATTGCTTTCTGGCGCTATTCGCATTAATTTAACTTAACAATACAAAGTTGGCGTTTTGCGTGACTAAATGGTACCATGAAGGAGCTAGAGTAGAACAGGGAGGTTCCTTAATGTGATTAATCGATGTCGTATAGTAGCTCCGATTTCGGTTATAATGGGTTATATTGAGAACATAATTGATACTAAGAGACAGCTGAGTGGCTAGAAATGTGATTAATATAGGCCTAGTTGGAGTTGGGATTGGAATATCAATTTGCAATCTTGGCGATGATTTATTAGAGACTCGGACTTTGCATGTGGCTTCGCCCGCGTGAGGTACGGGAACCATTTACGGGGATAAAGAGTCTGACATAACCAGAACCCAAGTCTTACTTTGTGTAAAATTTTATCAGAATCCGTTTAGCCGTGAACAACAGACAGAGTGACAGAGGTACTTTCGTATTTAGTTCTGTATGGAACGTAATACATAGTTTGCGGTTTTCTGCTAAAAGTTTCTTTCAAATTAGCTCTTAAAAGTATACTGTGGTAATGCTGTCTTAAGGACTACCTACTTAGAAATCTTTTAGAGTAACACTTTGTAATCCGACCGTTTTTTAGGTGAGAGCACTTAGAAAAATATAGAATTTTATTTTGCGGATAAATTCACCTTTTCCAATATCCTGTTGGCATTGCCCTTTATAATTTTTATCATTCTCTTTCAATTAACCCAATTTATTTGAGGCAGGAGGGCCGGGGGATTTTTGGTCTTTTTCTTATAAAGGGTGTAACAGAAAGGGTATAGTCGTATGAAAGGATATGCTGCAGACAATCAAACTGAACAACTTCCTCCATGGGTCCAGTAACGTAAATGCGAAAAAAAATTCAGCTGTCCCTTACAAAATTTCAATACATACTCGACCCAAATGTATGGGACAGTTGATAAATTTTTCGCATTTACCATATTGGACCCAAGGAGAAGGTTGTTCAGTTTAATGGTCTGCAGCATATCCTTTCATATGACTATAACCTTTCTGTTACACCCTGTAAAGGGTGGCTATTTAGTGACCTGGGTTCAACAAGGAGAACAACTTTCCCAAAGATAGAGAGAGACACCATATCAGATTTATGAAAAAAAAATTAAGCTTTTTTAACATGCATCGAAACAGTCAACAGTTGTGTTGTTTGTAATTGTTGTGTGTGTGTGTGTGTGTTGTTGTTGTTGTATCTGTATACTGTAGTACAGGGTTTGTTTAAACGTTATGAGTTTCTTTGGAAAATTTGTTTAAAGGTGCTCCCACACCGGGAGCATTCGCCTGTAATGTAACAGTTCAGATTCACTTGTTTCCATACAAAATCGAATCTTGGACTGTTACATTACAGGCGAATGCTCGCGGTGAGGGAGCACCATAATATGATGAATAGACTCAACTCCTTGAAGGATCCAGGTAACTAACTAAATCGCCACTCTGTATAATATGATGACGACTGATTACCACACAACATGCCACTTTCAGACTTCCTCTTATAGCGCTTAATTTAAAAAAAGAAATGGATACCTTGTTACCGTATTAACTTCACGGTGATTACCTGTCAATCGGAGCGTGGATGGCCACCACATCAATACGCAGTGAGTCAGTGACGTGACTTCGGTGACACGGTGATTGATAGGCTATCAGGTATCCACGGTTTATTGGCAAACTTCGGTTTGTTGCGAGTTTGTTGGTACCGTATAAGGAAAGGGGGTAGGTACCACGTAGAAGTGTTTTGATGTTGAACCTTTTTGTACCACTTTTGTGTATTCTATAGGTAGGTACATCATATTAATATATTGTGTCGCTTAGCGTGTCTGTTTGCGCGTTCGTGTAAACTGAAATGCAAATGATGTGGTTTGTACCATAATTATTTATTTCATGCTAGCTTCTGCCCGCGGCTTCGCTCACGTGGAATTCTGTAATTGTTCCACGGGTTTTACACAATCTGTGTGCCAGTAGCGAAGGGTTAATTTTTTTAAGAGGTAAGCTGGAGTAGATGTCTTCAATGTGATTTTATTATTTATCTATGGAATACTGATTGTGCCCGTGTTCAAAGGGAAGCCGGTAGGAATCGAGTTGTATGGAACCTTCGCCACTGGTGTGCTAAATTTCATCCAAATTCGTTCACTAGTTTTCGCCTGAAAGATTAACAAACCACCATCCATCCTCACAAACTTTCTCATTTATAGTAGTAATAAAATTAAACCACAGACAATAATTTATTATCTAGTATCAAGAAACACTTATGATTTTTTTCTTAAACGCGCTGAAATAAACTATGTGTGGTTAACAGATAGTTTATTTGTTCACTTACTGAATTTTACACAGCAACAGCAAAAAACAAACACTACTAATTTGTAGGTGCCTTTTATCTTCTTAACTACCCGACTAAATACGGCTACAACTTCATTCCCCGTAATCTCTCCAAGACTGCAGCTTGCAAAACTTTTATACACAGACATGCATTTAATTCTCTTCCTGGAACTAAATACCTATATTTTTGCATAGCAAAGGAGTTTTCATCTGCAAAGTGAAGTAGTCAGATTGAACTGAAATCAACGTTCCTGTTTAATGAGAACCGTTGTCTGAATAGCCAAACTAAAGTGGCAGTGGGCTGGGCACATTGCTCGCAGAACGGATGACCGATGGGGCCGAAAAGTTCTGGAGTGGCGACCGCGAACCGGAAGACGCTGCGTTGGAAGGCCTCCCACTAGGTGGACCGATGACCTCGTAAAGGTTGCAGGGATCCGCTGGATGCGAGACGCACGGGACCGGTCAATGTGGCGACGCTTGGGGAGGCCTATGTCCAGCAGTGGACATCTTTCGGCTGAAATGATGATGATGATGTTGTCTGACTGCCATTTTGGCAATTAATTAAAAATGGCGTTTTGTTCGGTCATGAATACTTGAAAATTATTACAGTATCAAAATGATTAGTGCCTCAGTGTGTGTGTGTTTCTTAGATCTATCTAGGTAAACAAACTTTGCCATGAAAATCACAACAAATCCATAAATCAAGTCATTTGAATTTGGTGGGAACGTATTAGCGCAGGTCAAAGATATTATTTGTGTTCTTACCGTGCTTAGATCGCGTGAAAAAGTTCTGAGAAGATTGAGTTCACACTTCCCGCATGGAACGATTTATACCTACGATTTTTAGAATTATTGAAGGAGACTATACCTGTTCAATGAAAACAATCAGAAAATTAATCATTTTTTGACGCGGTCCCGCGGAAAAATATCCCAAGTAACCTGAAACAATAGCAGGAAGACAGCCAATCTAGCGATGTAAATTTTTGTTTCATCACCATCTGCCTAGCCTTTTCCCAACTATATTGGGGTCGGCTTCCAGTCTAACCGAATGTAGCTGAATACCAGTATTTTACATGGAGCGACTGCGTATCTGACCTCCACAACCCAGTTAGTACTTGATAATACGATTCCCCTTGGTGAAACTGGTTGTCAGACTTTTTTGGTCCACTGACTACCTAACGACTGTCAAAGATCTAAAAATGACAGCCGGGACCAACGGCTTAACGTGCTTTCCGAGGCACGGAAGAAACTCGGTATGTAATAGGCGGTCACCCATCCACAGACCAACCTAGGCAAGCACGGCTAAACCTAAAGATCGACCCGAGCGGCTGCTACTATTTAGCCACGAGCTCCTCATGCAAATTTTTGTTTATTAAAAAAAATATCCTTCACATAAATAACATTGCTTCAGTAACGTTTTTTATACCGATGTATTCTGTTTATTTTAAAGTTAGTTCGATGGAGTGGTTCGTTTCAATCGAAGGAGAGTTGTTTTCATGTTTGCATTGTTGTTGTTTGCAATTGCAGGCTGTATGGATCCAGTGAGGCCTTTTAGCTATTGTTGATACATGCTGTTATGATGTTTATTATTTGTTTTTGTAGTGAGAAAGCCGCATGAGTTTTTCAATGCTGTTATTGAATGACTAGAAACGTTATGGGCAATGAAAAATGCAATCTGAGGATAATTTGTACCCTTGCTGGAGTAAATGTGTTGTGTCTCCTGTCACCACGTTCTAATCAAAGCGATTGGTCGTGCAAATACGCGATCTGCGGATTCAAATATCAGGCATTTGTTAGGAAGACCACAAGTTGACCTCTGTCGACGTGTTCGGGTTCACCGATCAAAATGAACGCGATGTTTTCTCGAGATCGCTTTGGTTAGGATTAGGTCGTGGCGTCTGGCTGGCCTTACTTCCGACCTATAATAATTATTTTTCATGGTTTTATCTCTAACGAAACTAACATTAGTTCCTCTCATAATTGTAGCCCCAGCCTTACAAAATGGTATGGGTAAGTGATAGTGTACAATGCCGGATGCCAGCTAACTTTCGCCCGTATTCACGAAGTTCCTAACGATTGCAAATTAAACTCTTTGCTGGAACACTGCAGTATCGCGGATTCAGCTTTGCTCTGTAACTTGTCTGTGTAATTTCAAATATTAACTATTCGATCGAGGTTTTGATGAAACGATTGTTCAGGGGAACGGTTGGTTCAGTTTATACTTTGTTAAATTGTAGCTTTGTTGTTCATTAATATAGCGCTTTCAAGTAAAAGTGTTGGAACTTGTAATAGAGCCATGGTTGACATCGTTTTCTTTACAAGCGCAACGGGTGAACTTGAGGTCCTGGGTTCGACTCCTGGTTCGGACAAAGTGTTATTGGGTTTTTCCATCAGGAACTTCTCAGTATGAGAGGACCTGGCCAAATCTACGGAGTCTGGATTTGGCCCGGTTGATGGCAATAGGCTGGACTTATTACATAGGAATAATACAAACATAATTGGCGAAATGTGGGTGTACTATTAGATACATCTCGCCCGCCGCTCGCTCTCTCCCATCTCTATTTAAGTCGCGAGTTAATAGGCTTCTTTTGGGTTAGCTCGTTCCATCGTCGACCTCATCTCTGTCCTCCTGACTGAATCTGCCTATGACTTCGGAGATTACAGGCGTGATCGTTTTCATGTTTGTAATTTTTCTAATGCTTATTAGCATTTAAGGTAATCAGCTTCATCATCATCATCATCATTTCGGCCAAAAGACGTCCACTGCTGGACATAGGCCTCCCCCAAGTGTCGCCACATTGACCGGTCCCGTGCGACTCGCATCCAGCGGATCCCTGCAACCTTCACCAAGTCATCGGTCCACCTAGTGGGAGGCCTTCCAACGCAACGTCTTCCGGTTCGCGGTCGCCACTCCAAAACTTTTCGGCCCCGTATGTAATCACTGGCAACACACACTGGTCATAGACTTTCGTCTTGAGACACTGCGGTAAGTTGGACGAGAAGATATCACGCAACTTCCCGAACGCTGCCCAGCCGAGTCAGATTCGACGATTGACCTCTTCCTCGAAGTTAGACCTACCTAATTGGACCGTTTGTCCCAGGTAGACATAATCGTGTACAACTTCGAGTGTATAGTCTCCGATCTTGATAGGAGTGGGTGTTTCAGCTTGCTCTTGATATAATAATGACCAGCCTACATCAACGTGCCCACTATGAGAGGGTAGTATGAAATATCTAATGATTTTATTAAACAAAATAATTAATAGAAAAATAAACAAATATCGTATTTCAGGAATGAATTTAGATGCACTCGGAGGGTATAATTGGGTGGAGTCTGGAGTGTACCTAGTGAGTGGAGTTTACGTCTAAAGAACTATTTCGACAAGGCCTTCGCCACTAATTCCACGACAGTAATACACGGGACTTGAACAAAATTCACAGAACAACGACAATACGAACAGGATTAATATAATAAATGAAAAGGTCATATTCCCGTGCACTGTTTGTGCCACTAATGACGTGATTTTAGGGTAGTTATCCCTAAAATCACGTCATTAGTGGTGGTTTAAGAACGTTAAGAATACGCCTACAACCTTTACCTTATGAAGTTGTGCGTGAAGGAAGATAAACAAAAACAACATCCATATTGTTTTGACAGTAAAGCCAGGTGAAACTAAAGTTCTATATGGCTTGGATTTCGGCTTTGATTTGTAGTGACTTTTTGTTCAAAGGAACTCTCGAACGTAGAAAATCAAGGCTCACAGACGTCAATACGGTTTCGTGTGAGAGTATTCCTATTGCTATGAAAATTCATCAATCATAAAGACTGTTGTCTATTGAATTACATAGATAATATATTAAAACGAAAGAAACCGTCTCAAATAACTCATCATCGAGATATCCAGATTCAAATTCATTTATCAGAATAAATGTATTTTTTTATTTTTATTTTTTACGGTTTTTAATTTTTTTTTGTCTATGGATCTTATTCATATCTCTCTATCCGTCAGACTTCAATTCGGGCCTTCTTCCTTTTCCAAAGTCTATCATCCTTCGTATAAGTAATCCACGCATAATTTCCTTGTTCTTCCTCTAGTCTATATCCATCCACATTGCCTAACAATCCTAATGATGTCTCTAAACTTCCATAAGTATTTTGTGCATAATAGTCATCCTCCTGCCTTCATGCTAATTTATTTGGAGTCGTCGCAGCATGTCTTCTTCTTCCATACTTCTCTATAAGTGGTCATCTCATGAGTTACCACATTTTCTAGAAAGATCATCTTTCACACGATCCATCCATACTTTCTTTGGTGTTCCCCTACGTAGTGTATCGATACAATCGACTAGATTTGAGTCTATGGTATCGATGACATATTCGGTCGTCTCTGGTTAAGCGTTGCGCGGGAAAGTTCAGGGCGGTCGAGGTGTGAGACACGAATGCATAAGACATTAGACATCGATGCAATTCGAGATAATATAAAAATAGGTACACTACACCCTACTTATTTTTCTGATAGTAACTAGCTCAAAACTGTCGAGATATGATAAGTGACCAAACAAATTCAGTGCAGAGCGCTTACTGAGCCAACCTCGGGGGAAATTTGCGGCGATCCAATCGCCCATATACAGCTCATATTTCTGCATTACGTGCCTATGTGTTACGCGCCGATTTCAACTGCAGGCTTTGTCGCGTTTGCCAATCAGGGACCTAATTCTGAACGGTTTAATTGCTGTTTTTATGTACTTGTGTTGGTATGTATGTTGGAAGGTTTGTTGAGTTCTGAGAGTCTAGGGATTAAGGTGAAATCTATAGAAGGGTGAATTAAATTATAAATGAACTAACTAGTTTTGCCCGCGATGTTCGTCCGCGTAAAATTATCATAAAAATATGACTACTCTATTTAAATCCAACTAATAAAAACTTTTGTTAACAATTTTAAGAGTTTTCATTTTTTAGTAAACCCTAATCCTTTTTCTAAAATAAAAGTAGCATAAATTATAATATCTCGGCTATTTACCAAAAAAGCCCTGTCAAAATCGGTCTAGCCATTTCAGAGGTTACCCGGAACAAACAGACAGATAGACAGACAAAAAAAAGTTTTTTGTAATACGTACCGTATATACTTTTATATGCAGTAAACATATTATGTTATTTTGAAATTACAAACAGACACTTTAATTTTATTTATTTCAATAGGTGTGGTAAACATATCATGTTTTTTTTGCTTTGTCTAAGGAGTTTTGCAACAATTTAAATCTGTATAAAAGTTGTGAAGTTATTTGCCCGTCGATATTACTCTATATTACTCTATGGTATTTTCAAATATCTCTTACTCATGGTTTGTTAAAAGTTGCTCAACCATTTATGAATTTCTGACTACCAACGTAACTACTATAAAAGTACAAAAAATTAACTTCACGAATTCGAGTCGTCTCTATTTTCACAAGAGAATATTAATATTTTGATCATATTAAATTCATTTCCCCGAGGTACGAAAACAAGTCCTACGAAAAAGAGAAAAATCGTTTTGATATAATTGAAACATTCTACAAAGTTGTTTAATTAATTACACAAACTACATAACAGTGGAACTTGTTTCCATGTCATTTGCAAAATTAATAATCAAACACAACACAATTATTGTTAATAATTATTTAATGTAGATTGATTAATTCAGCACCACAACAAAGGGATGATCAGGTCACTAACCAATCAGAGTGCGTTTTCATTTACATCGTTGTTAATAAATCAGTTTTCTATGTCAGCATCGACGGATTACGCAAATAATTAATCTGTCAACCAAAAGCAAATGATTCGCTGATATCCATTAACAGGAATAATAAGCTAGATCGAATTTCAATTCAGCCTTTAATATGTTTCACTAATGGATGACACAGTACCCTGAGGCATACGTCATTATTTTGCTTTCAAAATAATCCCAAATGTAGCGACAGTCGACATTTGCAAACCTTATATTGTAATTACATTTGGGGAAAGTTTCAAAGGAAACGATATTCATGTTAACATATTATGCAGGATTCCAGGAATCTAATATCTTCAGTCGAATATCGACTTTAAGGAATTTGTACGGGACAGGTGATTATGTGTTTATTTATCTTTAATTCCAGTCCCGTAGACTGTGCAATGGTCGAGGATATTTTATTTAAAGATCGCGAAAGCTGGAAAGAGGAAAGGGGGACCTTTGTCCTGCAGTTGGACTATAAAAGATTATCATAATAATAAGCTGGAACAAAAAATGTATGCTGCAGTAATTGGCAAACAATAGGAAAGAAACTTACTGTTGCATTTATGTGGTTGATCATAAAAGCCAGTCTTAAAAACGAAATCAATTCGAATGTTAAGTGGCTAATGTTTTCCTAAGACTCATTTGACAAAATCACTTCCCGTGACCCAAGGGCTGGCTTTAACCTTAACTAGAGGCGAAGTATTGCCATACAACGTGGCAATGCCCCCAATCTCTTGGTCACATTACCAGCTGACAACATTGATGAGGAGTTTTTTGTAGCCCTTTAATAATTTGCTGTTAGTTTCGTTATTTTATCGTTTTTAATTTTACAATGTATATTGTTAGTTATAGTTTATTAAATAAAGAAGTTCTATATCGATTTTAAAATTAATAATTCAAACCCACTTCGTGTGTACCACCTAAACAAAGCTCCAGCAGATATAAATTCTGTCTAACAGATATTATTACAATTTCATCTCGCAGCCGTATAAGGTATACACAATAACGTTACCAGCACCAGACACGTAATAGATACTTCAGCACGTGTACCGCTGTCTGCAATATACCTGAGATTCCTGAGAATACTTTGGAATACACATAGGTAGATGTATTACGTGTAATCTAACTTCAGGGATTGTCGAACGTACTGTATAATATTATTCTCTCTTGGAATATTCTCTTAGCCTAATGAATGTTTATTTAAGCTGTGTGGTAGTGGTCCTCTGGTATGACGAGAATGGAGTTAACATAATTGTATTGAAAATTCAGGAGTAGGGACTGTTTGAGTGTCTGCGCTTGTGGATTTTGTAGTACCCTTTCTCATCGTCACGGATATCGTGAAAAGGTATCGAATGTGGGTCCCTTTTCCGATTATAATAGCATACAGCAATCGCCAATCCTTCTGCAAAGAGGTAAGCCGCATATTAATAATGACTCCAAAGACCAAACCTTATGGAAACTCTTTTGAGTACAACAGAATACTGGGTGACAATGGTTTTAAAAGTAGCACAAAGTCCAACCAGATGCATCTGAATACCAATATTTTACATGAAGCGATTGTCTATCTGATCGCCGCAACCCATTTAGTACTGGGTAATACGATACCCCTTGGTAAGACTGGTTGTCAGACTTTCAGGCCACTGACTACCTGTAACGACACTCAAAGATCTACAAAACACAGCCGGGACAAACCCCTTAACATGTTTTCCGAGGCACGGAGGAACTCAGTATGTAATGAGTGGTCACCCATCCACGGACCAACCTAGGCAAGCGCGGCTTAAACTAAAGATCGACCCGAGGGGCTGTTATTATTTAGCTAGGAGCGCCTCACAAGTAGCACAAAGTACTGCACTATTATTCAGGCCTCTATATATTCCAAATATACAGTTTGCCAACGTTATTGTCGAAATATTCAGAATGCTATCCGAATAATTCACAATTTGCCGGTGTATACAGTCTATTGTAGCATGAGCTATTTTTAAATTACATTTTTGCAAACGTGCGCCGTACCCGAGTACTCATCTTACTGCGCAAAGTTCCCAAGCTGTTTCTATTCATTTTGAAAAGTTTTGCGCGTTATTGCATGTCTGCGGAATAAAAACAACGCTTTATTATAAGCTGTGGCGTTTCATTATACATAGTTTGTACTGCAGGCTGGGGTAGTAAAATGTATGTAGTGGCCACAGATATCAAGAGTACGAGTAGTTACCAGACTGGTTGGACAATAAAACAAATATGAAGAGGTTTACTAGCGACTTACAAAGGTTTGTAAAATCTGACGAAAAAATAACAAACAACAAATGACCAAACATTCCAAATAAAGTGCTGCTAGCTGTACTTAAAGTATATTTTATGTTCGTTCGTAGGTACAATCTAATCTCCAAAACCCCCAAACCGAAAACTATGATGAGTATGGTTCGTTCCAGCTTGAAGCATAGGTTTTTAAACCTATGTTGCGTTACTATGTTAGGTGACGCCGCCGTGCCAAGTCGGGGCGGTTCGTTAGTTTCAAATAAAAACATCCTCTTGTATGTAGCACAGTAGGTAATCTGTTCACCAGCCAATTTCAGTATAAACCGTTCGTACTATTCGCATCCTTTTTCCTTTAAAATTGAATAACCGGCTTCAGATATATCCATGCAGCAGACAGTAAGTTAATATCATGGACTGTACACACATCAGCTTGCTCGGGATTCATCTCGTCCTTTTCAAAATAACGTAGTTTCAAAGCTAACACATTTTACCAGTTTATTCATCTGTGTTTATTCAGTGGCTTGGCTTTGAGTGGTCCCCTAGACCAGTATAGTATCCTAATGTAAGCAACCATCTTATAGGGTAATGGTAAATGGTACGGTAATGAATGGAAAGGTGCTAGTTTTTGTGTTCTTTGTGAGTGTAATTTCTGTCTTTGACAAATTATTTTGATTATTACAGCAACTCGGCAATAGAAGTTTCGATACTGTAGTTACAAATTTATAATACATATCTTTATTTCCCAAAAATACAGATAATTGTAGTTTAAGTTTACAATTTTGAATGAATGCACTTACATTAAACATATGGATGCTTCAGAAATCTGTACACAATAGATTAAACACTGTTTCTTAAACTAGGTTATCCTGTATTTTAAGAGGCAGTGTTTCGCATAAGGTTCCAATTGATTATTGATTATTCTGGATTATTTCTTGTTTTTTTTTTTATTCTTGATTTCTTGTTTATTGATTATTGTTTATGTTTTTTTAAATATTTGGTTATTGATTTATTATTTTCCATAGAGTGGACTGTGTCGGTTTACCTTCAGAAGAGAAAAAAGTTATAGGTTATAGGTTACTTTAGTTTTTAGATTATTTAGGTATGAGTATGTGAGAGAGTGAGGGTGAATGAATGTGCTTGTGGATGTGTAGGTGTTTGTGTGTGAGTGTGGATAAGTGGTGGTGTGGTGTTGGTGTGTAAGTGAGTGCGGGTGTTGTATGTGCGACTGTATATGGATGCGTGAGTAGAAGTATTTGTGGAAGCATGGAGATGGGTGTGCTTATTAGGCGATGTAGGTAAGTTACACGTTAGGACGAACTAAATTCAAAGCATTTATTCCAATTGAATCATTCACAGGCACTTCTGAAGTGTCATGGAATCGGTCAGAAGCTTGAAGGTCCACGTTCCAAAACGTAGATCTTTATGGAGAAGAACGGGCAGGAAACTTCATGGACACCCTTTGTCAACTCACTCAACTAACACATGTCGATGTGTGATGTGTGTGTGTGTGTGTGTTTTTAACCATAATCTGCTATCTCTAATACTTTTAAAGACAAACCTAAAAAAAATCTTTTCAGAACCTGGAAATTAAACCCTAGAAATCTGCTTAGCTCACTTCCAAACCAAAAGGACCAATGGTGTGAGGACCAAATTATTTACATTAATTGTTTATACTCCAAGGAGCGTTATCTAAAAGAAGCTCAAAATTAATTTCCCGCCGGTGTGGCCCACGTCTCAACCGTCACGTGCTTCAACAAAATTTGGTACCTACTGTAATGAGAATAATAAATTTCTGGACGAAAAATAAATCATCCTAAGTATGAGAAAGAAAAATGGCGAAGGCGCGGTGTGAAAATACTCGGCCGCCGTGTTTATAACGCGCTTTTTGTGACAAAAAAGTAATTTTATTTACATAGGAATGTGTCACGCGGTTGAATTTTAAATGTATTACGGTGATGGGGTGAAATTGAAATAGTAAATGCGAAACCTGGAACACGTGTCTAGTATTTTATGTAAAAAATCTATGTATAAAATTTCAAAACTGTATCATGAAAAATCACTAAGTTATAAGCTTGTTCTGTTACCTGGTTGTCTGTAGGTACCTAAATGATTGCGATAGGTACTTAGTGTCCCTCGGTGTCCAAGTTGTAACCTTTTTAGTTTTATGATGTTGAATCTGAACTGATTTATTGTGGAGCATTTTGCGAAAATCGCTTCAAGA